>BLKR01002547.1:0-97500 GCA_011170035.1 Teleogryllus occipitalis
AGGCTTTAATATATACCGGAACGACCGTCTCTCAGCGACGGCCGCAGGAGGAGTAGCCATATTAGTTCGCAATGACATAAAATATTCGTTAATTAACAGCCCCACGAATAACAACTTAGAAACTATAGCAATAAACACCAAAATAAATAACAAAGGCACAATCATAATAGCGGCTTATAAACCTCCTAATAAATTATTTCCTAGAAAAATATACACAGAAATTTTTGGAAACAACAATAATATAATGTTAAAAGTCGACCTTAATAGCAAACACAGCGCTTGGGGATGCAATAGTACAACCCCTCAAGGGAAACATTTACTAAATCTTACTATCGCTCTTAATTTATGCATTCTGGCTCCAGTAGAACCCCCTCATTACCCTTACAATAATATAATTCCGGACATATTGGATATCATCACAAAAAATATTGATTTCCCGATATATCAAAAAGTATTTCTTGAACTCGATTCGGATCACAATCCAGTAATCATATCACTTCATCCTCTCTATCTATTTTTTTCTTATAATCAGCAAAAAGGTAGAATTAACTGGCTTAAATTCAGGGAAAGTTTAAAAATCAACTACAGGCATTCACAAAGAATTCAATCCGCTGATGATCTAGACAATGAAGTCAAACGATTAGTCAACAACATTCAAGGATCTCTCACAAATTCCACCACTTATCTCAAAAGAATAAACTCGATAGATAAGCTACTAATTCCAACAAAAATTATAAATGTAATTAAAAGTAAACACAATTTAAGACGCTACTGGCAAAAGACACGACGTCGGGACCTAAAAAGAAAATTAAACAAACTGACGAGACTGGTTAAAACAAAACTAGACCAAGATAGATATACAAGCTTCCATAACTTTCTAAAAGAAATTCACCCATCATCTAGGCATATGTGGTCCACCATACAGAGAATAAAAAGACAAAACCAAGAATTTCCACAACTTGAACTAGGTCCAGAAGTGGCAAATTCCGATTTAAAGAAAACTATCTCAAAAAATCGTTCAACCCAAACCCAGTCGAGAACGAACATTTTAATAAACAAGTTGAGGAATTTAATCAGAATCCACTACACACAGCACCAGTTAATATAAAATATATATCCCCATCAGAAGTTAAACGAGAAATTAAAAAATCAAAAACTAAGAAATCATCAGGATACGATTTTATTTCAGGCATTTGCGATATTCAATGCAGCACTCAGACTCATTTATTGCAGGCATTACAGCAATATTCAATGTAGCACTCAGACTAGGTCACTTTCCCAACGACTGGAAAATTGCAACAGTGCTGCCCTTCTGCAAGCCAGGAAAAAATCCAAAAGATCCAGCAAACTATAGACCAATAAGCCTTCTCCCCTCATTGTCAAAAATATTAGAGAAACTGATATTAAAACGATTAACACAATTTCTAACAAACATTCACGTAATCCCAGATACACAATTTGATTTCCGACCTAACCACTCCACAACACTCAACACTCAAATATTACGACTAACCGAATACATAGCGCAAGGATTCCATACAAAACAACACACTATCGCAATATTTCTGGATATAACTAAAGCCTTCGACAAAATATGGCATCAAGGCCTTCTTTACAAATTAAGACAAATAGGCACTCCATACTACTTATACAAAATTCTTAAAAGTTTTTTAAATCAAAGGAAGTTCCAAGTCAAAATTAACAATGCTATACCACCCTTACGTCCGATTTCAGCAGGACTGCCTCAAGGTTCCCCATTGTCCCCAGTATTATTCAATTTATATATATATATATATATATATATATATATATATATATATATATATATATGATTATCCACACCTACTAGATTCGCAAATAGCGCTTTACGCTGATGACACTGTACTATTTGCAAAGCATGGAGAGATTACAACAGCTAGGAATAACTTACAAGATGACCTCGACATATTCAATGAATGGGCAAAAAATTAAAATAAATCCAGATAAAACGGAGGCAAAAATTTTCACGCTAAGATACCCTATTACCCCTCCCCAGTTAATTATGCACAACGAAAATATTCCCTGGGTACCAAGTAAAACAGCAGTTAAGTATCTAGGAATGCAACTTGACACAAAACTAAACTGGATAACACACATCCACACAACAGGAACAAAAACACAAACAAAAATATCCCAACTTTACGCTCTAATTAACAAAAAATCTTCCCTTAAAATAAATACCGGAATAATAATTTACAAATCAATAATTAGACCAACAATGACGTAGGCTTGCCCGATATGGGGAAATGAAGCAAAATCTAACATAAACATACTGCAAACTACACAAAATATAGTTCTAGGAATTATCATTAAAGCCCCATGGTTTATTTCAAACAAGCAAATCCACCATGAACTGCAAATTCCCACAATAAAAGAACACATTTCAGAACTGTCCGAGGATTTCTTTTCATCACTCACCACATTTCCCAGCGCCTCCATATTCAACTTTGGACGCACAGCAGAACCGAACTTACGTATAAATTCACGCTTCCCTAAAGACAGATTCCGACCACCGTAAATCAACAGAAAATTGGCCTCATATATCCTCCATCGAATAATCATATCAACGGTCATTCTCTGTAATTTCAATTTTCTTTCAAAAATAATTAAAATTTTTCAACATAAACCAAAAACATTGAACGCGCCCATTCAGGGCACGCACAGTTAGGAAATAAACCAAACGTTATGTATGTTTCTATTCACAACCCTGAAAAACATGTATGTATGTTGAACAGGAAGACAATAAATTTTAAAGAAAGGTATGCTCAAACCGTAACGCTTTCACGATCGCCGCTACTGATGTTGGTATGTAGTTTGTGATTATAATCTTTGAAATTATCATTTGAACATTTTCGTAAATCTACAACTATACATTGTTAAGAGATGATAGTAAAATAAAATAAAATAAATATGAAACTGTATGCATTTCGTCTACAAGTAACATTAACTCTTTGGTCTTCCATCAAAAATTACTATCATAGGAATCTAAAGAAGTAAACAACAGAGAATTTTAACAGTTATTTGTATGCTAGCAATAAGAATCCATTTGGTTTACGGAGCAAGGTAATAATATAAATATTATTATATTAACAATATAATATTAGTGTTATATACTAGAATAATGATATTCATTTGCAGGAGATGTAAAATGCACTTCTCCATGCTACTTAAATTCGTTTTAGAGCGTTTTGTTCTGAGATATGACTGTATAAGCTAGACTTGTAGAAATAAGAGCTTGCGCGTCAAGCAATAGTTCCTCTCGCAGTTACACTTTTGAGAACCCAATTGATGTATCCCTCCGCATAAATGCGAAATATTTTCGTCGCATGGCAGTCTCGGTGTGATACTAACAGTGAATTGGTGTTCCGTCCGTCTGTCCGGCCGCGTACCGACATCGTATAACTCGGCAAACTAGCTTTCATCGAATCAGTGTATCGGAATGAGGTGGGATTATAAATACTCGGAACAAATGGAGCATGGTGAGTTTGAACTTGCGTACGTTTTTCCTCTCCTGTATTTAACCTGTAAATCGTATTATATTCATTAAAAACACGTTGGCTAAGTTAGAAAGCCGATTATAAACTTCAATGCCTTTTCATTAAAAATGTAAAGAGTTGGTCTGCAATGTACTATGTTTCAAAACACAAGAATCAAAATTATGGTTATTTCGCAAATAGCGCTCACATTTTACGCAGGTGATAAGCGATGTCTCTCAAAATCTGAAGAAATGCAGCTAGTGTAATCTAGGTATGATTGTTTGTCTTTATTTCATTGAGTAGATTAATTCACAAAATTGCTCCTGTATAACAAAGCGATAAGACTTTCATTTATGCTTCTGTGTAAAATAGGAACATTTAGTTATTAATGTTTTTGTGTATCACCTCCTTATAAATGGATTTACTCAGCGCACTAAAATTCCTAATAAAGCTTTGAGTCATGTGTTTTGTGAGTAAATAGTATTTATATTGCGCAAAATTATTAAACATTTTATTTTACTGACCAAAAGTACCTCTGCGATCTGCATTAGTGATCTTTTTTTGTGTTTGTATATCGGAAATGTCGTGGGAGGGTGCATTGTCGGTGAAGTACGCAACACAATTTACAATCGAATTATGAGATTTAATGAGAATTGAACATGATAATGAAGGATACTCTTTTAGTAAGAGTAACTAACTGATCAAGGGCTATTTTAAAGAAAGCAAGAAAGGTCAGAAATTAATCCTGATTTTAAAGAACACTACAATTTAGGGATCAATTTTAAAGAAGACTGTAATCCTCGTGAATGATTAGTCTCTCTCCTGAAATTATGATAACTTAATTTAATATTCGACGACTTAATGTAGTGCATCGCATTATCGTACCCAACATGAAATTGACACACTATCACAAGGACATTGGAACGACTTAACGGATTGGCGAGCGCAATGGCGTCGTATGGAAATCTCAAATTGTAGTTTAGATATGTTAAGGAGCTTATTCACGACAAGGCTTTGGCCTATATGATTAACATAAAACATCATTGAGTCTGTCCAGCGCATAACTTACAACGCATTTTATGCCAAACATTTTAAAATTAATTAAAACATTCTTTTTTAAATTTGAAGTTAGAAATACAATCCTTCATAGAGTAGTAAAACTTAATTGCAGACTACGAAAAGAGTATGGTTAAGTAAAAATAAGTAAATTACTAAATAAAAATAAATACATTATAGTATATATAATGTATTTATATAGTAGTAAGTTTTGTAGAATGTTTGGCGGCGAGAGTAAAATATTCTTGTTCAATTGTACTCAAAATTCTCTGTTTTCATTTTCTTGTGAGATGTATAACCGTTGGATTTCTATTAAACGTGTTCTCGAGTTTACAGAAGCATTGGGCAGTTTATTGACAAAACTGATACACTTTTGAAAAGAATACGGAAAGATTTTGTGGACAGAGCGAAAACAAATACACCTTCCATTCCGGCGTTCTTCTGTCTGTCGAGGCCCGCTCACTAGCTGCCAATGCAGAGCAGTTACGGTTCAAGGTCTTCCGCCACCAGTTGCTCGCCAAGCGTCCCCACTGCCTTCCACAAATCATCGCTGTGTGAAACCACACGCTGCTTTCCATTCCAATGCCTCGAAGGGGACTTGCTGATTGCAAGCAATACTTACTCACAGAGGGCATCTACCTGATACCTAATTATTTATTTGTATTTATCCATTAATGTCCCGTAAGGGACTATTGTCTTCGGAGCAAATAGATCCCAGAGTTCCTAGTCACCCAACTACTAACAGCCGCAATGTCTCGAATTGGCTTATCCTTCGCGTAGTTAACGAATTCGACTAGCAACGCCGGTTTCGCGGTCGTGACCTTACTGTAGAAACATTCCAGCATTAACCTGGGTGACCGAGTATAACCACGAAAACCCCGGTCATAATGACCGGTACGGGGATTTGAACTCTTGTCTCCCGAATGCGAAGTCAGCGTGCGTTATGCCATGAGCCACTTCACTCGGTGGCCTGATTGTAATTTAGCAATTGTTGCGAGTGCCCTCTGAGCAAAGTACAAGTGACATGTAAACTGTTGAATACAATCACAGTCGCATGTACGGAAGTTGTTGATGAATGGTAGATTCTCGAAAGATACGGTCGAACTCGCGCTACGCAACAAAGCGATAGAAAAGTTTCGAAACATGCGGTAGAAAAGTTTAAATTCCAAGTGAAATCATTTCTGCTGCGTAATTGTTTCTATACAATCAGAGACTAAACTGAGCATCACAAGGAAAGTAACATTAATTTTAATTGTGATATTTAATGTATTATTTACCGTTTGGACTATAATTCTAAACAACCTGTAACAAGTATTGTATCGAAGTCTCTGGGTCAATCACCCCCATCTAGATCCGGTTTTTCGTCCAGTTTCCCTTATCCTTTGAGTAAATGCTGAGATGGCCCCTTGTTTTGCTTCTGAACATAAATATAACTTCATTATCTGTGCACGTCTTCTAGAATTCAGTGAGAAATATAGTTATTCAAATTATCGTTCCCCATGTTGTCGCGGCAGGAAGTATTATTCCTTGACGAAGGACATAATGAGAGATAAGAGCCCATATTTATTGCTCATTTACCCTTGAAAATAGATTTTATGAAATCGGAGCGAATACTTTTGTTAACAATCCTTGCAGAAAACTTTTTTTTCTGTATTCAATATTCAATTAGTTTATGACTTAGGGTAGGGATCACAGAATTTTGAAAACGTGGACTGAATTCACTTATCCCCATAGCACGTCTCACAGATTTAACTGTTTTTGACGTAAAATAAATTTAAAAAAATAAACGCTGAAGACAGATAACTGCGCATTAGACTGTGCAGTCAAGTGCAGCAGGGCGTTTCATTTGTTCCCAAGAGTACGTTTAAGCTTCCTGCGCTCTCGGTTAGCAGATTCATAGACCGAAGTAATGTCCCTGACGGTTTCGTTTCGCCCTTGAAGGAATAGGTGATATGTCGTGTGCGATAACATTGAAAAACTACGTAAGCAATGTAAGTAGGGAGGAGTCTTTATTGTTATGTATTAAAGGAACTCTTGTTATAGCTAGATGTATCACATATTTTAGAAATTAATGTGTATGAAAATGTTTTTAATAGTTAATTGTTTTTGCATATATTTCCTTTCTATGCTACGGATGATATCTTTTCGAATAAATACCGGATGTCCCACCAACTATGGGCCACCCCCATAACTTTTAAACTGTTCACCGTATCGACTTGCAACTTTCCCTCAACAATACGGAATCATGGGGCAAGTAATATGCCGTAGAGGTATTGTTTGAAATATTTTTAGTTTTTGAGAAATTTAATCATCTTTGAATTTTTAAATGGAACTGTATATTTTTCTCATCAGCAGTGGATAGATCAAAAAAGCTGAATCCAATTATACATCATATGTTAGTGTTTTGATAGAAATTTTAGTATAAAAGTAGGCTTCCTGAGTTGTGATTTTAAATTAAACGAACATTTTTCCTATTGTAGCCCTTGCAACTGTCGCCTTTGGGAAAATGGCCTTCGCTTCACGGCGCCACCGTCCGTAACAGGCTCGACGCCGCGAAGACTATCTTCCCCAAAGCAAGGGGAAATATTGTCTGTTTAATTTAAAATCACAACTCAGAATGTCTATTTTTATACTAAAATTTCTAATAAAATACTAACATATGAAACATCATTGGATTCCTCTTTTCATGATCTATCCATTGCTGATGAGAAAATATATCATTCAATTTAAAAAAATCAAAGATTAAATTTCTCAAAAACTAAAAATATTTTGAACAAAATCTATACAGAATATTACTTGCCTCTTGATTCTACTTTGTGGAGCGAAATATACATTTCGATATCGCAAACCGTTTAGAAGTTACGGGGGTGGCCCATAGTTAGTGGTGCACTCTGTATACTGCTTTTTCTAAAATAAGATTTATGAACTACCCGTAACTTTATTTCACTTTCTGAATTTGCTTCAGAAATACAGAAATGTTCTGTTATTTCCGCAAGCTCAGGTAAACTGCACTTTCCTTTTCTACTTTTTCACATAATTTGTTCTCCCTATTTGGACATTTATACGTCGCGGCAACTTCATTTTGCGTTTTATTCTTAAAACTGAGACTCCACTGGCGGAGTTTCAGATATAGGACGTCAGATGATTGACTTCAGCGGCCGAAATCTTACGCTTGCTTTTTGTTGGTCAAGCGAGTCTCGCTGGTGACTGCGGGGAGTGCAGAATCTGTCAAACTGCTCTGCTATTAACGGGTGTTGTGTTTACTGCCATCGAGCTGGAGAAACATCGTCTCGTGCAGGACTCGTGTAAAATTGAGAAGCTAGTTTTCAAAATACACAATCTTGAATTTATATTTTGTTTCAGTAAGAAGGAATAATAATTTATTGTTTTAAAAATGTTATAACGTGATAATTCCTTCTTATTTAGACCCAGACCAAAATTAAGTTTCTATTGATGGAATTAATATTAATGTATGTAGTTACAAAATTACACAAATTAATTAAAATTGATCTCGAAGATGATATATTTTAGCTTTTATAGAGGATAACATATATTTAGTTCTCTGGGAAGAATACATTTACAAGAGAATAATAAAAGTGCCATGACAATCGCGAAGTTTTCAAATTTAATTTTTCATTGTCATATCACCCATATTATCTTTTAGATATCTCAAATGCCAGACAATAATATTGGAATAGTTCATCAGCGAATTCAATGTTTTCGTCTTCCCGTTCATCTCCAGAAGCGCATTGAAAAGTTTTGTACAAAGAATGCTGCTAAGAATCAATACCCATTTTTCCTAGAAGAATTTTATATTCTCATTTCCGCATGAGTCATGTAATTTCTCTTCTTTATCTGCCTGAGAAGTAGGTTTGTATTCTTCAAATTTTTGTTTTTACATTTTAGAATTCTGGGCTGGGTACCAGTTCCTTCGGTATAAAATTGTTGAATATTAAACTTTTCATTATCGAAGCTGATTATTTTGGCAAAAGAATAATACAAATCCTTGTTTAGTTTTTATTCTGTCTGGTGCAACTATCACACAAAACCCGCAAGGAACTCGCACGCAAAAGTAAGTTTGATTCTTTTATAAATTTAAAATGCTGATATACAAAAAATAACGTATGCAACTCGTTTGTAATGATGATTTAATGCATTTGTACAAATTTGAAAACTCGCTCCTAACGTCGCTCGTTTTCAAAACATGTACTCATGCAATAAAGCTTAACGTTATAAACTAATTGCAGGACCTGCATGCAATTCGCCGACCTGCATAGTCGAGGTCGCGAAGCTTGAAGGGCCGTAACCGCCTCCGCTCGAAGTAATTTTTTTTCTATTCCCAAATATGTGACGATATTTCACTACAGTATCTGCGAAATAACCTCCGTAACATAAAGCTCAGTGATTTTTAAAGTTGTCGGTGATTCTACTTGACATGCTCTGACACGCCTTTGTGTTACTTAATTAAAGAAAATTGATCATCTGAAGAGTAATTACTGTAAACTGTCGCTTTCTCTCGTTTCCATTTTTGCCTGACATCTGACCCGTACTTTTAGATTAAAATGAAAGTGCAAGCTAAACTCAGAGCTTTAGATGTTCCTGGCGTAAAATGTGTTCTATCTTGTTTGGAAATAAAACAGAAAGAGAAACGAGATGTTACTGTTGACTTGTTTAAGTCTGCAGAGAATGGAATGTCACGTTGAATCCTACCCAATCGGTTTATTATGTGCCTTTTTTTTTTTACTTAAATTACCCTTTGCAGCGTTTAATAGACATAAAAGGTCGATGAGGTTTTTGCAAAACGGAATATGTGTTATCTGTGACCTATAAACCATCCAGGGCTCACAAATAGCACATACGTTTGATATTCCTCGGGAAAGAACGTGCCAGATAGCATTTTGCGTCAGTTTGAATTATCACAAGCTTCATTTTATCAGAAGTGATATTACGTACATTTAAACTAAAAAATATTAGTGAGTAAAATTAAGAAGAAAATAAATAGACAATGAATTACTATTATGAAAATAATAACGATACAACTAAATGTTGTAGTTAAATTAGTAAAGAGTTTATGTACAATGCTTTAAATTGTATATAAATATTAGCCAAGTGTAATTTAACATTAAAGAACCAAAATATAATAGTAAGTAAGGGAGGGTAGGTGTGTATATCATTGAAGCGCCTAAGTATGATTGTAGACCTTTGGATTTTTTTGTTTCAACTTTCTAAGTCTCTTTCTGCGTATACTTACATTTCAAAGTAGAACTTATTACACTACTAATATCATGCACATACGTTTTAAAGGTCGTATGTACCTCACATTTTAGACGAATTTTACTTTCTCGTATACGTACGAATTGTAATGATACACGCCGTGTGATAATACACGTTCCGTTTATTTATATTTTTCCTTCTCTAAATAAAGTCAAATTGTTTCCAAAATAGCGATTATTTTTTAAATGAACGGCTTTGTGAACGAAGTCTGTTATACAGGCACACACAAAAAAAGTTGCCAGACCCAAAGACTTGACACATATTTCTCTATGTATGTCGCCGCGCTGAATGCGAAGCCAGAATTGTACCACCATACTCGTTTTTTTAAATCGCAAAAAACACATGAATACTAGACTGGTGAGTTGTAGCATTATACTCTACAGTATCCAAGAATTGTCTGACCCAAAGACTTGATACGTATTTCCCTATTTATGTCGACGCGCTGAATGCAAATCTGATGTCAGAAATTCGCCATCTTCCAGTTTTTATTAAATCGGGAAAACACGTGTGAATACTAGATTGATGTCTTGGATTATATGGCATTGCTTGACATTATATTCTACAGAAGCCCAGAACTGTCAGATCTAAAGACTTGACACGTATTTCTCTATTTATACCGAAGCACTGAATTCGAATCTAATTTCAGAATTTCGCCAACAACTTCCAGTTTTTTTAAATTGTGAAAAACATATGTGAATACAAGATTGGTGTCTTGTGGCATTATATTCTACAAAATCCAAACGTTATCAGATCAAAACACTTGACACATGTTTTCCTAAGTATGTCGACGCGCTAAATCCGAACCTGGAGCCAGAATTACGTCACCACCTTCCAGGTATTTTTAAATCGCAAAAACCCACCATCGTGTAATTTACAATTTCACGGTGGTTTTTCGGGATTTAAAATAAATTGGAGGGTGGTGGCGCATTTCTGGCTTCAGATTTGAATTTAGCGCGGCGACATACGTAGAGAAACATGTGTCAAGTCTTTGAGTCTGATAACCTTTTGAGTGTGTGCCTGTGCTGTTAGTATTCCGTGTCAGTGCATCACCTGACGGAAACAATACAGATTGTCCGGAAGCTTCTGATGCAAACAAGACCCTGGCGGGCCTACCTTGGCCACCACAATTAGTGGTGGTAGCCAAAGGTTAATACCCTACCAAACCTCATACATCAGAACAAATTCGGGAATCCAAAACAGCGTTTAATACATCCAGAAACGCCGCCCAACAACGAGAAGTTCTTCATCATTTCAAACTGATACGACGTTGCCATTGTATTGTAACCTGATAACTCCTGAAATATTGTAGCCAAAGAAGTTTGGGAATTAGTGCAATTTAATAATGTGTAATACTTTATCGTGAGGTGAAATGCCCATTGAGAATTGAAGTAGATATTCGTGGAGAGTTTTCTGTGAATGGCTTATACTTGTTTCAGGCACGTGAGATGTTCATCATTTGACTGATTAAAGGCATGTATTTTGCAAGACTGTAGATCTGTCTGCGCTGAAAGATTTCTCGCCTTCCTTACCTCAGATATTTATTTAGTCAAAAACAGTACAAAAACTGTATGTGACGTATGGGGTAAAGATGGTGACCGGCAAGGGAATGGAGGAAAACCGAAAAGGTAACCCTGACAAATCAAAGTAACCCTGACAAATCGAAGTAATCGAAGAAACCTCACTTCGACTTATACCGGATCAGACGAATGAATTGATGCATGGCGATAATGTCGCTATTGGCTACTACATAATTTCACAGACCACGACAAGGTTGCAATGAGATACAAAAAGATCATGAAAACCTGCCACGAGGCCCTTGTATTATTGACAAATGAAGTCTGACCACTCTGTCGTAAATTGCTCTAATATGAAGATTGAGGTTATCGTACGAGAGTGGACACCAGGGTCTTACTGTTAAGTTAGTGGTAAGCGTGTATTCATTATCTGATTATTTTCTTTATGGAATTTGAGGTGGACAAAGAGTTTGCGGCAGGTTTTCGCGGAGTTTGCCATTTTTCTCACTTCTAATTTCACGATCGATACATATCTACTTTCGTACTAATTCACTCTCTTCCTTCGTGCCATCATGATTTAACTTGTGATTTTTAATGCTTTTTCTCCTTGTATTTACATTGTTTATTGTATCGACTCTATAATATACTCCCCTCGAAGTGGTTCGGGTCAGATCCTGGTGAAGGTGTGTAGAGAGGGCCCTCGTGTGTTCGCTTTATCCATCTTCCATTTTATTATTCATTTCATACGTCACCTTTACTCTATCATCCATCTTCCTTCTGATGAACCTACACTGAGCGTATCGTTAGTGCAAACGTTAACGGTCCGCATTTCTGCAAAGACTTTTATTTTCACGCTTTTGGTGCCATCAATATCGAAGGGAAATTTCGAAATATCAAAGGTCAAAAACATTGTTTATTGTTAGTATCTCGATTTCATTTTGTTCTCCGTCATTTGCAATTTACATTTTTTTAGAGAATAAAATTTTCAACATATTTTGTAATATGCCACCCTAATTGTTGGCTTCCTGAAATATGCCGCAGAGGTTTAACAATACATTCATTTTAAGTTTAATGTTGGGTTAACTTTGGATATTAAAAAATTGCGAATTATTTTAATTCTCGTCACTCTTTTCTTAAAACCGAAAAATTCCCCGTGGAAGAAACAACAGACCAAACTTCAAATTTGAGTAGAAAATTAAGGATACTTATAATTATCATGAATTAATGGGTGTTAAAATTTCTCTACATTTCAAAATTGAAGCACAGTAGTTTGGATACAGTGTTCGAGAGTAGTACAATCATATTTGTGGAAATGAGCACCTCACATATGTTGCAAGATCCAGTTGCTGGTTTTGGACTTCTGATAGGAAAAGGAAGTTATAAAACTCAATTTGCAATTGTAACATCGTATTGGAATCCATGAATTATTTGAGAGAAATAAAAGTAAATTTTTAGGAGACAGATTCATTTTGTTTCTTCTGCTTTTTATAATGTACATTAAATTATCGTCAGAACTTTTGCAAAATGTAATTACTATTGCTATTTATTGTATAAGCCTACACCCAATAAGAGCAAAGTGAGAAAGCATCTTACATCTAATCCTCCTGCTATTGTGCTTTAAATTACGAGAATTTACGCTTTAATTTTCGAGACCGGCTAAATAGTACGGACTATTTAGCAAACCTCGAGAATTACTACCTGTAGTGCTTGATTTCAAAATGTATCACCTAATGGACTGGAAATGGAAATGGACTGGCCAGTCTTAATCCTTATTCAGAGATAAATTTTGGGAGCCATCAATTTTGCAAATATCTGCAGTGATGATGCTGTTAAATCTGTAACACAAAGCTCGGTAACACAAATCTAGAGATTTACTCATTTTTCAGTATTGAAAACATTATTTGAAAAAAATAAAATTAAACTATCATCTACATTTAAAATAAAACTTCGCGTCTTATTTTGATTTACTACAGGATATCCTTTATCCATTTACGAGATAAAGTAAATGCTTTTAAAAATAGTAATTATTTTACGCAAAATTACAGTGCCCAGATATAAAGTAAATCATTGTTAATATTCTTAATTGTTTTCATGTGCCAGAAATCTCTTACATTTATTTACATTTACCATTACATATTTTCAGTTATGGTTTATAAGTAATTATACATACATACATACATTTATTTGAACTGCAATTGGGTATGACCCGGTGGCAGTTAATTAACAATAATTACAATAATAACACTTAACATTAGTAATAACAACAACAATATTAATAATAATAACAATATCAATAATAATAACAATATTAATAATAACAATAATAATAAAGGAGTACGATACAAGCCGAACATGCAATAATCATACTATCACTAACATTAAGTATTATAACAAATATTTCAACTCTGTCATGATATCCAATAATTATATGTCGGTGATGCTAAAATTTAATACAAGCTACATAAATATTGGCTAAATTTTTTAAAATTCATTGATCGCTTTCACTACACTTAACTGCACTGCACTACACTACTTTACACTACACTACACCGTTTTTGCTTTGAATTACACTGACCAGCACTTCACGGAACTTACTCATTTAATATCTATTACTCTCATATTGTTCTAACTTATTTCTAAAACTTCGGACACTTAGAGGAAAAGCTTTGAAAATGGCTGCGGGTTAACTGTTCCAATCTCTAATTGTTCTGTTACAAAAGAAAAATTTCCCAAGATCTGAATTTTGTTTCCTTGTTCGAATTTTGTGAGTGTGATCGCTTCGGCCGAAATAATTTGGTTTTTCTAGTCTAATCTGAATTTCCTTCCAAGCTGTTTGACCTACGTACGATTTATAAAGAGCGCAAAGCCTCGCCCTTGTTCTTCTCATTTCTAGAGGTTCCCATACCTTTTTTATCGCGTTAGTTCTATAGGTAAACTTATTCGCTTTTCTCTGTATTCTATCTAGATTTTTCCGGTGCGACTTTCTGTATGGATCCCAACATGCCACTCCGTATTCCATGAGAGGGCGAACCAGCGAAAAATATGCTAATTCTTTTGCGTTTGCAGAGCTTTTCTTTAGAATTCGCATTACAAAATGCAAAGACTTCCACGTTTTCCTAACTACCTGATTTATATGCTTCTCCCACCCTAATTTACTATCTATATGAATGCCTAAATACTTGCATGATGAGACTCTTGGGATGATAACCTCACCTAAACGATAGTCTGGTTCCTCCTAATTTCGTCCCCGCCCGAACGTTATTGTTTTGCTTTTCGATCCGTTAATTCCCATGTCATTTTTTTCAGCCCAATCACGTAAATGTTCTAAATCCTGCTGTAATATTTGTTCGTCAGCACTACTTTTGATTTTTCGGTATATAACACAATCGTCTGCAAATAAACGCACCTTTGATTGTATGTTAACATGGAGATCATTTACGTACGCTAAGAAAAGTAATGGCCCTATGACACTTCCCTGTGGAACCCCTGAAGTAACAATACCCGTAGTCGAAAACTGAGTGCCAATTCGAACTTTTTGTTTCCTGTCTCTAAGAAATTCGCTTACCCACTTCACAACTCTAGCATCAATTCCTGAAGTTAATAATTTCCTGATAAGTAGATTATGCGGTACTACGTCGAATGCTTTCGCAAAGTCGATTACGATTGCATCCACCCTCCCACCCGCGTCAACTTCGTCAGCTAGATCTTGCAAAAGAGAAACGATTTGGCTTTCGCACGAATATTTACTTCTAAACCCATGCTGTCCGTGAAAAATCCAGTTCGCTTTTTCCCATTCGCGGCGAATGTACCCGGCTATTAAATGCTCCATTATTTTGCATACTACTGATGTGAGCGATACTGGTCTATAATTACAAACTTTCGTTTTATCACCTTTTTTGAAAATAGGGACCACTATAGCTGTCTTCCAATCGACTGGTAAACTTGCATTATTGATTGAAACATTGAATAATCTTAACAAATACGGCAATACTGCCTCCCCACCGAGTTTAATAAAATCTGTCGAGATGCCGTCTGGTCCGCGTGATTTACCGTTTTTCAGTGATTTTATACATTTGCGGAGTTCCCATGCATGAAGCTTGAACTGGTTTTCTATTGGAAAATAATGAACTTGCTCCTGCGCCCGTTTTGGTTTGAATACTGATACAAAATACGCGTTGAACGCATTTGCTTTCGCTTGGTCGCCGTGCAATGGCGCGTTATCTGCGTCTAGAATTTCCTGAATTTCTTCCTTATTCCCCCGGCGTCTGCGGACATATTTGTAAAAGTCTGACCAATTATTTCTTCCTGTCTCCAAAATATTTCTTAAAAATAATTCATGCGCAATTTTCTTTTCTTTTTCTAATTCCTGTAGAATTTTTTAAAAGTTATCATGTCAGCAATGCTGCGATGCCTCCTATTAAATGCTAGTCTAACTTTTCTCTTTAAACGCCGTACCGCCCCGTTATAATATTCAGGATCAGGATTACTTTTCAGTATTTTGCAAGGAACGAACGTATCTAAAGCTGTTTCTACGATTGTTTTAAAAGCCCCCCATTGTTCCTCCATACCCCCTTCTGTTCTTAGAAAATAGTCGTATTTTTCCCTCAAGAAACTACGTAAACCTTCGACGTTTGCTTTTCTATATTGCCTGACTATCGTTCCTTTCACCTTAGGTCGTGTAATTACATTTGTTTGTACTTCTACCATCACTGCTTTGTGGTCGCTAATCCCCTGAAAGACGTCGCAAGAAAGGAACATTTCTGCAGGGTGAACAAGGAAAATGTCCAAAATTGCGCTCTGCCGTGTGGGTTGGTCGACTACCTGCGTTAATCCCTGCTCCCATACTAGTCGATTGACGCGCTTTTGAATTTTCCTGTTGCATACCTCTCCTTTCCAGTTAGCGTCGGGAAAGTTTAGGTCGCCAGCGACAAGAATAGAACGACCGTTTCTGTTTTCCACCCTATCACCGATTTCATCTAAAATTTCATAACCGTCGTTTGGCGGCCTGTAACAAGCAATAAGTTCCACGGAATTATCTAGTACATCAATTACCATTCCTAACATTTCAAAGTTGTTACTAAACCAACTATTCCTAACTATTAACGAGGTCTTGACGCAGAGAAAAACGCCCCCGCCTCTTGTTTTTCTATCTCTTCGATATAATTTATAACCGTAATGTAACATTTCAGAATTAGCTACCTCATCTGTTAACCACGATTCTGTCCCTATCACTATATCTGGATCGCATGTATCAACTAAGTTCCAAAACTCAATAATTTTATTAATTATACTTCGACAGTTTACCTGCAACAATCTTAGAAAGCCCTTCCTCACCTGAACATATCTGGTCGCCGCCGTCGTCGCCGCCGTCTCCGCCGCTGCCACGGTCGCCGCCGTCGTCGCCGTCGTCGTCGCCGTCGTCGTCGCCGTCGTCGCCGTCGTCGTCGTCGTCGTCGTCGCCGTCGTCGTCGCTGTCGTCGTCGTCGCCGTCGTCGTCGCCGTCGTCGCCGCCGTCGTCGCCGCCGTCGTCGCCGCCGTCGCCGCCGTCGCCGCCGTCGCCGCCGTCGCCGCCGCCGCCGCCGCCGCCGCCGCCGCCGCCGTCGTCTCCGCGGTCTCCGCTTTCTCCACCGTCACACACGTCACCGCTGAATCTTCCGTCACCAGAGCGAAACCCTCAGCCTCCGCTCCTATCGCCATTGCCCGCCATTCGACCGCAGGGCGCAAGATCGGCGGACATTCACAGCGTCAACGGGCGACCGGAGGGCGTGTGCAGAACTCAGCAACTCTCGTGTAGAGGCCACTGATTGCCGCCACGCCCCTCCGGTTGAGGTGGACGCCGTCCCGACTTAGGGCGCTCTCCGAGATCCACCCGTTTGGATCCACAAAGGTGAATCCGAGCGCTTTTGCCACATAGTCCATGTCGCGATTCACCCTAGCGACTTTACGGGACCAAACATCCCGGCGGCGAATGACACCACTTAGCACTATGCGGGCGGATGGAAAGCGCTTTTTCGCTGCTAGGCGCTTTTTCGCTGCTACTTCGTAAAAGTAAATTTAGGCCGTCAATTAAATTTTTACAGCCGTTTTCATCAAACTCGTATAAGCTATTTGGAACGTATGTACACAAATTAATTTTTCAATATCACTGAAAGTGTTGGTTTGGAGAGAAAATTAGCTGGCTTAATGGCGGTGATATGTAATTGACATTCCCTGTGTGTACCAAAACCTCATGAATGAAAAATTATCATTTACTCCGAGAACTACAATTGTATATACTCATCTCAGCAATAAGTAGTTATTTATATATCATTAATATAAAATTTTGAGTTCATTGCCATCTCATGATGTGAAATAAAAAAAATAAATCACTGGAATTCGGTACTTGGATTTTATTAGTGTTTGAAAAGCATTTTTAAAGGTGATATTTCAAAACAATTTAGAAACATCCAGCGAAGAAAATATACTGAAATATTTCATTCAAATAAATGCAAACGCGACAGTCAAACCTCTTTTCAACATAATGCGAAAAAACAAAAGATATTTTGAAAATGTTGAGGGAAATGCATAACGGTTAAGAAACATTTGAGGGAGTACGATGAGACACGATTCTACGAAAACATAGGGCGGGGCGTGTTTAAAGCGTACTCGAATTCTAGTCACGAAAATGTAGTGAAAATTGTTTAGTCAAGCGAATGTATTGAATTTAAATGAGAGACTAGAGAAACCAATTTACTGGAGGGCGAATGTGGCCATAAACAAGGCTACCTCTTAAACTTAAGGATTGCATGCATCACTGGGGTTATCAGTAAATAGCGCTGCTGAGCTGTGAAAGATATTTTGGCTCGTAGGAGAGCGCCGTTCTGAGAGAACATACAAGCTGTTGGTGTTCAGAATTGAAGTTATGATTTATTGTGATCAACAGAGTGGTTAACGTATAAACTAACAACGTTCAAACGTTTTTAGCTTTTCTCTAAGTTAAAAACATCACTATGAGCGTGAAAAAGCGTATTTTATGGTAGAAAAAACACTTGCACGTAAGGTAAAAATCCTGTCAGCTAAATTCAATTTATTGTGCGAGAACTAGTTAGAAACTACTTTCACAATTTTTAATATTCTTAAATAGTAACATTTTCCGAGGCATACGGTGCACACCAGTAATGATTAGTTTTTAATAAAAATTAATAATTAATGTAATAAAAATATTTTAATTTAATTGTATGAATATTTAAAAAATAGAATGTCTTAAAACGCAATTCGTGCGTATTGACGAAAACTACTGTAATCAAGGAGATAAGTAAGGGCAGTACTGCATCAATTCTGGGACTCGAGGAGTCATACGAGTATAACGAACAGAGGGCGCTATAGGAATCTCCTAGTGGATTTGCCAATTAGCGCTCATGATTGAGATGAAGTTTGTGAGTCCCAGAGAGTATTATGGTGTTCCCTGAATAAGAGGGAATGTTTATAAATTGCCTGAGGCAATACTTTTACGATTTACTTGAATTATAAAATAGAAGTATCAGTTTGGCGATATTACTTTAAATAGGTTCCCATTAGAATATACACTGAGATGACAAAACTCTTGGGATAGTGATATGCACATGGCTAGTATAATTTGCATAGAGTTGTCATTGCTAACAGACAGTGGCGTCTCCTTACTCTAGAACTAGGGCGATGGCACTGAAGGAAAGTGATAACTCCCACACTACTCTTTTCGTTTACATATTTAGAGTAAAATTGATTTATGTAAACAAAATCCTTATTTATTTTACATTATAATGTTGGAAGAATGAGTGAAAGATAGTCGCAAAATAACATCAATGAGTATGTTGAATTTTCTATTGCAAAGGTAGGAATAATATATTCTAAATAGTGATGGGTCGATACCTGAAAATCTCTATACTCGATACCGTTACCTGTCTGAGAGCTTCGATACTCAATACTCGGCATCATACTATTTTAAAGACTCAACAGAAAAAGTGGTTCAATCAGAATTGGAAATATATACAGGGTGCGGTCAAAATCCGGACAAAATTAGATTTGAATCTCCCGCTCTTTTATACCACTTAAAGATGTCGCAATTGTTACATGAATATCGTATACACATCTACTAAGCAGACATAACCTCAAAACAGTCGCAATGTTGAGACAAAGCGAAGAATATAATCGAAGAGCAGCGATAATTGAAAGTGTTCGCGCTGGTCGCTCAGCGACGGAGATTATCAGCATCTTCGGATATCCGAGATCGACAGTATATGATGTCGTGGCAAAATACAAGGAGTCGGAGAAGTCAGAGGAAGGTCTTCTAACACCCGCGAGGAAAGTGCACTCGAAGGAGCGCGCAGTCAGGACGCCAGAAGTCATTCAACGCGTTCAAGAACTGATTTTTGAGGATCCAGGGCAATCGACCCGAAAAATTGCGTCGCTTGTCGGGATAAGTAGACAACTATGCGTCAGATTGTCCAGAAAGACCTCCGCTACAAGTCCTACACCATCAAAGTTCGACAGATGCTTTCTGAAGCCGCCAGGACGAAGAGAGTTGAACGGTGCAATCTTCTTTTGTGCTCCTTACGGAACAAGGCGGCTGGACGAATCAGGTTCTTTTCCGACGAGAAAAGTTTTACGGTAGACGCAAAATTAATCGAAGAAATGACCACTGGCTTGCCCTCGACCCTGAGGATGTCCCTGTGGTATCGAGAACAAAATTTCCGGCCAATGTGCACGTGCTAGGAGTTGTTTCGTCCGAAGGTGACGTTATGCCACCTCATTTCTTCCAAAAAGGGGAAAATGTGACCAAGGAGGTTTATGTGAATGTCTTATCTAACGTTGTGAAGCCGTGGATGGACAACGTAGCATCTGGAAGGCCATATGTGTTCCAGCAAGACGGTGCGCCCGCCCATACGAGTCATTTGGTGCAAAATTGGTTATCGGACAATATCGATATGTTTTGGTCGAAGGAATTCTGGCCTCCCAACAGCCCAGATTTAAATCCGTTGGATTATTATGTATGGAGCGTGGTTGAGAGAGTGACGAACAAGTCGAGACACACGAACGTAGCATCTCTCCGAGTCGCTATTGAAGCAGCATTCGCCAAAATGGACCGTAATGCCTTGCACCGTGCCTGCGAGCGCACAGTGGGGCCAGAGGAGGGGAAAGTTGGCAAAAAGTCCAAAATCAAAATGTGCTTCAGATGCTTCATTTTACATGAAAAGTATAGTAAAATGTCTCCTCCATCGATTCCCGGTCGATTTAGGGTGGGGAAATCACCCCACTCCTTGCCGTGCAAGTTTGAACTTGCACAAGCGATGCGCGGCGCATTTCTTCGCTCGCGCAGTAAGAAGAGAGGTGCGTTTTCGATCGCTAATAGTTTTGCTCTCGTACCTACTAGAATCGAATGTGCTATGGACGTGATACCTCGAGGTATGTACTTTCATTCTGTATTAGTAAAAAACATATTACTTAAAGAATAATTTAGTAATTTTACGTAGAAACACCACGTGTCACAACGAAGTAAAAGTTTTAAATTCCGTTTTTTCATACTGACTTTTAGTTACCTTCCCGGCATTACTCGGCTATCATATTAACTGAATCTAATTTTGAAATTTGTCTAGTTTTCAAAGCATTAATAAAAGTTTGCCCATGTCTGCCCCATTTTGCGCGAAGACTCTTTGTTTATAACCCTACGCACTTAGTTTTGTTAGCCTTTCTACCGACAATATTCATTTTTTTAATTTTTCCTTCAGGTTCTGGAGCTGATAGCTCTGAATTAACAAGGAGGGATTTATATAATGCTATTAAACACTCCGAAATGAAAAACCCGGAAGAAAAAATGCAGATTTTGAAGGAATTCTTGGAAAAACGTAATAAGTTTTCCAAATACGGAAAGTCGGGTTTAAATAAAATTGTTTCAAAATTTATGACCGATTTTAAGAAAAAATGGCAAGATTCTAATCGTACAGAGGAAAGATTTTTGCAAAAAAAAAATGAAAATTGGCTAGCAGATTTTATTAGATTACCAAATTCCATCTTCAACGTGAAGAAAATGGGTCGCCCAATGAAGCACTTTGAGGACGTATCCGATAGATCCAAACGTCAAAGAACTACAGTTTTAAGGTCTAAACATTCTCCCAAAGAGCTATCATATGCCGCTCAAATGAGTTTACGTTCTTCTGGTGAAATTGAAGCTGCTAAAGTTATTAAAGATGTGACAATGACTACTCCGACCCGCGCTTCAAAGTACTCAATCGGTTACAAACAATTGGGTAACCTACAAACTGAGGAACTTCCGGGAACCGAAGCGTTATCTTTATTTATTGAAGCAAATCTTACAAGAGAGCAGTACAATAAAATTAGAGAAAAAGATGTTTCTCGATTTCCTTCCTACAAAAAGATTCAGTTGGCAAAAAAAGATTGTTACCCGCAAAAAGAAGCAATTACTATTACTGAAACTTCTGCTGAAGTAAGACTACAGCCACTTTTAGACCACAGAGTTTCGCGGATTTTGCAAGCACAGAGAGATGTATTGGCTACTCAGGTTTCAGAAACACCTGGCAAATTGTGTTTGTTAAGTAAATGGGGATTTTACGGATCACGTCAATCCCAATATAAGCAAACATTTATTTCCAATCCCGAAGCAACTGATGCAAATATTTTCATTACATCATTAGTACCTCTGCAATTGACTTACGAAAACTCCAAATCAAATGAAAAATATATAATATGGCAAAACAAAAGATGCTCATCAACAAGGTTTTGTAGACCTATCAGGTTTCAATTTGCTCAAGAAACCTCTGATCTTTCCAGAAACGAAAGACTACATGTAGAAAATCAAATCAAGCAACTGCAACCAACAAAGTACACTAACGATGAGACTGTAATAGAAGTTAACCACACTTTGCTATTTACAATGGTAGATGGAAAAGTCTGCAATGCATTGACCGAAACCCAACATACACAGCGATGCTATATTTGTGGGCTGACGTCCAAAGACTTTAATGATCTTGACAAAGTTTTAAGGGCTCCAGTCAAAACTGAGAATCTAGAATTTGGACTTTCGGTACTCTATGTTTGGATTAGGTTCCTCGAATGCATTTTACATGTTGCTTACAAGCTGCCTCTCAAAAAATGGCAAGTAAGGGGAAACGAAAAAGAAATAATAGCAGCTACAAAAAGGAATATACAGGAGAAATTCAAAGCAGAAATGGGTCTACTCATCGACAAACCTAAGCAAGGATACGGGAGCACTAATGATGGTAACACTGCCAGACGTGTTTCTTCCAATCCAGAAAAAATCAGCTCAAATAACAGAAGTCAATATTGAAGTCATAAAGATATTTAAAATAATATTACAAACAATTGCAAGTGGCTACTCCATCAATACGGACAAATTTAAGGAATTTACCTTGGATACTGCCAAACTATTTTGCAGTGAATATCCTTGGTATCCAATGCCTCCGACAGTGCATAAGATCTTAATCCATGGTCCGGCTGTCATTTCGAGTGCTTTACTTCCTATTGGACAATTAAGTGAAGAAGCACAAGAAGCCAGTAATAAAATGTTTAGAAAATATAGAGAAAGTTTTAGCAGAAAAATGTCCAGAGAGAAAACCAACGAAGATGTACTTCATAGGCTGCTAATTGCATCTGATCCATTGATATCAGAAATGGAAAAGAAAAAAAATCAGAAAGATCTATATGATCCCATACATTGTGGTAAAAAAAATTGTTTAATTTTTCATGTTTACAACAAAAAATATAGTGCCAATAAAAATTTTCAATTTGTCCGGATTTCGGCCGCGCAGCCTGTATTTTGTACATTCATACATGTACTATTTTAATATTTAAAAACTATTGAGTTGAACATACATTTTTTAAGGATTTGAAGATTCTTATTAACGAAAACTTAACATTCTGGGTCCTTTCTATTTCTTTTTTTTGTCACATCAATTCAGCTGTACTGAAAAGTCTCTCCGAAAACACCGTAGTTGATGGAATGCACAGGTATCGAACAGCACATTTTCTTAAATTGGGGAGACTCACTTTGTTTTTCCAGTAACATAGTACATTTACATTAGGAGGAAGCAAGTTCGCACATATAATTCACCCTCTTGTGCTGTGGTTTCGTATACACAGCATGACATTTCGTGGTCACTCTTCAGAATATTCCTATAAAGAGACCACATGTCAATGCATTTTGGGGGGTTTAGTAGTTGAGGATGCCTATAAAATAAATTACATTAGTTAAAATTTGAACAATAAATGTTTATCTAATTGGAAATTTTTTCTGTAGATACTGAAAATGAGTTATTCGGAATTATATACAGTGACTTTAATTTGTTTAAACTACAGAAATATCGGAGAATGGAAATAGTGATTAAAGGGTTATTTTCGTGTGGGCATGGTTTATCTAGGTTCAAGATGTTTAAATAATTCCTTGAATCCATTGTTCTCAATACTACTTTTAATTTTTTTAAATTTTCAATACTGCTAATTTACAATCTGTTCACTTGGAACAATTATTAAATGATATACAAGTCATATTAAATAACTACTAAGTGAATCTAAAGGATAAATCTCGAATATGTTCACGCTTTAGTCTATTCACATGTTCACTCTTGTTCAACATGTTCACTGATTGTTGGTTTGGGTGGCAGTTCAGTCTCGTCTAATGCCTCTTACTTCGCTCGGTGACAGTTGCTAACAGAAGAAAAATAGGAGAAAGAGGGATGTAAAAAGACAATTATTCTGTAAAATCAGAAG
Organism: Teleogryllus occipitalis; assembly: GCA_011170035.1. Taxonomy (NCBI): domain Eukaryota; kingdom Metazoa; phylum Arthropoda; class Insecta; order Orthoptera; family Gryllidae; genus Teleogryllus; species Teleogryllus occipitalis. The sequence goes on from BLKR01002547.1 coordinate 24,119, forward strand.
AGATGGAGAATTGCATAAAAAATTGAAAGTCTCGTGTCATTTTCCGAAATTATCGATCGCTATCGATACCACGCGAGTATCGAGGTATCGAAAGTATCGAGGACTCATCTCTAATTTTAAAGTAATTAAAAATACATCCTCGACGCTTTTCCTGTTCTTCGGTTCTCGTTTTAGAAATTAAATTCTGAAATCAGATCAAGTGAGAACACGATTGCCCATTACTAAATTACTTATTTATTTTCCTCATACGAAAAGGAAAGAAAGCAATTATTTAAAACCATTGTTCCACTTCTTCACTATCCTTATAAAAAAATAACACTTAATTTCACGAGAATCGCAAAAGGCTGCAACGGAGAATATCACATTTACGGACGCTCGCTGTCCAGCAGGCCGTGAGATCGAGATCCAACACCTTGGCACGGTTTGTCCTAGAGTGTGGGGACGTCGCGCGCATGCGCTGCCGTCTCCCGATACGACCTGAAGACGTTGGAGGCATTCGCCAATGGCCTGAGCATCGCTCACGCACTGCCCGCGTTGCATTGACGCGCTGGTGTCGATCTATGAGGGCGATCGCACGGAAGACCGAATAAATGAAAATAATATAATAAATTCAAATGTTTTTTTTTATTTCCTTGGGCGTTGGCACACGACTTGTACACTCACAGAAAACGCCACTACTAACAGTCAAGCAACACTACTTGCAAAAACAGCAAAAATCGTGGGAGGTACAATGAACGTATCCATTAGGGCAGTGCGACAAAGTTTGGCTTTTGTGGGCTACTCGTAGCATAGAAGATCGACTCGAGTGCCTTTGCTAAAAGTACATCATCGCCTGCAGCGCCTCTCGTGGACTCGTGACCATATCGATTGGACCTCAGACAAATGGAAAACCGTGTCTTGGTCAGATGAGTCCCGATTTCAATTGGTAAGAGCTGATGGTAGGAATGGATCGAAGTTATCACAAAGGCACTGTGCAAGCTGGTAGTAGTTCTACATTGGTGTAGATTTTTTTTACATTTAAAAACGATATAAATGTTATGGATGTAAATTTGCCATGTAATCGGGCCACAATTGCCGCGATGTAAATTTATCCATATGTACGTACGTATACGAGAATGGGAAAGAACATCCTGAGAATGTGAAATTAGTGTCTAAAGCTAAAAATTGTTAAATCTCACCTAAACATGATATATCTTTTGATTTTGCTATTCAGAGCCTTTTCTTTTGAACTGTTTCCTAACCATTTCGCGCGATATTAGAACAATTTAAACTTAGAAGGTTTCGACTTGTGATAAAGGAAAATTGTTTTATCTCTTCTACAGCAATGATTCTTCATGCTAATCATTCTCTTTCAACATTCTAACTTATGTGAAGACATTTTCTCGTATCTTACGAGAAGTAGTAGGCATGTATCCAAATGCTTACTGAAACTATCAAATCATTTTTTTCAACGCTTCTTTTAAGTAAAGATGTCATTCGATCGATCCATCAACCAATCAAAGGCGGAAAGGCGATTTGAACGCAAGAGCACTTCAGCGCAATCGAGACGAACTACCGAATAGTACCGTCTCCGTTCTTAACTCTTCCATTCTGCGGCGCCAGAAAGATTAAGCGTTTTGGAGGGGAAACATTTATTTACATGACATAACGGGAAGTGAAGCAGAATCTTCGTGTGGACTCTTTGAATACTTCATCCCGACTTTCGTCTCCCTCAGTCAACGAAAACGAAGTGCTCATGACTGATTTCGATTGCGTCGTAACCTCTATTTCACGAAGATCATTCTTCTAAAGCTCTCTTCTTCCTTATTATCTTCGTGGTATCTTTCAAGGAAGTGTCAACCTTACAAGGAAACAGAATTTTGAGTATGGTAAAAAGAGCAATCAGCAAATAGTATTTCTCTGTCGCGCAAGGTCTTAGGTGTACACAACATGTATGTTTTATTGCTCAGATTTTTATCTCACAATAACTGCTGTTGATTTTTTATTAATTCCTCTGTCTTTATTAAATTATTTGACAATGAAACATTCCTTTATTATAGACAGTGTTTATTATTACAGTTGTATTTTAAGTAAGCCACATCTCTATACTCACATATTGAGATGAGACTGGCTTAATTGTTGCAAGGTGCTGCTTTTGTTGTTGTTGTTGTTGTTGTTGTTGTTGTTGTTGTTGTTGATGATGTTGTTGAAATGTAACCTTTGGTCCTTCCTGGAAATGTGCTAAGAATGGTAGGAATATTCAAATTGGCAACCAAGAGACCGCCAGCGTCACCAGTAAATTGCGTCTACTTCGACGCAACGCGTCTCCAAGCCCCCTGGGGGGCGTTGAGCGCTTTGCGCTTCTCGGAGTAATCCTCCCATTACTGCGCTTGTTTTATGGAGTAATCCTCCGTTAACATTGTCTGTCGCGTCTTGTCGTAGTCGGTTGTCAAGAGGACCGCCAGGTAGCATCTCCGCGTACGCGCCTCCTACCGCGCGCTCCTGCGTCACTACCCAGCGGCCAGAATTAGGAAGGAATAAGGATAGGGGTAGGGTTTAGGACACTTCACAGGGGTTGAACTAGCCCTTGTGAAGCAGCCGAACTCGTTTTGTTGCAACAAATTCCACAGTAAATGTTTGTCTTCCTTATTTAATGACAGGGATAGCCACAACGGTCTCATAAATATTCGTCCGACCATTAAAAGTCATGGCTAAGCGAATATTAAGCTTAAGGCTGGAATCATTGGGGGATTTGATTTCGCCAGGCTTATTTAGCTAGGGTTCTTTTACATACCGCAAGCACCCACCACATCGCTGCTGGAGCCATCAGGAAACACCACATCGCCGCAAGTTCCACATCCCTGCAAAATTAACGGACCTCAGCCGGGGCCGATCTTGTGAACCGGCGGTTTGAGTGGCCAATAAGCAAATCCTCGAGCGGTTCGAACCCGTTTTCTCGGTATTGAAGGGTTAGTATACGAATTCTCGACACTGATGTGCGTTTGTACAATAACTTGCCCAAGAATAATTCACTTTCAGAATTTCTTTGTCAACTTATTCACAGGGCATAAAATAACTAATTTTTCGATTATAAAATTGCGTAGTGGGTGATTAAATTAAAATACTTTGACCATTCAACTCATTTCCTGAAAGTCTTTTTACTTTCTAGTACATGTATATACGGAGTACTTTATGTATTCTAGATAATTTTATGAAATGCTGCAGCGAAAAGTGCCGTTTTTTGTCAGAAAAATTCATTTGGTGGCTGCTTGATACCGTAAGAGCGGATTTTTCTTGCTCTTATATGTAGAAATTACTTTCTCTAATATATAGTGTAGTTTTATTGTACATTTTGTCATTGTGTAATACCGAAAAAGCATTTTTCTTCAAAATGTCTGTCCACTTGTGCGTCTATCCGGACGCTCCAGGGACATATTCAAAATTTTCTCAAAAATGTCACCAAATCTTTTGATAAACTTAACGCTTAAAATGGACAGGTTACATTTACGTTCAACGCACAAAAAGTTTCAAAAATTGCAAAAAATTAACGTAGCAAAAGTTCAATGTTGTCGATAGAGCTATTTTCCTTAATGAAATTTGTTTTAAAAATATTTCATCTTTTATATACTTGATTGTGAAAAAGCGAGTCGATTTCTCGTGATGTTTTCTTGAATTTAATGCAATATATAAAAAAAAGTATTTTGAAAAAACTGCTCCAAGTTTTCTTTTGATGAAGCAGAAGACGCTTAAAAATTGTGGAGATGCCATTTTCATTAAACTCGATAGATTTCGAAAATTGCGAAAGTTGGAAGGAACACGAGAAAATGTATACTACTGTAGCGCCACTAGTTCTAGTAGAAAACATATCTGGTTATCATCCTTTTTTGATTATTCTTATCAATGGTACCCAGCCATTTGTTGAAAGTAAAAAAATATAATTGTTTTCATATTTACAATTACTAAAACAGTGTGGAATGTCTGAAGATAAGACAGCTCGTTTGCGGCGTAATTGGTGTAATGCTCCTGTAAATGTAATTTATCCAATTTATTGTAAAGAATTTTAGGATATTATGTCTTAATTTTAAAAAAAATTGTATGTCTAATCATGTACTATAGCTACCACATTCAACCGAACCAACACCACCTAGATACAGAAGGCCTTAGCAGTCATTCAAGATGGCCGCCTAAGTAGGCTATAGAAACTGAAATGTGAAGTAAAATTGTGGTTACCAGACGAAAATATATAATTAATTGCACTATCAAAGAAGAAGAAAAGCGGTCAAATTTCTTCAGCTAGAATATTGTACATGAATTTAAGTTGTTTTTCAGACGAAAAAAGCATACACTTTCTATTAATACTGTTATTATCACTGACAACGAACAGTACATGAAATTATACCTGTTCTAATCCCAACATATTTTTTCAAAATATTTTGAAGGTCCTGTTCATCAAAAGTACTGAAATTTCATTTAATAAATGCAATGTTTTCTTCTGCACTTTTTTTTAATAACAGCAAGTAGATACTTGTTTTTTAAACAAATTTCTTTTCTTAAGGACTTTCTCTGTAGGAAGTAGTTGGGTGATTCAAGTAAGCAGGACAATTAGGCAACAGAGAAGGCATAGCTTCACGAGACAGTCGTTAAGTTTTAAAGAAAGACTGTTTTTTTAGTCCATTGTCACAACAGAACACTGGAAATTGTTCTCAGTTTCCCACGTTCACAAATACACTTCACAAAGCTGAAAGTAAACATTGAACTTAGCAACTTACATTTTTCACTTTTTATCACAATTCTTTCACTAAAGAACACAGTCCTTATTCAGTACGATTCTCACTATTAATAGCAACACACGACAACTACATAATCACATCTCGAAAGCTACACATGCTACTCAACGTACACAATTCGGTCGCCTCAACTTGAACAAGTCGACCCACTCTAGCCGCCATATTGGCTTTGAAAAACTCCTGTGCGCAGGCCTTATATCTTGATGGTGTTGACAGAACTGTCGGGTCACTCACCTGACACTGATCACTTGACGTGATCGATGTACCAGCGGGAAGTGACCACCATTCTATTCAACTTCTGTGGTTTTATATGTCGGGAGAATGTTGATCAAATACCACCGAATGAAATGGAATGAAGGGTTTAATTAAAAACGGTAAGCAAATTATCAAATTCTGCAAGAGAATGTGAGATATAAAAGGTAAATATTTTGTGTTTGAAATTGCACACATGTTGTTGCATATCTAGTGTTGCATCCATTCTGTTATTATAAGTAATATAACAGAACTTCGAGTCATATTTAGTGTGACTATTTCACGAATTAAGACATTACATTAATCGAATGAATAATTAAAATCACAAGAAGTACGAAACGGATAAAATTTTACTCCAAATTTCTACCGGAAAATATGAAACTTTCATTCAGCTCCGAGTTATCATTGCCTCCTGGAATTACCTTTTGCGACTCCCACACGCAACCAATCTTTATAAGTGAGGCCTATAAAGAAAGAGAATTTCACGGAGACGTGACAAATTGCACTTATGCAATATGCAATATGAAATTCTTCTTATTGCAATATGAAGGATTTATTTAAATAATGCGTCTAAATATTCATGTCCAATGCAACCTGGAACACTCGGCCGGATTTTTGAATTTGCATCGTCAAATAACTCGCAAAGGAAGCGTCGTAGTATAATAAAAACTAAAGTTTTGAGGTCAAAGGCCTCAAAGAAACGTTCCTCTCACCGTAATCTACTGGATGAGATCTTGAGCATTCTATTACATTTTGCTGGTTCGACGCTTCACGATTCTACCCCACCTGTTCAGAACCAGTAGAATCTGAAACTGTATGTGAAATGAAACTAATTACTTGTTATTTTATGCGATTGAAGCACAGGGGTGGACCTCTCTGCTCGTTCATAACGTAAAATAAGAATAATTTGTATTGACAAAGGTATATAGTATTGTTATCAATTACAAGGAGACATATAGAACACGTGTGACCGATGATTAAAGGTCTTGAAGAAAATGATATATTACAGGCTTAATATGGAAATGGAAAAATAGGGAAGAGGGTGGATATCTGAGAGTTCTCGCACGGGTACGCGAGTGCGAATTTATTCTTGCTTAGCATTGGATTTTAACGACACGGACAGGTATGAGTAAAATAGTCACACTAAAATGTTACCTACAGAAGGAGTATTCATACTAAATAACGTAAACATTTATTGTGGAAGCTCGACGAAAATTTCGAATGGTTTTCATTCGAAATTTTAGTCTTGAAATTGATTGAAATTTTCTGTCTTGAAATTTTCGTCTTGAAACAAGCTTGATGAAGGTTTCATAATCGATGCAAGGAGATCGACGGAAACCACAAAAGGCAAAAAGCTTGACGAAAATTCCAGGGTGTGGTGCATGAACCTGATAACCCACATTTTTTTCGAAATTGAGTTACGAGTAGAGTAAGACTCGTCTTGCTATCTAGTCTCTACCGTTAAATCACCACCTCGATGCGTGTGCTCATTTCTTCACAAAAGAGCGAAGCACTGATTGTGCGGTTTGGAAACTGAGCTTCATTCGATGTATGAACCTGATAACCCCATCAAGATGGCTGCTGAAGTAAGTAATCGTGTTTCAGCGGCCAGAAAGCTTGATTTTTCAGAGTTTTTGAATTCTGAAACAGGTAAGATGCCACTATATACTTTCAATTATTATTAACTATTGCCTTTGCGTTCTATATTTCGTGTCATTTAATAATTTCAGGTGGAAATGAAGGTCAAATAATACTGTGTTTACCAATTTTCTGAGACTAAAAGATGTATCTTCTCTACAGCTAGTGACAATGACAGCATCTTTTCATTATTTTCAATTCAGAGCCGAAATGAGAACAGTACAGAAAAAGTAACTGAAGACATAGAGAACAGGAAGTCAGATACTGAAACATCAGACGGATATTTGCTGGAAGCGTTCAATGTACGATGTGCGCACGTTTTCTTGATCCTCCAGCTCCCTAGTTCTAGCTCAGCCCGGCACACCACGGTCTGGTTGAAAATATGAGCTCCACTCGGAACGTCACGGCTTAGTTTGCAGTGCTGCCCACCTTCGTCCTTTACAATGCGGGCTTCTCAGTTTTCACTCTCTTTCTAACGACCTTTGTGTGTGATGCTCTTTGTTACTCAATAGTTTCTATAACTATTTATTATTTTTTCAGAATTCTAAAAAGCCTTGTTTTGTTTCTCATTGTCATGTAGTCCAAGCTGCGCTATTATCCTGAGTTTTCTGTCGTTGAAGTTGAGAGCACTGCACTGCCGTGACGTGGACAGAACCCGTCTTTCCCCGCACCCCCCGCTTTGGAGTATAAAGAAAAAGTGCGCGATTAGTACAGTCAGCTGAGAAAATATCAACGGAGAGCAACAGTATCCAATGTAAAGAAGTTTTCGTATAACACAAACATTCATAACCACTCATAACGTATTTTTACAGTTCCTTTAACTTTGCGATTGTACCTTAACTAACGAGAATTAGGTTATGAGCACTAAAATGGGAAACGTAAAGGGATCATATATCATTTGTTATGGAGAATGGCATTTTGGATTGGCTCTCGGCAGTGTTTGATATTTAGTAACAATATTTTGTATTTATTAGGGAATTGGAGAGGAAGAAAACGTAAGCGTGATCCATCAACGTGGAAACGTAATGAACGAGCAAGAAATGGGCGTGAAGGTAAAAGTTACATTGATTATAGAGGGAAAGAGATTCCAAATGCAACTGAAGGTAAAATGTTCAACTGTCGCAAAAAAATGTTTTCTAAATGTTAAATCAAATGACACAAAGGTATTATTTTCCAAATATTATAGCCTTTTAAGCTGTACGGAACAAAGAATGTCTCTTTCTTCGTTCATTAACATCAAGAAACCAAAGAGATATTCTTCTAGTCCAAAGAAAAAAATAGATTGTACAGTAGTATATAAAGTACTTGAGGATGGACAAAATATACATATTTGTAAAACGGCCCTGGCTAGTTTCTTAGGTATCAAAACTGCAAAAATTGATTACACGGTAGATTTACTGACAGAATGGTTCACCGCAGGAAGATGGTCGAGGTCAAGACCAAAACTGACCTAATAAAATACCAGAAGACAGAAAACAAGTTGCTCGCGACTTCATAGAGCGGCTACCTAAGTTCAGAAGCCATTACACAAGAAAAGATAATCCGCACCGGAAATATCCCTCACCAGAACTTTCTGAAAAAAAGCTACATGAGCTTTACGTAGAAACATGTACTTCACTAGCTGTGGAACCAGTTTCATATTACACATTTACACATATTTTTCAAATTGAGTATAATCTTCATTTTGGACATCCTAGTCTCGGCACATGCGAGTTAAGTGACAAACTGCAAATTAAGAAAAAGAAGAGAACACCTGCTGTATATTCACCAGAAGGTTGTTGCAAATTAGTAGAGCATTGTAAAATGGTTAATCCTTTTTTTGCAACGAGAATGAAGCGGGAAGACTTTGTTTCCATTGATAGTATGAAGAAACACTTAATATTTAGAAAGAAAGGTGAAAATAGTAGACCTGTAAAGATACAGAAAGCATCACGAATGTTGATATGTGCGAATTTGCTAGGAAGCTATGATATAGTCTATATACACAACAATGATATGGAGGCAGCTTGACGAAAATTTCAAAATTCAGGCAGTTTGACGAAAATTTCAAAATTCAGGCAGCTTGACGAAAATTTCAAAATTCAGGCAGCTTGACGAAAATTTCAAAATACAAGAAGATTGTACAACCGCGGTCTCCGGTATTTAAGGGCTCCGCGGACCCTCTCCCATGATGCGGTGGCACCCCTGCCAATCACGTACCCGATAGAAGGTCCTGTGACTTTGGCCCTACCCGGTTGCTGGCGCCCTCTTCCTGAAATGGCCAGTGACATGGGGCGCTGCATGCCTATCAGATGACGTCGGGGCCACGTGGTCACAAGGCCCAGCCTGTACCTGCCTGGCGGATTAGCAGCCTGGCAACGCACAGTTTTCGTTGTTCGTACTGAATTCCTGATAGCAGTACTTCTCGGAGTTTTAACTAGCAAAGGCGTGAATTGGAAAATAATTTCATTTTCCCCGCTGCTGAATGGCCATTTTATTATAATAAAATCTACTCCACTGTAGCTTACGGTTATCTGCTGTTTCAATATAATGCCTCTTATTTTTATTCACATTTCTCTTAATGGAAATAATATATAATAATATAACATTTGTATAAAAAGATATCCCTGCTGCGTTCGTATCTACAATAGCTGCTTGATCGTAAATCATTTATAATGCAAAATTTGCCAGATTTCTTATCACGTTGCTCTGTTCAACAGTTCCGTCTTTTCATTAAGACTCGAAATGTGATAGTTTTGCCTTCTCTTTCCTTAAACAGTTTCCCTTTAATAAATGTCACGCCTTTTCCTTCTATTTGCTATTGAATTATTTTTCATAAAATTATATCTTAGCTTCGTACGTGTATCGAATTTATTTATATCCACTTTAGATGAGATGCGATTGTATAATTTCAATACAAGTAAACTTGAAGCTGCGAAAACAAGTTCTGAAAAGGTAGCTAGTAGGATTGTCCACCATGTAGAAAGAAACCTTGCATGTATGAACTTGAAGTAGAATACCACTGTAATTACATTTGTTTCTCAAATATGCACAAATTCCTCAGTTTTAATATCACACGCAGTTGAGCATATTTAGAGTAAAGTAATAAATTACGTATGCGATAGGATATGATGTTTTTATATTAAATAAGCTTTAAAACCTTCAGAAATACATTAACGTGATTTAATTATTAACGAACTTTGCACTCATAACTTCATTTTGTTTAGAACGAATATAAACCGCGTTCTTGTATTCTCAACATTTCCTCTACTCTGCAGGTCGCATTCCAGCTGCTTTGAAACAAAACACTTGCTCTTTCATGAAAAAAATATATATCTGATGTGCTTCCGCTGAGTTTCGTGCGTCCGCTCGCCCGCACGACCTCTGTTCTGTTTGCGCGCCACGCGGCACCGCGCTGTTTACCGAAGCCGCTCCGCGCGCGCAGGGTAACCGCACTGCTTCCGGCGCGGCCGCCGCGCGCTGCCACCCGCGCCCCCGTTGCTTTCACCCACGCCCACGCCGCTTCCACCGCCCCGCCCCCACGCTCGCCCACACTGTCTGTAATGCCCCTGCTACCCACTCTCGCCCACACTGCCTGTGATGCCCCCGCCCTTTACTGCCTCTAATGCCCCCACCCCCACTCTCGCCCACACTGCCTCTAATGCCCCCGCCCCCAGTCTGGCTCACTCTGACTCTAATGCCCCCGTCCCCTCACTCTCGTCCACACTGCCTGTGATGCCACCGCCCCCACTCTCCCCTACACTGCCTATTGTGCCCCCGCCCTGACTCTCGCCCACACTGCCTGTAATGACGCTACCCCCCGCTCACGCCCACACTGCCTCTAATGCCTCACCCCCACTCTCGCCCACACTGCCTCTAATGCCCCCGCCCTCACTCTCGCCCACACTGCCTCTAATGCCCCCACCCCCACTCTCGCCCACACTGCCTCTAATGCCCCCGCCCCCACACTCACCCACACTGCCTCTAATGCCCCCGCCCCCACTGTCGTCCACACTGCCTCTTATGCCCCCTTCCCCTCCTTCGCCCAACGCGTCTAATTCCCCCATACCGGCTCTAATACTTTCCACCCTCGTCCACTCTGTCTCTAATGCCCCCGCACCCCACCCTTCTCCCTATCGCCTCTACTCTCCCCTGCCCCCACCCCCGCACACCGCCTAAAATGCCTCCGCCGCTGCCACCCTCGCCTCTGCTGCCGATGCCTCACCGCGAGGAGCGTTGTTTTGGTGGTCGCGGCTAATTGTCATGTTCGCGCCATTCTTCGCCCCACCCACGCCCATTGGCGCGCTTTCCCTCTCCCTCTCGGGGCGTACGCTTCAGGTATCATCATTAATCTCTGCTGCAATCCGACACTCGGCGCTGGGAACTGGTTCATTGTGTGTCGCGCCGCGCCGCGTCGCTCGCCGATTCCGCCCAGCTGTGTTTTACGCTGACCGGCTATTATTCTCCGGGATGGGCGTCGACGTGCGGCCCTCGGTCGATTGAATCGATCACTGACCCTTTGAAGCCTTCTATGCTGGTGTGTCCTGTGCCGCTCGCACTGCTCCGACTGACGATTCCGCAATCTCGAGCTCCAATTTTTTTTTTTTTGTAACTTATCTTCGTGTTTTGGCGGTTTCTTCTTGCTCGTACCGGGAGCGGTAGCTCAGTGCATAAACTGATGTCACTGCAGCGCCTCTGACCGGGACGTCTTAGGTTCGAGTCCTGACGGCGGCAGAATATTCGACACTTGCTTTTCAGCTAGGTCGAATTCAGTCGCTGTCTGGAGGAGAATTCTAGCAGCCGGCTGCTCTGATCGGTAGTTTTCCGTGGCTTCTCCGATCAACACCAGGCGAATGCTGGAGCAGTACCATAACAAACGGGCCACAGACTGCGCGCGATCTGTCCTTCCTCTTCCTTGTCCTGTCCATTATATACACACACTTACACTAACATGCACTACACTTCCACATATTCCGACCGGTCGGGAGCTTAGAGCTTGTCCCGGCTGGGGCAGTGCCCCGCTAGTGGGAGACTCCTGGTTAGGGGAAATCCCACTAGCCGACGGTAGGTTGGCGCCAGATCTGGCCATCCAGCGGGGGAAGATCACCGCCATCTCCTGAGAAAATCATGCACTACACTAACGGGACTAATGACCAAAGCAGTTGACGCGCCCGGAAACACGAAAAAATCAATCAATCAATTCTTGCTCGTAACATCTCTCTGATTTCTTTATCTGTACCCTATAAAAAAATACAACTGCAACACTTGCCATCACTGTGTTCGTCAAAGACAAACAGTTGTTTCACAAATATCCAAGTGTCTTGAGTTTTCGAAAGAATTTGACCGGGAGTGGTGGCTCAGTGATGCCTCACTGATGTCACTGCAGCACCTCTGACCGGGAGGTTCTAGATTCGAGTCCCGACGGCGCCAGGATTTTCGACACTAGCTTTTCAGCTAGGTCGAATTTAGTCGCTGTCTGGAGGAAAATTCTAGCGGTCGATTGTTCTGATCGGTCCTTCTCTGATCTTCCTTGTCCTATCCCTTACACACACACTTACCCCTTACATGTACTACACTACCACACATGCCGGGAAACCGGTCGAGGACTTCGAACTGGTCCCGGCCGGGGCGATGCTCCACTGGTGGGAGATACCTGTTTGGGGAAAGCCCGTTAGACGATGGTAGGTTGGCGCCCGATCTGGCCGTCCAGTTGGGGAAGACCACCGCCACCTCCCTAGCAAAAACGTGCACTTCTGTTGTGGCACTAATGACCATAGTGGTTGACGCGCCCGAAATTACTGATCAATGAATCAATCGACAGAATTTCAGAATTCTTGTCTGACAGGACATTTGCGACGACATAATATTGTCTCTGACGGCTCATGTTGGTTTTTTAATAGTTCGATTTTATGATCTTCTTAGATGCGTCATTAATGAATGTTTGTGACACAGGTCGCGTTTTCATTTCGATTCGTTCTGCGGTCTGTGCTTCTTGAAAGAAGAAAAAATAAATTGGAGCGAAAAGGGGAAAATACACAATATTGAGGATTAACGTTCACTAAAAAGGCAGGAGCTTGATTGGACTATTGGATAGCAGCGCGACAGGGAATTACAGAGGAATTAGACTGCTTTAATTGATGAAAAGCTTATAGTTTCACGCATTGTTGCGAAAGTGACAAAAGTCAATTAAATTAAATGATTTTTGTGCACGAAATCTTTTATATTTTGTGAAGGAATTATTAGGTATATTATCTCCGTGAGCGACAATCTCTCAACTCATCTTTCTATTCCTCTCTCTTGACAAACTTTCCTCGTTCTACACTTCATATCTTCATCCACGTCCTCCTCTCTCTTAATTCGTCTACCGTGTCATGTCTCCTTTATATCATAGTCGGTCTCTACTTCCTTCTCCCTACCTTGCTTTATTTTCGTCCCAACCATCCTGTGCAACTCGTTCTCCACCACAACCATCAACCACCCATTTCAACAGCTAGATGCGATTCAGCCCCAAGCCGTGTGCCAGGAGCAGCGGGGCCAACCGGAGGCGTTGCCTCTGCAGGAGCGCCGCGCTGGCGGAACTCCTTAAGGAACAGGTCCTCAAACTACGGCCCGCTGGCCACATGCGGCCCGCGGGCGTCATATATACGGTCCGCCGAGTGTTTATACCGCCGCTGCCTGTCGGTCATTTTTTTACACAAGAAGAACGGGCAAGGATATTGATCGTATAGTTTTTTTAGGCTGTATTACAGGTCCACTTAACATTTCCAGACGGGGCGCTGGGGTCTGTTTACAGGAGACCGCCTACTGAATGAGAATCGCACGTTTGTAGTAGATACTGAGCGATTAGATACGATATAGATAGCGGTGAGCGGGAAACAGATCGGCTAATTGCGGGGCACGGCAAGATAGAAGCAGGCAAGAACATAACTATTGTGTGATAGATATGAGCAAAGGAGAAATAAAATTATTTTCCGTGCCTTTTGTGAATAATGTATATTGTCGATGACAAGTGTACCGCACTGCAGCTCTGCCCGTAGGTTTTTTAATAACTTCTCTTTCTTTTCCTTGCGGAAATAGTTAACAATATTTATAATTAATTTACAGTCAGAATGCACTCTCGCGCACCGAAGTGAATTTTATTTTTCAGCAGTCATCACAGACACGATAAAAACAAAACAAGCACTTTTTATCGGACTATCTCAGCTGGTGTCAGCGTCGGTCAGATTCTCTTAGACATCGTCTCTATTCGTGCACTATAGGATGTGTGTTCGGACATTCACTTTCAAAACAACAGTAGTTCCTAATTGTGCCGTCTGCAAATGTGTAATGAACAAGTAATACCTACTTCCTCAAAAAGGCATAGCACGATCATCGTGTTCAGTCCATCTCGTGAGTACGAAATCTCACGTTGATACTACTTTAACAAATGCCGCTTTGGTATACCTTCAGAACTGTAATGATTAGATAGAGTTAGGAAAGTGTTTCGTTTTTTAAAGACCAAGGCGTGACTGATGTGTATAGAATCAAGAGGAGGGAGCATGGGCGAGAAATCCCCACTTCCACTCTTATCTTGACCTTCAATCTTCCTACTCTCCCTGAGAAGATCTCGTGCGGTTTTTATAACCTCCACGTCCGACAGTACGTCCCTAACCCTTTGAGGTACTTCAAGTGCCAGAGGTTTGGCCACACACAGCAACGGTGCATGGCAGACACCCCCGTGTGTGGTAAGTGTGGGAGATCTACACACGAACCTGAACCCTGCGCCATTGCACCGCATTGTGTTAACTGCGAAGGTGACCATCCGGCCAATTACAAACAATGTCCAACCTTTTTGAGAGAGAGGGCAATCCAGAAGATCCGAGCTGCTGAGAAGGTATCATTTCCCGAGGCCAAACGTCGGTATCTATCAAGGAACCCCGTTGATTTGTCTCGCTCCTTCTCGGCCGCTGTGAAGGTTAGGACTGCGGGGGTAGCAGCGGGTTGTCAAACGGAACGAGCTATCCCCCAAGTTGTGAGTTTCGCTTGTCAGGTGTCTCCACTGGACCTCCCTGTGGATACCTCATCCCTGCAGGGTGGGAGAGTGATTATCCCGACAAAATACAAGAAAATTGAAAAAAAAACTCACCCTTCGCAGAAGACCAAACCTCTTTCTAATGTTTCAATGGAAGTTGGTAGACGAATACCTACTTCAGAGCCGGTCAATAGAAAATAAAAGGCAACAACACCTAACGAAACTCGCACTGAGAGAGCACCCAGCCCCTCTGGCAATGTCAAGGAGGTTTCGTCCTCGGATGAAACTCCCGTTGTGGCGGAATTCCGATCATCCGGCTCCCAACGCCGGAGGAAAAAAGAAACCTAATTATTCTCCATGGCTCTTATGTCATGGAACGTAAATGGTTACTCCTCGCGGTGGGACGATCTCAAGCTGTTGTTGTCCCGTCACAATAGTCTAGTAATGTCTCCAAGAAACTCACCTTACTCCGAGCCGTCCCTTGTCTCTTCGTGTTTTTTCCCCTTTCAGGTTCGATGTGGATGATGGCCTCCGCGCTCATGGCGGAGTCGCTTCATTGGTTCATGATTCGCTGCTGTCTTCAGAGGTACCTCTTCAAACCGACTTCCAAGCAGTGTGTGTGCAGGTGCACCTTCCATCCCTCACACTCGCTGTTTGCAATATCTACATCCCTCCAGGACTGAGTGTATCTGCTCACGAACTTTTGGGTTTGATCAACCAACTGCACTCTCCGTTTGTGATAGTCGGGGATGTAAATGCCCACAGTCCTCTCTGAGGCTCTTCCCGCACTTGTCCGAGAGGTAGTGTATTAGAATCGGTTATAGACTCAGCAAACCTGGTTATTCTGAATTCCGGTGAACCAACTCACTTCGCCGTCGCCACAAACTCAAGCACGTGTATCGATCTAGCACTCTGCAGCCCTTCTCTTGCAGCCGTTCTGCAATGGTCCATCCTAGATGACCTGTACGGAAGCGACCATTACCCGATTATCGTCCACATTGATGGGCTAGCCCGTGGGTTGGCGCGCCCCCCTCAATGGTGTGTCGGACGTGCTGACTGGCTGACATTCCAAGCTAACGTCAGTGTATCGGAGGAGGAGTTTGTCAGTGTGGAAGAAATGGCAGCACATTTTAACAAAGCTGTATTACGAGCTGCGGACATTGCAATCCCCAAGTCAACTGGTAAATCGCGACACCCTTTCGTCCCGTGGTGGAACTCGGATTGCTCAAGGGCTGTTAGTGCTCGTAAGAAAGCTTTGGCGAGATTAAAACACTATCCAACCGCGGATAACTTAATCGAGTACAAAAGGTGCGGAGCAAAGGCGAGGAGAACCATTTTAAAAAGTAAAAATGCATCATGGAGGTCATACGTCTCCTCTTTGAATTGCCGGACGCCACCACCTCTGGTATGGAGGAAGGTGCGTCAAATCAAAGGATATCCTTCCTCAAACTCTGTGCCAGGTCTTCTAAAAAATGGTCAGGTTATCACAGCTCGAGACGCCGTTGCAGAGGTACTTGCCACTCATTATGAAAACATGTCGAGTTCGGCAAACTATGCTCCAAACTTCATTCTTCTCAAAGAAAGAATGGAAAACCGCGGTTTGGATTTTCTTAGCAGAGCACATGAGGATTATAATACCCATTTCTCCATGTTTGAAATGAGTTCTGCTCTAATGCTTGCGAAAAGAACTACACCAGGTCCAGACCAAATTCACAACTTAATGATGCAGCATCTTCCCGAAATGGCCATGCAATTTCTTCTCCGACTCTTTAACCGTATTTGGGAAGAGCACACCATCCCTGCCTTTTGGCGAGAAGCCATCATCGTCCCAGTTCCCAAAGAAGGCAAAGATCGATCACTGCCATCAAGTTATCGACCTATCTCTCTCACAAGCTGCGTATGCAAAGTTCTGGAACGCATGGTGAATCAGCGTTTGGTCTGGACCTTGGAGTACAAAAATCTGTTGACGCCAATCCAAAGCGGGTTTAGAAGAAACCGTTCAACCTTGGACCACCTCGCTTCGTTGGCAACAGCTGTTTGTACATCGTTCGTCTTGAGGCAACATCTTGTGGCCATATTATTCGACATAGAAAAGGCCTACGACACCACCTGGAGGCATGGCATTCTGCAAACCCTGCACTCTTGGGGATTTAGGGGGAAGCTTCCTCTATTCCTTCAAAGCTTCCTTTCAAACAGATCCTTCCGTGTTCGTGTGGGTGATAGGCTTTCTCGTAGTCACCCTCTTGAAAATGGTATCCCCCAAGGATCAGTCCTGAGTGTCACTCTGTTTGCCATCGCCATCAATGGTATAGCGTCGACCGTGTGAGAACCTGTAAAGGCGTCATTGTTTGTGGACGACTTTGCCATCTTCTGTTCATCCAGCAGCATCAGTGTGATACAGAGGCAACTTCAAATGGTGCTCAACAAGCTCCACGAATGGAGCACGTCAACGGGCTTTAATTTCTCTGCTACTAAATGTACCTGTTTGCATTTTTGTAGGATATTACATCTGCATAGCAACCCAGTTCTTTACTTGGGAGGAAATCAGCTTCCATTCGCTGAATCTGCTAAGTTCCTGGGGCTTACATTTGACAAGTCCCTAACGTGGCGTGCTCATATCCGTGGATTACAAACCAGATGTGCCTCTCCCCTTATTCTTCTTCGAATGCTGAATGGCACATCATGGGGTGCCGACCGCACTACCCTATTGCGGTTATATAGATCACTCATCCGCTCAGTTTTGGATTACGGTAGTGAAGTGTATGGCTCGGCAGCTCCATCCACTCTGCGACCCATCAATAGTATACACCACGCTGGTATCCGTCTGTCAACTGGTGCGTATCGCACCAGCCAAATTGAGTGCCTTCTAGCCGAGGCTGGTGAGCCCTCCTTAAAAAGAAGGCGGGATATCTTATTAGCATCTTAGGGTGCTAAAGTATCAGGACTTCTAATCATCCTTGTCGCCAAATAATTACCCATCCTAAGTATGAAACATCCTATATTCTTCGAACATCGCTTCCTCACCCTCCAGGTATTCGATTGCGAAATCTTTTGCGTGACCTTAATGTTGATCTTCCCACCCCTGTGAAACCCCCAAGTCACCCCATTCACCCTTGGAAACTCCTCCGTCCGAATATTGATCTCAGACTATCCAAGCTTCCCAAACAAACGACTAGCCCTCTTGTTTACCAGATGCATTTTCAGGACATGAGGATAGCCTATCCAGATCATGTATTCTTATACACAGATGGTGCATCGTGCAATGGCACAGTGGCATGTAGTTTTTACTGTATCAGAGCCACCAAATCATAACGGCTACATTCTCAGTGCAGTATCTTTACTGCTGAAATGTATGCAATTCTTGAAGCCCTAAAATACATCGAGTCAGCGAGTTTGCGCCGAGTAGTTCTCTGTTCTGATTCTCTCAGCACACTACAAGCTGTCTCCCGTTCCTCATCAGACTACCTGACGCAATCAGTTCAAAACCTCATCCATCGCCTTTTGTCTCACCGCTATGACCTGGTACTAAGTTGGGTCCCAGGCCATGTGGGAATCGTGGGAAACGAGATGGCTGATCGGGCGGCGAAATCGGCGACGGAGAGTACTTGTGGTGACATTCCTTTTGTACCATCGTCTGATGTTAAAGCTTCTTTAAAACGATCCTTCTTTAGAGCGTGGCAAACAGAGTGGCATAATACCACCTATAAACTAAGTACAATAAAGGATTCTGTCAATTCTTGGCGTTCCTCGTCCAGACCTTCTAGGCGCGAGGAAGTTATTTTAACCCGTCTTCGTATCGGACACTGCCACTTTTCTCACAGTTTCATCCTTCGAGGTGAGTCTCCTTCTACCTGTGATAGATGCAGGGCGGATCTTTCCGTGGAACACGTCCTCCTGCAATGTTTGAAATTTGTTGGCAGCCGACGAAGACATGGTCTGGGCAACTCTCTACGAGAGGTGCTCGGAGATGACGATTCCGCCCTCTCAAAGCTTTTTTGTTTTTTGAGAGAAAGCGGAATATATAATTTTATCTGACAAATAAGGGCAATAAATATTTTCTTTGCCCCAGATTTGTTTTTAAAATTGTCTTGTTTACCTGTTTTTTATGCGTAATGGATGCGTTTCCTTTTAGGGTATATATGAGCTTTTAAATTAGCTGAAAAGTTGCACCAGCAACCCTTTTAATAAACTTCAATTAATTTTTTTAGAAATACTTTGACATGGGCGCCAATGACCTTGGTAGTTGAAGCGCCCTTTAAACCCAATCAATCATCAATCAGCCAACTTTACGCGCAGATATTAATGCGAAGAATTCGCTTCTTGCAGTTAATCACAACACACGAAATCCAAACGCGTCCAATCACAACACACAAAATTAATCAACAAAATTACGTAATCTGAATCATAATAATTCTTTATTACATATTATCTAGTATTACTTCAAAGACGTGTGTAAGGTATTTTAAATCCAACGCCGTTTCCAAGACGCGTCTCTTCATCCCTCCCAGGTTCACAAGATTCCGAAGATAAACCTTTCTTCTTACTTATTTAAGGTTGCTTTTCAACTACGAAAGTCATATAGTGACCTCTGTAACATTGGGGGCAACAGTAACAGTATACGGACACACACAAACATCCTTTATACACCTATGCCCATCCCGAATGTCCTTAACGGCATTCGAACCTGCGACTAATCAGGCCCAAAACAGATTCGGATCTTCAGCCTTAGTGACCTCGGCTATCCTGGGCGGCTAGAAGATTAATCTAGTGTTGGAACTAACAAGGGTTTTGCCTACTGGTTTACATATTAGGTCCTTCTTTTGTCTGTTTGAAAACCTGCGTTTATAATCTAATTGTCAGGCTGTAGTATTTGGCAACCTATTGTTTCAGGGTGTTCGTTTTTTGTATCCAAACTATTCTTCTTTTTTGCCTGTGTCTTCTCCCTCAGTAAGAAAAACGTTTTATACTCTGAGCTGTCGATTTTCCTACCTTTCACGATGGCCATTAACCGATTCAATCCCTCTCATTTATCTCCCTGCCTCAACCACCCACTCATCCATTCTTTTCCTTCCTTTTCATTCTTTTTGTGCCGAGACCACGCGGCCCGTTCACATCCATCTAAATGTCGAAAGTAATGAATCTCCAGGGTAATAATGAAGTCTTCCTGAATGATGACCATGAGATCACCTGGCGGTCATCAGTTCCGCCTGTGTCACGACTCAGAAGAATCATTTTCCGGTACTAGGCATGCATGCGGCATAGCCCAAAAGCGGTTACTAGATGTTTTAATACCTCATATTCGAATATTGAAAAAGGAATTTATCAACGTTTATTACATTAATTGAAACTTTTCAAAATGATCGCAGTTTCCTTATAAGAGTTAACAGGAGATACGGGTTCTGATATAATCCATGGCCTCTTTAACAATAGGCTAATGAGGTTTAGGGAATCCTAGATTTTACTTATAAGTAAATTAGTGTTAATATTATGTGAAATAAATTTATTAATACTATGAACATAAGTCTGTCACCTAGCCCAGGATAACAGCAAAAACCATACACACAAATTAAAGTACATTGAAAATGTTAAAAAGTAATAAAATGTTCGCTGTTCTTATTCTAACATCTTACCGGTTATTACAATACTCGATACTTCTTCAATTTTTTATTGTAATAAGATACCTTACGATCATTTAATAAACAAATATTAAATAAGTAATTGATGGGAGCATTGTAATTTGCTAGACGTATACGTTTAGACTTTAAAATGACTCACGATTAATACAGAAGTGGTAAAAGTATTTGCGCACCAATTAAAAATTCCTCAATTCTCTATTAAGGCTAAATAACATTTCCCCACCACATCAGATTCTGGCGCACATTCTGAGAATATAACAAAGAAAATCGTTTGATCAGATACAACTTATCTTAATAAAGCATTGTTTACAATTAAGAGATTTCTATACTTGAATCAGGGTTCCCAGTATTGGCGGTTTCCCGCCATTTTGGCGCTTTTTCGAAAGCACTGGCGGAAATAAAACTTAAATTGGCGGCTGGCGAGATTATTGGCGATAATAAGTATGGGTTTCAGAAATGTCACACAAAGATGCAAATATGTGTCGAAAATTACAGACATTCGAAGATTAAAATTACTATAAACAAAACTAACATTTTTATGATGAGGGTTATAAAAAATGTCACTAAAACATGTTTCACTATCCCTTACTATCAAATGGGATAGAATGAAAAAGTTTAAGGAATGAAATGCATAGAGATTTGTGTCCAAATATCTCTAGAAATTTTTGTCGTTGAAAACTTAACCATTGCATGCGTTTTCTTTAGAGACCCTAGCGTAAAATGAATTAAATTAGGCCATTCGGCTTAAGGCTTACCACACATATTTAGTAATTGTTCAATTTCTCTAACTTCGATCCTTATCACTTCTTTGTATTCAGTCACAGAGGATCGAGTCTAAGCAGTTTGCAAGCGTTTATATAGCGTATTTTTCACAAATTGTAATAATTGTGTTACATTTATGTTTTACAATGCCAAAAGATGATAGTAGAAAACATTTGAAAAATTGGGAAGAGGAATATTGGGCAAAGGGTAATTAACCATTAAAAAATAATGTGTCTTTTATAAACATAAACAACCAAGTATTGAAGTTGTTTGATCGTTATATAAAATAAGTTGATTTTTCTATGAAATTAAGTACAGTGATTGTAAATTAAATTATCTTTCTTCTACATAAATCTGAAAATATATTTCAATATTATATTTTTTAAAGGGTGGCTTCAACGGAATGTCAAGCAGAATGAAGGAAGCAAGGATTCTTATTGTTCAGTTTGTAAAATTGGCTTAAGAAGTCACAAACGGGATCTTCAGGATCATGGAAAGACTGCAAAACATACGAAGAATATGAGTAATTTGAATCCTTCAAGACAACAGTCTTGAAGGATTCAACTTTCTTTTGTGCCATCAATTTCTCAAGCTGAAAAAGAAAGAGATATGCGTTTAGCACTATATACTGCAATGCACAATTCCATTAAAAGTGTGAATCACTTATGTGATGCTCTCAAAACATTGGGTACAGGAACTTGGTTTGAAAAAATCAAATTACATGAAACTAAGTGTGCAAGCATTGTTAAAAATGTTATTGCGCCATGTTTACTCAAAGATCTGGTTGAAGATGTTGGGAGTATGCTATACTCACTTATAGTTGACGAGTCCACGGATGTTTCTACAGTAAAATATGAGTGTCTGCATTAAATATTTTAGTGAAACACGGTGTCGACTTGTAACAGGCTTTTTAGGTAATTCAAATATTATTTTTCAAATTAATACTTATGTTTATTGTCTATACACATACATACTAAGTGCAAATAATTTCATTTTTTGTATAGGCTTGATTACTTTGGAAAGAGCTACAGCGAAATCACTACATGAAGCACTGACTGAATTTTTAAGCACCGTTGGCTTAAATCCTACCAACATCATCGGTTTGGGAACTGATGGTGCCAACAATTTGTGCGGAAAAAATCATTCCTTGTATACGCTATTGAAAGAAGAAAACCCTGACTTGATATTAGTCCGATGTGTTTGTCATTCTCTGAGCAATGCTAGTTCTCAAGCTGCAAAAGAAATGCCTTCGAATGTTGAATTTTTGTGCCGAGAAATTTTCGATTAGTTTCATTCTAGTTCATTGAGAAAAATGGAATATCGTCGTGTTTTTGATTTGCTTAATCAGGGAGTTTCAGAAAAACAATTTCATGAATTCGTACAGCTATCAGGTACGCGATGGTTGTCGAGGTATGAGGTAGTGAAAGTAATTTTGGATCAATGGCTAGAACTGAAAACACATTTTCATTCATGTGTGCCGAAAGAAAAGTGTTACAAGACACGAATGTTGAATGAAATGTTACAAGACGATACTAATTACTTATATGTGTTAATTATAAAACCAATTCTTGCAGAAGTTAGTTGTGTGAACCTGATTTTTCAAAAGAATGACATTGACATTGGAAAATCTTACGAAGATTTATGTGCTCTAATTAGACTTTTAGGTACTAAAATACTCAAACCATCGTTTGTTCACAAAGATTTCAAAACTCTGATTTCGGCATTAGACAATGATTTAGCCTTTCTATCCGTGGACAAAATGGATTTTGGTGTTCAGTATTTTAGAGAGCTGTCAAAATATAAGTTGTTAGGCGATCAAAATAAAACTTTGGAAACGAGAGCTTTTCATTAAATTCGAAAACTCTGTATAGAATTGTCTGATCGTTTACCTGATAATTTAGATTTGATGAAAAGTTTACAAGTGTTGTCCCCAGAGATTTGTTTAAATCAAACACGACCAACTTTTCCAAAACTGCGAATATTCAAGTTTATTGTAAAATCACCGAAAATGGACATTGGTCTTCTGGAAAATCAGTGGAACAAGTTTGTTACCGTTGATTGGACGTGTTACCCCTCACCTCAGTTGAAAAACAGCAATGATTTTTTGCCATGAGTTTACAAACACAAAGATGCTGGTGGCAGATATGCTTTTAGAGAACTCGCGCTTCTTGCACAAAAATTACTGCCCCTTCCATCCAGCAATGCTGTGGTCGAAAGATCATTTTCAATCATGAACACGATTAAGACAAAAACAGGAAACAAAATGCAATTCCCACTTTTGGAAGCGCTCATGCGAATTAGAATTCGCATGTACGCCGACGGAATTTGTTGCGAAAAGTTTAAATTCACTGAGGAAATGTTTAAAAGATTCAATTATAAGGATATGTATGCTAAAGCTAAAGATGACGAAACAGAAATAGAAAATACTCTGAACGCATTTGAAAATCACTTTGTAAGCGACAATTTACCTTGCGTACACATTCCAGAGTAATAAGTAGTAAATGTTCAAATTATACAATTTTTAATAAAGTTTATACAATTAAAGGGTATATTGTTCTTTTTATTATTAGTTTTATTGAATACTCGCTTTTAAATACTTGGCGGGATAATTGGCGATTTCAAAGACCAAATATGGCGGGATTGGCGGAATTATTTCCTACAGGTGGCGACTACGTCAACAATTTTACTGGGCACCCTGACTTGAATTAACATGAAAGGAACGGCAGTAATTAAAAAGTGGTTTGGTCGGAGAGAATGCGCCAAATGGCCAATCGGCCTCGTGATGCAACATTTCCTATCGCAAAAAGAAATGTCAATTAATATTATTATAATTGTTTTGTTGATGTTTTAATTTTAATAGTAGAGATCGTTCTACTAAAATGGAACTACATGAAACGATAAAGCTCTATTCACTGGATAGAATATAGAACTACCCAAACCTTTGGATGAAAATATCTCTCAAAACAACATACCGAATATTTATTAACATATTTGGGATGTTTCATATTCGGAAGTGCAGAACATAACACATCACTGAAAAAAAGGATACCATAATTCCCAACAAGATTTCAATAGTTACACAAAACCTTCGTATGCGAAACAGAGACCTTGGTGCTTTACTCCCTTTCGTAATTACAACAGCATCTAAGATTGCTGACCTTGATAGACCAACCTTGATGGACCAACCGGCCTGTGATTTCTGAGAGGTTGATGTTGCTTCATAAACGGACCTGTCGGCCTTATCAAGCCTAATCATGTTGCAAAGCAGTAGGTGGCCAAAACAGCCAGGTACCTTGTCAGATTAATTACGTATTGAAGAAAATATACATTGAAAAACATTCAACATCTGTTAAACACATATGTGTAGACTGTATATATATATATATATATATATATATATATATATATATATATATATATATACATATACACACAGTGGATCCACTCTGAACCAAAGTTTTGTACCTCAATAAAGTAGTGTGGAAATGATATCCGCTCGAACATTTTAAAATCGTTCAAATGCTTCGCGCTGAAAATCAACGCTCCACGGCTCGGTTGCGCTCGACTATTTTCGCATACTTCCGTGGCTCCGCATTCGCTGTCCCGAGACACAAGTCCTGATATCAGCCGAGGGTCAGCAGAGGGTCAAGAGGAAGCGTGTGGGACGGCGCAACGGCACGCCGCCGATCGGCCTGCGAAGACATACTATTCAGTTCATTTTGGAAGGACTAAGAGAGTGACTGGCCCTTCAGGAATATTTCTTCGAAGTGGCGAAAAGCGCATCGTTGTGAAAGTTTTCAATTTGTTATTGTAGAAAAATACGTCGTTGGCAAAGCAAATCGTTGAACGTACTATGAGTTCACTGGTAAGTACCGTATTGAAACTTATCGTGCTGCATCAGTGTGGATTATAATCTAAAGGATATTGGTGGATATCTTTTAATAGGTGCCAGACTACAGAGTCTAAAATACCTCTTTGAAGTGAAAATCTTATTTCATTGCAAGTAAACGGGCGAATGAAGTTCGAAAGAAAATTATACCTTCATTTACACCGTCTATTTGAAATCAAACAAGAATTGTCAACCAAGATTAAAAGAGAATGGTGGAATGGAATTGCAACTTTTAGGTACGCATATATTTCTATCATGAGTTGTAATAATAGAAAGGCATATATTAGTTTGTGTGCATTTCTATAACCTACAAAACTTGGCCATTAATCCAGCTCAAAGCTATTTTAATGTAAATTGTAAAATTCCTCTAAAAGCTTATGTCGAACAAGATAAACAATTATTTCGTTTTACATAATCGGTTTGATTCCTTTCAATTCAAATTCTAATGTTGTTAAGTGAATATAGAATTCAATTACTTCCAAACTCATTATTTACCTATTAAAAAAGTTAAAGTTATTTGATTAGTTTTTAATACTCGATTAAGCATTGCAAATTCGTATTAAAATGTAAAGAAATAATATTTATTATGTTGCCAATTCATTGAAATAATTTTAATAGTATTGAAGTGTCATTAATAGCAATTAAAAATTGTAGAATTAATTGTGTAGTATTCCTATATGTTATAAGTGTACAGAATTTTGATTAGTGTATTTAAATTGAGACTAAAACCTATCATGTTCTGTAAATAATTGAACAAAATAATAATGCATTCCTAAAAAAACTGCTGTAAAACACTTTCTATTTTTTTATTTTTTAATAATTATCACTTTAATTATATTTTCATATACTATTGTATTAATTTTATTTTTCTGGTAGTTTTGGCACAGGTGATGGAAATTGGTCATTCAAACAGGTGATGGTTCATCGATGCAGATATTCATGGAAATTGTTAATTCTAAATGGCTATTGCAATCTATAACAAGATCATGCAAGATGTATTTGAAGGTGATGCCAATATACATTTTGCTAATTTTGCAAGCATCATGGATTTTTGTGATTTCTTTCGTATTTAACATTAACAAAATGTGTAGCCTATACATTAATGGTTCAATTATTTTAGTGTGTATCATTTTTGACCAGGCAAGTTATTTTCAAATTCTCATTAGATAATATAACTTGTATTATAATTTCGTTATAGTTTCAATGTGTACTATTTAGTAGTGCTCTCAGAATGACTACAAATGAGTATGAGTAATATAAAAAATTCACATTCCCACTAGAAAAGTGTCATTAACTTCAAAATGCTGGTTTTTCAGGACATTGTTTTACTACTAGAGTTCTGAATCAAGTTCATGGAGTGTGACAATTTGTAATTTTCTTTTGAAAGATTATTAATTTTTACTTTGGTTTCTAAGGAAAAAAGGTTTCAAGTTTTTCATAATTTAGGGTTCTCCGCAGTGTGCTGTTTGTGGCAAATAGTAAGGATAACACTGCATTCTCAAACATGCAATGATTTTGGCTATTATTCATCTTCAAAATTGCCAGAGAAAAATATCTCAGATTGTGTTAATGATTCTTGGGCAAAGAAATGTCATTACTGTTGTAATAGTGTTGACCTTGATAATTTTCTGAAACATTTCCCTTGCCAAGTGAATAAAATACTTTCCTCTTGAAATAAAACAATTCAATATTACTAGACATGATTCTCGTGCCCTTTAAAATGCTAAAACCTGTATACATATGCCAAATAAAATTTGACAAAACATGCACAATCAAATTTTAGCTTGGTATTTTTTTTTCATTGTCATTTGAAACAGGAACAGTAAACAATTCTTCAAAATTGTACTCAGTCAAATTCATCCTTTTGTGAGAAATGAATCTTTTTGAACATTCTACTACACCACCAGATGTAATTGGAGCATATTTGTAAGATGAAATCTGAGCCAATGTCAGATCAAATTCTGCATTTTCTGCTCTTGAATCACAATTTTTTTCTTTAAATTTCATAGAAATTTTAAATTGAATTTGAATTTATTGGTTTTTATAATTTTTCCTCAGCAGTCACACTGGCATGTCCAAACACAAATTTCAAAGACATTGTAATATCTTCAACAATATTTAATGACTTCAATAGAGGTAATCCTGCTGTTTTCAATTTCTGAATTGGTATAGGCAATTTTACAAAATTTAATTAAATATGCATTTTTATTTTATTTTTTTATATACATGGTTTTATAACATATTTTATTTTATTTTTTGCATGCAAGCAGACTGAGTCTGCACCTAATTATTTTCCCTTCCCTTGTATCACTCTCAGTTACCAGTGATACTGAGTAGTGATCTATGTATGTGTGTGAAATTAATCAATAGTATTCAAAGAATATAATCCTAAATTTTGAAGCAATCCAGAAAAGTATGCATTTAAAAAATAACTTGCCAAATTTAAAAGTCACTTCAGAACTGGTTATTAATTTGCTAAGAAAACTTATTATTTGACTCATCCAATAAAATGAAGGCCAATCATTTCGTCCCACGCTAAAGTGATGAGTCTTCTCCCACCTTACACAATACTAAAATTATGATTTATCCCGACCTCTCACTATATTTATTCGCTGTTATTGAGTGCACTTTCTTCTCTATAATTTTTTATTGTTGCATTCAGGTGATAATAACAATAGTTATGACATTAACTTGTTGGGAGTGTAGGATTTGTAAATGCAGGCCAATGAGCTTATTCATTGTCAAATGGGCAACGAGGTTTCTAAGCAATGAGATTGATTCAAATTGCAGACACAGCAGGTAAATCAATCCTGGGCAATAAATTTTAATTCCACTTTTTAAATTAATTTAACTAATTTTATTTTATTTTATAGATTGTGTGTACATTTAGATTACAGAAATTGAAATAACAGAAGTACAAAATATAAATGTGATTTATGTTGGTGATTTCTTCCGTATATTTTTTTGATTTTAACAGTATGTAAACTATTTATAAATTCATTGTAATTGTAAACTAAGTGTTAATTTTATGTAGATGAATTTTGTGCTAGTGAATGCACGAACCCTAAGTATAATGAAGGGACTAATAGAATTGAACTTTTAATAACCAAAATTAATATAAACATAAAACAAGAATATTAAATTTGTAAAATGAAAGGTTAAAAGAAATAAACAACAAATACATTCGAAAATAATTTTCAGCTACATATTTAGCCATAATTTAAATAAATCTTGGCGTTTTTATAAAATAAATGTGAATTAAATTTGTTTTTTGGGGATCAGTAATAAAAGTTGCTATTTAAATGTACTTGTGAAACAGCTTTAAAATACTTTTGAAACAGTTATAAAACGTTTTTAAAATAATTTTGTAACAGTTATAAAATATTTTTGAAATAATTACTAATGACTGTAAACATGTTCTTAGTCTCCTTGTGTATTTAATCCACCTGATCACATAAATGATTAAGTGGTACATCAATGTTTCATTATCATTTGTTAGCTATTAAGTTTGTCAATATATTTCATTCTATTGTGAGTTATGTTATATTTTACACAAATTTTACTTTACTAAATAAATATTTTAATGTTAAATTCTAATATTTTATTTTTAGGTACATGCTGTTTCAGAATATTCAATATATATATATATATATATATATATATATATATATATATATATATACACACACACACCTGATACCTGAATATATAAATGCATAATTTTTATGCAATTATTTCCGTTTTTACGGTGTCTGGTTGTGTAGGTAAATATACAGATCTGTTGTTGGATCGAAAATAATGAATATTCTATTAATAGCAAGTACTACGTATAACCCATCCTATACCCGTCAACGATCAGTAATTGTAACACCAATAAGAAATGCTTCAATATGGCAACACGTACGCCTGGCCCTTCAACCAGTATAGCTGTGCAAGCCAACACGGAAGGCCGGCTCCTTCTATCAGTTTCGCCCGGATGCGTCATGACGGTAGGCTGGATCCTCCAACCTGTGTTGCTCGCTTATACCGAGCAGATAGCCAACACTTCCAACCAGGTTGCTTGGGCCCCGCAGCTTCTACTCGTGCACTTCTGACAAGGTGAATTCAGAGGAGTGCAACAAGGGACTCTTTACGATGCAACTTTTCGTTCCAACTATCTCCGTCACGAAACAGCAACAGTGAACCTGGTTGGGCCTATATTATCATGCGTTCCCTTGATACAGTATAATGGATCAGATATACTGCAACTGTTCTTTTTTCTCCGTGATGGAAATAGAAATAGAGGTATTATTATTTTAAAGAACAAACACATAATATGAATGCTATGTCAATGATAACTGTTATGACTTCATTTGAATACATGATTCTGTAAATTATATTCCACATTCAAGATACTCATTTGTGAGTTGTATTTATTATTAAAGTACAATTATATCAGATTATGCTCGCATTTAATTAAAAATGAAACATGACATTCTTTTTTCCTTTCGTTCAACTCATTTATTTCGACAAATGTGTAAGACCCATTATTTAACATAAGGTATCTTCGCTGGGATAGTGAACAAAATTGCAATTATTAAAGTTTAATTTTGTTTTCATTAAAGTTCAGGAAGCTTGTATAAAATGGACGAGGAAAATAGCAAAAGGTACGGTAAATTTGACGGACATTTTTTGTAGACTTTACTGTAAAAACTACAATGGTTCTGCACTTAGGTGGCTCGTACTCTACGTACTGGTACGTTGTCGAGGCACAGGTTTCCACCCCCCCTTGTGTCGGTGGCCTCTCTCAGCGTTCACCTCCGCCTTGCGTAGTGAAGGACACTTGATACGTGCACACTAATTGCAGTGGCATGCATTAATCACACGCTTCGCCTGCGCGTGTTTAACGTGCCCTAATTGCAGGTGAACCCTTCTACTGCATTCCCTGCAGCTTGGTCTGCAGGTACTTGCTCGACTGCCAAACTGTTTCCTATTATGGTAATCTAATGAAGTTAGTCACTCCTGTTGAGTATAACCCTTAAGGTAAGCAACTTGTTTTTCTTAACTTTATTGTATGATAGTGTCCTTCCTCTGGATTATGAAATTCAAGTCTATACATATTTTATTTATAGATTTAGATGCAGATAATGACTTTAATAGTGTAATGTCTAAAGTATAAAATTACTTTTCTGATAGTCTTTTTTTTCGTTTTAAAGTAACAACCGTCTCCCAACACACTCTTACCGCTAATGCCAATAGTAATTGAGGTATCCAGTCAGAGAGAGTGCTAACACACAAAATTCAAAATATAAATTTATGAACATATTTGATTACGAATACATTGAACACGTGAATAAATCGATGATTTGAATTTTGGGGGTTAGCTCCATCTCTCATTGAATGCCTCAATTGTTACTTCGCTATTACAACACACATATCGATCATATCGCACATATTCCGATATTTTTCAGAAGGAAAATTTGGGAGAAATGTTCAAATTGCAATTATGCATATGATATTATACATTCCGCGCTTTTTAATTTGTAGCATATAGAAAGCAGGAACACGTGTGTGACGCCGTAGTCTCGGACGTAAAGGAGGTCACAGTCTCGCAGTGTTCTTAGATTCCATATTCTCTTCCGCCTATTTTAGCTCCAATCCACAATCCCCGCCGATGGACACAAATTTCGCAATTTTTCTTTGCCGTTTAAAAATCAACCAATTCTGCCTCAATGATATACTTTTTAGAAGTTTTATCCTTTTTATCATCTTGTTTCGAACGAAAGATCGGGAGCGGTAGCTCCGAGCATCAGCTGATGTCACTGCTGCGCCTCTGACCGCGAGGTCTTAGATTCGAGTCCCGACGGTGGCAGAATTTTCGACACTAGCATTTCAGCTAGGTCGAATTCAGTCGCGTCTGGAAGAGAATTCTACCGGCCAGCTGTTCCGATCGGCAATTTTCTGTGGTTTCTCCGATCACCACCAAGCGAATGCCGGAGCAGTACCCTAACAAACGGGCCATTGAACGCGCGCGATCTTTCTTTCCTCTTCCTTATCCTATTCTCACCCCTTACACAAACACACTTACACTAACATGCACTACACTACCACATATTCCGCGAGACCGGCCGGGAGCTTAGAGATTGTCCCGGCTGGGGTGATGCCCCGCTGGTGGGAGAGTCCTGGTTAGGGGAAAGACCCGCTAGCCAACGGTAGGTCTGCGCCGGATCTCACCTTTCAGCAAGGGAAGATCACTGCCATCTCCCGAGTGAAAAAACATGCACTACACTTACGGTACAAATGATTTAGGCTGTTGATGCGCCCGGAATCCCTAATCAACCAAACAAAACAAATGAAAGAAACGAAAATAATATAGAGCATTGGCCAATCATACCGTCAAAGTTGTTCCACATCAACTGTCAGGCTTCATTATCATTTCGGTTTCTCTGTGCTCAAGCGGAAAATTTCGCATTTGCATAGTCCCGATTCCTCATTCCCTAATTCGGCATCTGCAACACTGCAGTCGCGTAAGGAGCCCTAGGATACGTGTTTATCTGTCCGTCTGTCTGTCCGTCTGTCTGTCCGTCTGTCTGTCCGTCTGTCTGTCCGTCTGTCTGTCCGTCTGTCTGTCCGTCTGTCTGTCCGTCTGTCTGTCCGTCTGTCTGTCCGTCTGTCCGTCTGTTCGTCCGTCTGTCTGTCCGTCTGTCTGTCCGTCTGTCCGTCTGTTCGTCCGTCTGTCTGTTCGTCCGTCTGTCTGTTCGTCCGTCTGTCTGTTCGTCCGTCTGTCTGTTCGTCCGTCTGTCTGTTCGTCCGTCTGTCTGTTCGTCCGTCTGTCTGTTCGTCCGTCTGTCTGTTCGTCCGTCTGTCTGTTCGTCCGTCTGTCTTTTCGTCCGTCTGTCTGTTCGTCCGTTTGTCTGTTCGTCCGTCTGTCTGTTCGTCCGTCTGTCTGTTCTGTCTCTGTCCGTCTGTCTGTCCGTCTGTCTGTCCGTCTGTCTGTCCGTCTGTCTGTCCGTCTGTCTGTCCGTCTGTCTGTCCGTCTGTCTGTCCGTCTGTCTGTCCGTCTGTCTGTCCGTCTGTCCGTCCGTCTGTCTGTCCGTCCGTCTGTCTGTCCGTCTGTCCGTCTGTCTGTCCGTCGGTCTATATTCTTTTGTTGTTGTTTTTAATTTTGTTGTTATTGTGATTTTAAGTTTAATTTTTAACCAATAAATAAAAAAATGTAAATATTACTAAACAACATTAAAAATCTAAATACGTCCCAAACATTGTCATCAAATCAGGCAAAATGTCAAACTGATACATTTTTCACAATTCATGAATATTTACCAAAAGCCTTAAATAAGTAAGAAGTGTTGTGGGGTCGTCTTCTCAGAACCGTTCAGGATTCGTTGCTTCTTTCTTCTCTGCGTTTAATTGAACATTTATGAAACAGCTGAACACATGAAAATCTGCAAGATATCATTTTCTACGTAAATTTTGTAACTAGATCATGTGATCTGGTTTTGCCAAACCGATTTTCACTTCGAATTGTTGATTTAGTTTCCCTTGAACCATTGAATAAATTCCGAGTGCCATTTTGCTTTCGCATACTGTATTCTTTATCTTAAAACGCCGTGTATGTTTTTTTTTATGTTAACCCTTCAGTTGTCACGCTCAGAATTGGAAAGCGAGTGTTCGCGTGGATTACAATTGCAATCGAGTGTTAAAAAATCGTATTAATATTTTACAAACAAATCGTCTTTTGGTTCAAATATGGACGAGTAATGGTATCTGAAACCCTGAACATTTACAAAATACTAAATAATTTATTAAAACCTTAATATATTACCAATTCTATCAATGATACATAAAAATGCATGTATTACGCCTTTAAACAAATATATTCAAGTATGCGAGTATATTTTTGTTTTTGAAAATTCTTGTGCTCTATATATGTTCTGCACTTGTTATAGTTTGCATTGCGATTATAAAATAAAGAAGTTTGACACAATTGTTTAAATATCGGGAGTCTCTATTCTGAATGTATTTATGTCAAAATCAGATGAATATCTCACAGGTTTTCTGAATGTTGCCCACTGAACATAATTTTCGTTAAACCCTCGACCCCTTCTCAGATTCCCAGTGGATGTCTTTCGCGTGTTCTTATTGCTGTCGACAGATATTTTCTCTCGATCTTTTTCATTTTTGGTTTCATAAAGGACAAAGCAAGATTCTTTAGAAATCCCCTTCTGGTCAACCTTTCTCTACTGTATTATTTTGTATAAACATTCAGAGCATCGATTGCAGCGATATTCAAGTGAACTTAAGAAACTGAAATTCGAGTGGTCGTGTGGATTACTATTGTAATCCGAGCTGTTTTCGGCGCTTATCACTAGTGTAGCAGCTATCACTTGAGTCATATTTCGCTATAATTCGATAACTGAGGCCTTCTACGAAAGGTACTGAAAAGTCTGTGCCAAAGTTAGTCAACTCTTGCTGTAAACAGTGAATGAATACGACTGGATTACAATAGTAATCCACGCGACTACTGAAGGGTTAAATAATAAATTGTTGCAATTTTGTATGATATAAAAATATCTTCAGATCTTCCTCTGCACATTTACTCATATAACTTTGGTACCAATCCTAAACCTATTTTCTTCCATCATCGAAATACTGCTTTCAGACCAAGGAGTAGAAGTCATGGAATCTATTCATAACAAATATTTTACGTACGTATGTTTTAGGTATTTTGGTTTTATTGTCCGACTTTTCCTACTAGCTAACGATGCCCCCATACCTGGACCTAGTTTATTTCCCAAGTTTGGGGGGACGGGGGTGAGAGAGATACTCGTATGTCACGACCCCAGTCCCTTCGCCGTAACTAGCTAACTCCGCCTGCTTAATCTTTTCTTCGTCACACATCTACAGAAACTGAGTCGATTTTAAAGAAAATCTACAACTCTATTTTTGCCGCGACTGGGATTCTAACCGGGGATTACTCCACGGGAAGCTAGTACGCTGCCCTTGATCCATCCTAGAGGACAGTTTATTAAAATTTATTGAAAGGAAATTCTAGAATGTGGAAAATATAAACGTTCTACAATGTCCAAGATATATTCTTATCGTTCAATGTCGCAAAATATGTACCGTTTCGTAAACTAATTCTAACTTGTAAATTTCTAAATCTCAAAACAGCCCTGGGAAAATTAGTTTTATTCAAATTTTTGGTTTAATTTGATATATTCTCCCCGGGATTGAGGCAATACAGAATTCTCTACAGGCAGTCGCAATAGAGACTTCTCTATTGGGAGTCTGTGGTTATTAACCCTCTACCAAAAATACACCATTTTATAATTCGTGACTTTTTGCCTTAATTTCATAGTGTTTCTCTCTCTCTCCCTCTCTCTCCCTCTGCCTCGCTGTCTCTGTCTCCGTCTCTCACTGTGTCTCTGTCTCTCACTGTGTCTCTGTCTCTCACTGTGTCTCTGTCTCTCACTGTGTCTCTGTCTCTCACTGTGTCTCTGTCTCTCACTGTGTCTCTGTCTCTCACTGTGTCTCTGTCTCTCACTGTGTCTCTGTCTCTCACTGTGTCTCTGTCTCTCACTGTGTCTCTGTCTCTCACTGTGTGTCTGTCTCTCACTGTGTGTCTGTCTCTCACTGTGTGTCTGTCTCTCACTGTGTCTCTGTCTCTCACTGTCTCTCTGTCTCTCTCTGTCTCTCTCCCTCTCTCTGTCTCTCTCTCTGACTCTCTCTCTCTGTCTCTGTTTCTCTCTGTCTGTCTCTCTCTCTCGTGCATGTATTATATGTATATTATATATTTAATATATTGAAACATTACCCATTTTATTTTATTTAATAATCAATTAATAATAAACAAATATGTGAAAAGCAAAACTTTATCCCCTCAGTTAATATTTATTTTATTTTGGCTAGCTCAGTTTTTCATTTTACTCCCGACAACTCTCTCTTTGGGTCCGTGATTACTTAAAATTTCTAAGGGCTTCTTTAAATACTTACTCGATTTCATGAATCTGAAAATTACCGCTCACATGAGAATTCGGCTGGTAAAAATTTCATATACTCGTATCTTGGAAATATTGCTATTGGTATTTAATTCTCATGACACCTCAATACTTCGGAATAGCATGTAAAATACTCATTTCAGTAGCGCAACAATGTCTACTGCTATTTTAATAATATATATTTTTTTATTTGAATGTTAACTACAGAACACATTTACTTTGAACGCTTAACGAAAGAAATCTAATCAAGTAAGTTCTCATGCATGTACACGTATTTACAATTATTCCATCCACACATACTCGGATACGTACCATTTTTATACCTAAAAATCGTTTTGCTATGGCTATTTCTACTTGGTTCTTTATAAACTTATTTTACTAATATTATTAAAATTTACTAACTACTTAAATCTTGTGCACGAAAGATAAAAGTTCTATGTACTTGTTAATTATGTTCACTTTCCTTGAGACGTTCAGCGTGCTTGGGAGTTGGCCTCGGTTCTCGAATACTTCTTCTGGCTGCAACTCCAGCCATTCCTTTTTCTTATGTTCCAAAAGTTGTTTCATTAAATTTACCATCGAATAATATCATCTATTGCGATTTTTACCCATTCTCATCTCCAGCTAACTTCATTATATTTTTACTCGTTTCCTGCTCATAACTACATATTCTCGCCTAGGGCTGATACACGTTTGCTTTCGCTCGGTGTTTACCTCCGACTACGAGATTTTTTTGTCGCCAACAATACGTTTTCACGGAACGTTGTCTACGTCTCACGGATTGTGTCGTAAGTCTCCATTGACCCCAAAACGTGTATTTCCGTTAAAATCTCGAAATCGGTTTTCCGCAACATTACATTACTTTCTCTACACTGCATATATTACTCCATGTAATGAGAAAGTAAAAACTGGTAATGAAACTAGTCTTGTTATTTAAGGTCGCATTAACATTTAGGTCATTAGTTACCACTATTTGAGTTAACGATATGGTAACTATGAAGATGAAACGATATGGTGAAGATAAGCGATGAAAGGACAAACATAAATACAATCATGCCTGAGGCGGGACTTGAACCCACGACCCTTCGATCTCTACGACACTACTGCCTTAGCGATCTCGGCTACCGGATCGGCAAATTAGTCCTTTGAAGTAACAAAGTGGGATGTAATATAGATCGGCGCCTGAGAAGTAGGCAACGAGACATACACTCCAGAAAAATGTTTTGCATTGGCAGGCGTTACTTCTTTGTATTCTTCTCGTAGGCCTTCCAGAACCCGAAGTCCCTGTCTAGAAGTAATTTGTAGGATTACATATTGTTCTTTTTGTGTTATTTTTCTTCATCGTGATCTGTCATTTTAGTGCCATTCAGTGTAACGCTAACATTTGTAACTAAGAACTGTATAGCGCACTGGCTGAACTGTAAGGACAACTGATGATCTAGAATCAGTGAATGTTTTAGAAATCTTTGGCTAGATGAAAAATTAATAAATATTTCCCTGTAATTTATATTTTTAAATAATTTATAATTATTAACACTTTATTACCACATTACCTTATTGGTGAATTGAATAGAACTTTCGCTACAGTCCTGATCTTAATGCATAATATTTTTGTTGTTATTAAATTACCTAATTTTCAATATTTTTGTAAACAGATGTCCAGAAATTCTGATTGTTCATAGTATTTCAGACATCAAAACGCCAGGGAAGTTGAATAGATTTTTAAAATTATGAGAAAATAAAAGTCAGTTTGCAGAATGTATTAAGTTCTGGATCAGTTTTTTAATGTTAAACAGTGTATTTCAGCACCTGTCACTTTGTTACTTAGTCATAGTCAACAAGATTTCTTACGTACTTTAACTATAAATATCTGTACTTTCCTCAATTTCCAGAGGACATATAGGCCCCAGGATTACTCATTTCTTGACTTCTGAAGAAAAACATCTGGCTTTCTTCTAGCAGAAATTTCTTCCGCCGATCTAAGAATCCATAGTTCGTCTCTTCTCACGCTTCCCCTCCGTAAGTCATGCGCCCAGATTTCATTCTTCCTTCGTTCAATCAAAACTTATTTCTTAATTAGAAACGTGGTCTTCTTTGCACTTCACTTGGTCTTATCGGATGATTCAACACACTAGTAACTTGGTACAATTTATGCTTACAAACGCAAATGAAATGTAGTGAAACTGGGGTATCCAGTGTTCCGAAGAACTTGTGCCGTGAGAAGATAAGGAGCAGTTGGATTGCTACTCGCATTGCTCTCGAGAGAACCCTGACCAGCGGTTAAGACGAAAATAAGCCGAAGTCCATATACAGAAGCAGTCTGGTAAGGTTGCATGGCGCCAAGTTAGAATATACCTCTCAATGCTATTTCATTAAATTGAACTTTTGGTAGTGAAATAAAAAGTTATACTAAATCATTTTAAACTTTTCTGAACACTTTATCTCGGTAATAATACTAATACTAAAACTACATATTATAAAACAAGGATATGATCTTCGAATTTCAAATTCTTGTACTATGCATATTTTGCGTCATGTTCTGTGTAATAAAATAATCCTGATACCACCCAATCGTCTGTAATCTAAATTTCATGATAAATGGGCTAAGATGCATGGACCAAGTGTACATTGAAACGCTTCCTACTTGGAAGCCCTGAAACAATTACATTCTTTCCGTTCTATTGACACGTGATAATAAGAGATTAAGTAAATTTGTATCTAAAAGTATGGAAAGGTTCATATCTTCTTTAAAGATGAAATGGAATATTAGAGTAACTTCTGATCTGAAATCATACACATTTTTGCAATCAATTTGCCGAATATTGGAAAATTGAATTACATTCAATAAATTGCCAGGAGATGAAATTAACATACGGAGTGCGGTTCGTAAATTGAAAAACCATTTTTTCAAGTACCATTATGGAAATTGTGTATTAGCCCTAATTCGTTTTGCAGAAGTTTCAATTCATCTCTCATTAGCTTAATTATTTTTTGGTAGAAGTTACACCGATTTACTGTGCACGGATGTATTAAAAGTATCCATTTGTAGTTGCAAACTTATTCAAGAAGCGTCCCAAATTTCAATAAACTCACTATGGTGTTGCAAAAGACAGCTTAGCAAACAGGCAAGGGGTGTTGAGTCACAGATTCTCACAGAACGTTCATGGGACGAACAAAGAGGAATTCCAAATCAAACTTGAGAAGATATCCATATGCAGAAGCATAATGTAGTAGACATTTCAGAAGAAGGGTTGTTTATGTAATGCAAATTGCGGACGGACCAGTCGTGTCAAAAGAAACAGTGGACCGTGTAACACAAACTCTCCAACGCTTCAAAAAGCCCCCACGTCGAACCTTGATAGGATCTAATTCAATAGAATGGAACTCGATAGAAATCATTCGAAAACATTTAAGAGAGAGATCTGCAAAATATAGGTTCTGCCAGTCATAACTTCCAATATATTCCATTAAATTTCACCATAATGGATGACTGTTTAGTGAGTCACTAGTTGTGACAACAAACACGCTTTTTACGATTTACAAACGTCAATTACAAATCCATTGGCAATTCTCAGAAGGAATCTGGATCCAATAAATTCAAGAAACATCGAATTAGCCTGCCCATAATCCATGTAAATGAAGCTTTACCTTCCTGAATCCTTCATTTGTACAAAATATCACGCTGTCGCACTAGCCACGGTATCCATTTTGTACAAATCGATATAACGTAAACCTTACACCTGTGCTGTGAAGGGGGCGTACATTACTCATTAGGTGTTTGTAACGCCAGTCACGTCACTCAGGTATTAGTGATTGTAGTGGTCAAAGCGTTACAAAAGCGCTAATGTTCCCTAACTTTGAAGAAACCATGTTATACCTTGAGTGTAAGGCAGGAGCGACTGGCGACGGCGCAGGCGCGTGACCTCACTTGTGTCTCGGGAGAGCAAAATGCGGAGCCACGAACGTCTACGAAGGCAGCCAAGGGGAGTCGAACTATCGGAGAGCTTGAGCACTCCCGAGCCACAAGTCATTTCCGCTTTGGTTTGGACTTTGAATCAGAAGTTCCTTCCTCGAATGAGTGTTCCTGCAAAATTGTGACGCTTCGCTATGCGTGTCTAAGTTGAAGACTAGACTCGGGCCTTCGGCCCTCGTGTTAATATAAAACATCATGAGTCTGTCCAGCGCATAATTACCAACGCATTTTATGCAAATACTCATCTTAAAAATCCTTTGGCATGTCTATATTCTTTACGTGTTGAAGGAAAGCCTTCATTTTCTTTCCTCTTGTTTGGTTAGTTACCTGAACGACTATTGTAAAATTAATAAAATAAATAAATATCTCACAAATGAATTAATGCTTCGCCATATGGTCAAATCGACTCGCTCGACAATTGCGCTCGGCTCGCTGGTCTGCTCGGCAATCTTCGTTTCCATTCGACGATCCACATTTTGCTCTCCCGAGACACAAGTCATGACCTTCAGGACGTTTCTGCGCGCCTATGACAAGCTACACCAGAAAGCTGCAATTTGGTCTCAGCAAACGCTTTGATAATTCGAGGGCATTTTTTAATTATGAAAACGTTTTGTTATCGATTTACGTTTAAACTAATCAAGCACATTTTAAATTTTCAACTTTTGTTTATCCTACGAAAAGGGTCTTGGTTGGTATCACGGTAAAAACACGCAATACAGTAAGAAAAGAACAAGAATAATTAAATCCAAAATAAAAACTTTGAAATTGGTTCCCACTTCAAATAAGCAACGAAAAACGTGATTTTTCATCTTGATTTTTTAATCTATTTAGGCCGCCCAGCCACCATAGCAGTCAACTGATGTGGATAGTTAGTAAAGTGAGTGCTTTATCCTGGGAGGTGGTGGTGTTTTACCTCCTGGATGATATCAGGCGCCGACCTACACGTCTGCTT
The DNA here is from genome assembly GCA_011170035.1 of Teleogryllus occipitalis. NCBI lineage: Eukaryota > Metazoa > Arthropoda > Insecta > Orthoptera > Gryllidae > Teleogryllus > Teleogryllus occipitalis. The sequence continues at coordinate 63,957 of BLKR01002547.1, forward strand.
GCAAGGTTCCCTCTCGAAGTATCTCACCGGGAGCGGTAGCTCAGTGCATCGACTGATGTCTCTGCAGCGCCTCTAACCGGGAGGTCCTAGGTTCCCACTCCCCACGGCGGCAGGATTTTCGATACTAGCTTTTCAGCTAGGTCGAATTCAGTCCCTGTCTGGAAGAGAATTCTAGCGGCCGGCTGCTCTGACCGGTAGTTTTCAGTGGTTTCTCCGATCAACACCAGGCGAATGCCGGAGCAGTACCCTAACAAATGGGCCACGGACCGCGCGCGATCTGTCCTTCCTCATCCTTGTCCTATCCTCTCCCCTTACACACATTTACACTAACATGCACTACACTACCACATATTCCGGGTGACCGGTCGGGAAGTTAGAGCTTGTCCCGGCTGGGGCGGTGCCCCGCTGGTGGGAGAGTCCTGGTTAGGGGGAAGTCCCACTAGCCGACGGTAGGTCGGCGCCGGATCTCGCCATCCAGCGGGGGAAGATCACCGCCATCTCCCGAGAAAAAAACATGCACTACACTAACGGGACTAGTGACCAAAGTAGTTGACGCGCCCGGAAACACGAAAAAATCAATCAATCGAAGTATCTCCGCCAATAGAACACTGCTTGGATGCGTTCTAAGCACCCAACATGTGTGATCATGTAGTGCATGTAACTGTGTGTGTCTGTGAAAGGGAGCAAGAGAGGAAACGAAACATCGCTTACGGCCCGTGGTCTGTTCGTTAGGCTATCGCCTGCTCCGGCAATCGCCTGGTTATGATCAGAGAAATCACGGGACACAACCGATCAGAGCAGCCGGCCGCTAGAATTCCACCCTCGACAGCGGAAGAATCCGCCACCATACGAATTCAAACCTTCCGACTTCCTTTCTCGTGAGAGTCACTGCAGTGGCAACAGTTGCTCTGAGCTATCTCAGCCGCAGCACACTGGGCGAGCAGATGTTCGCTGTGGTGGAAGAGTTTTTGCACGGCGTTTGTTAAAACGATATGTGAACGTTTCAGGTAACTGCGGCACCAATATCCAGTGGAGAGAAAAAAGCAAGAGATTTTGCACAACGTTTCGTTCTAGTGTTATGAGAAATGAAAGTGCTTCTGGAAAGTGTCGGCAATGTGTGCTCCCAACGTTAAATTTCCATAATGCCGTATCCCTTTGATTCATATTTGTTCGGCTGTGATCAGTTTGACTTCTCCTTGATAATGTAACTAGCTATGAATGTATGTTCATCCAAGTGGTTAGGCCGAAGTACAGGCCGTATGTATGTCATGTTAATAACATGGAGAGTTAATAACTGGCACAGTTAAGAATCTTCGAAGAAAATATATCGATAAATAAATACAACTGGTAAACTGTGATCATTTTCTCTAAACCAAACAAAAATCACTTATTCTCCTTGGCCTCTCAATATTTCAATTTGAATTACAAAAGAAACTCATTAAAGTGCACTCTGCACCCTCGGGTTCCTTCCCGTTTCCCCACTATCCCTTCTGTCCTCCTTCCCTTCTCCCCTTTACCCCTCTCTCTATCCTCTTTCTCTACTTACGTGCCTCTGTCTGTATCTCTCTCTCTCTCTCTCTCTCTCTCTCTCACACACACACACACACACACACACACACACACACACACAAAATATTTGTGTATTTGTTCGATTTGTTTTCTCCCAATATGTTCCTTCGTTTCATTTTTTCTAATTTTCTTTATTTCCCACATCTCCACCTCACATACAAATAAGTGTGTTATATTCTCCACCTATCACAGGTCTCCACGTTCTTATACAAACTTGTCAGATATTTCTAATATGTATTGGGTCATATGTATATAATCCAACAATGCCTATGTATAGCTTAATATATGGAATTCGCTTTTGGGTGGCGATAGGTTTTTTTGATATTGATGAACTGGAACTTAGGTAATTAAAAAACCGATGTCAGTATTTTTATTTTAAGAAACGTAGTATGCATTGAGCCTAAAACAAATAGGCGGGAAAAATTCTATCGCGCACTTTCATTCCTTTTTTTATCGTTTTCTTCCTTTCACTTTTCTCTCTCTCTCTCTCTCTCTCTCTCTCTCTCTCTCTCTCTCTTTCTCTCTCTCTCTCTTTGTCTCTCTCTGCCTGTCGATCTCTCTTTCTCTCTGTCTCTCTCTCTCTCCAAGCACTACGCGTTTTTCCACGCTAGAGATGCAATGCGTATAAACGTACCATAACGCCACGTGCCGGAGCAGCCATTGCCATAGCCAAAGAAGGCTCTTGTCGCGTTCTCACGTGACGTCACTGCAAAGCGCGCGCGAGACCTCTCCCAGAGGCGGCGCCGTGGGGCGATTGGGACTCTTAAGGCACCACCAGCGACGAGTAGTCCCATGACAACACGCCAGTTGATCTCATGAAGTGCTTTCTCTTAGTCTTTCCTTTAGGAATTTCAGAAGTATTGTAACTTATTATGGATATTTGCACTTATTTCTAAGTTATTCTTTCACAATGCAGAATTTTCATAAAGTTATAGTGTATATTTAGAAGCATCTCTTGCTGTACTTCCCAACATACTTCATGCGTAAATCTAGGTAAATATAACACATTACAATTACATTTTCAGACTCATATTTGTTTAACTCTGTGTTCATAATAATTATATTGTTCCAGAATGTGTAAATTTCTCAATTCATTAGTCTTGGAAAATAACTAGTGACTACTATAAAATGTTTTTGTGGTTTTCAATTTCCCTTACAAGCTTTGTTTTGTTGTAACTTTACTACAAGTCATTCTTTTGTGCTGTGTAATCTCATGGATTCAGCTAGTGAGACATATTTTTCAATATTATTTATAGCGTACTCCATATGAAAAAATTGTAATTGATAATTCGTATTTTTAATAACGGAAAACAATGATATTGCATACTCACTCAAACTATCAAGGACTTGATATAAGAAAGAAAATTTTAAGACCTTATTTAGACGTTTAAATAATGAATTTAATATGAACACAAGAATTGAAATAAAAATATTACACATTTATTTGCGTTAGTCGCTCTATCGTTTCACAGCACTAGATAACATTTCATTACTTAATTAGAATATCGAAATACAAATATGTACCTGCTGTTGTTTTTAAGAAACTGAATGAAGACGTGTCACGGCAAATTAAACTTTCATGTGTACTTCTATATCAAATTTATTAAACAAATATTGCGATTAATGTACATTTTTACAAAACAATCCATTAGTGAGGTAAATGTTATTTAAATTACGCCATAGAATGATTCTTTCGTTGTCTCTTTTTTGTTTAATTTTACCGATGAAACCGAAATGAATGATACAATTACTGCATTACAAAAAGCCATTTATCGTTTGAATGAGATGCCATATTTTCAACATGATGCTTTGTGAAGTTCTGCAGTGCAGTGGCGTTTTGATGCATCGCCTGTCACTTCGCAAGCTTCCGAACGCATTCCCAGATGGAGATAACTAGAAACTCGATTATCTTTCGCTGAAATTTATTTGGAATGGTAACATGATTCATACAAAAAACTTGAAATATGACGTAATATTTTTTCCATCTAGATAAAATAATTATAAAACATTATTTGCACGTAGAATTAAATACATACATACATACATACCCACATTAATGGACCTTAGAATGTTTTTATAGACAGACACACCGTATCTCGCATACGAGTCGCATTATTCATAATTCATAAAGTTGCATAAATACAGTGTTTGACGACGATTATGAAGATTTTGTTGGAGTTGGTTTATAACGTTCAGGAAATCCCGATTTAGTATTACAAACGGAATGGATTTGGGAACAGCAATGTTGAAATCTGTGATAATAGAAAGCAATAAATGTTTCTTTAAAATTGATAAAGAGCTGATGGTGCATTTTATTGTAACGTTCCATGTTTTCAGTATTCACGTTCTATTGTGTAGGAGTTTACACTCTTCATTTCTAAAGTATTTCCAATAATTTCAGTTGTACTTTTTCTTCAGTTCATTGATATCTAATTTCTAAGAGATAGTTGGAAATTATAAACGTTGCAAATGATGTATCATTGATATAAATCAGTCATATCTCAAATCTACATTGCTCATTAGGGAACGCATGTTAAATACAAAATTCATTGAAGATGATGTCAGCTGTCTCACAATGAATAACAACAGAATCTTTATAAAGAATAAATAAAACCTCTGTTGATACATAAAGATATTAAAATTATCTGATTTAGTTCTTATTAGTGATATTGAAACCCAGGTTCAGTGATTTGGGAACCCTGATTTAGGAATTTGTTAGGAATTAAAGAAATATTATTCTCGTTCATTACGATAGCTTTCTTCCGACCAACATAATGTTTGGAATCAACTCAGACTAATCAGATAATAAGATGTTACATATTTTTTTATAAATTTCTTTCGTTGTAGAAAACTAAAGGTTAATATTATTCTTGATTACTTTTCGTTACTGTTTTAGTAGGAAATCACATTTATTTTTCGAAATTTAGTAACATCATTTATTGAGAAACTCAAAGGTTGTGTAGGTCCTTATTTTATCATTAATAACAATAAAGTTATTGTTAAAAGATTGACACTAATATCACGCGTTGATATCAAACATAGATATCAAAAGAAACTGAACTTCAGCTCTCTTGAAAACTGAGTGCGCACATTTAGGGACCAGATACTAATATATTATCACGTTTCTTACTGGCACCTTGTATCATGATCATGCTGATATTCTAAAAAGTGAACGTAGAATGAATGTCAAGTTTCTATTGAATCTCTAAGTTATCTTGCGAGTCTCCGCGCCGGCGCCCGATGAAGGGAGTGATCTGATTTTATTTTATTTTATTTTATTTTATTTATTTGATTTATTTGGTCAAAAAACAGTAAAAACTGTATATAACGTTTGGGAGGCTGGGGGAGATCTTCTGTCGGAAGGACTTCTCCATTTAGCGGACTTTTCGACTGGTCACTTTCCACCTCTCGCGTTATCCGCCTCTCGGATAATAGCAGAGCTTCGCCAGGCGCTCGGCCGCCATCTCGGTGTTTAAAGACGCCACACGTGAAGGTAAAACCCTTTTAATTAATTGTGATCGATTAATTGTAATTGAACGAAGAATCAATTTCAATTAATCCATTAATTTGGTTAAGATTAACGATTAATTGATTAGGTTATTGGAAATAATTTTTAAGTTGGATAAGAAAACTTTTTTCTTATCCAATTCTCTTAATTGAAGGCATTTAAGAGAATTTGATAGTAAATTTAAAATATTTTTTTGTCTAATAATAACAAGGAATAACAATAAAAAACTATAATGTATTCCTTCTACAATGTTAATTACCATTATACAATATTGAAATAGAAAGCACAGACACCTCTGCTAAAGTAAATAGACCTGAGGTATATTTTCAAGTGAGCAACTAACGTAATATAAGGCAAAACGTTTGATTACGAGAGGAATAAACTAAAAAATATGCATTTAGGAGAAAAACAATACGTTTCAAATAAGCCGTAATTCATTAAAGCTTTTGTTACAAATCCTGTCCTGAACTTTATTATAAATTCAAAATAAATGATATTTGGTCTTAATTTCATGATTGTGTAAAAATAAAAAATATGATAAAAATTGAGGCGGAAGGTACAAATGTATTAGTGTTAACCTAAAGGAAATAAAAATAAATTTCAAGAAAAAGGCTTTTAAAAGTTAAATATGCCAAATAATAATGATAATAATGACGATAATAATAATAAATAATAATAATCCGATGTTCAGTCATTAAATAGAACGAAACGTACTTCAAAATCTATAAACATGTGAATCCTCTTTTTCTTCACAGGAAAAACTTGAGTAGGTCCAAAAAAATTCAGATTTGCCGGTTCGTTTGGAAGCCGAAATGAAATTTGCAGATGTAAATAGAATTAAATATAATCAATATTTAATATTTCGTTTAGAATTTAAATTTCGTAAAATAGGAACTCTTCATTGAATATTTTAATTACAACCCATTTCTTATTGATCCTGGAACGTAGCATCTGATGTATACTCCGAAGGGGCAGCCAAGTCTTGCGACGCGCGTTTGCCAGTTACCGACCGGTGGCGACCGGCTGAGCGCTCGGAAGTCTTGGCCGCTCATCGGCGACCCAGAGAGCCCGCTACCGGCTGTCGCGGATTGAGCACATTTGGCGAGAGAAAGAGGGGGGACGAGCGAGGGCTGTGCAAGGGCGAGGGCCGAATCGCGGAGAATGCAGACCTCTACTCTATACCCACAAACATACAAATAACTTGGTTGCGCCACTGGCCCCACACATAAATCAGTGAAGATTCATTCCTTGTCGAACGAACTAATCAGGAGCGTCTTGTAGGATATTGTGAAGTGAAAGTCCGGAAAGTCCGCTCAAATAGATTTTTAGCTAAAAATAGTTTTTGTCATATTTTTAAGTACATACTTACTTATTCCATACGTTAATCAATTGTTACTGTAGTTCTTAAGATTGACTTAGTTTCCACTCTCATTGGAAAAGAGAGTTCTCAAGTTCGCCTTACGAGAAATTAATTGGAAGAAGAGGAAATGAGAAAGATTGAACCGATTTTCTCATTGTAACACGAGTAGGTCCATGAACCAGTGGTGAGCGATCATGCCTAAGGCAGGTTCTTATCTTTAAAAAGTTACATTTGTCTATGTATAGTTTTACAAATAAAATTTGGGGAGACGATGTACTAGTAGGCTCTAGATATTCGGGGATCACTAAATTCGTAATTTGAAATATCGCAAACCAGTAAAAGTTGTTGGAAGAAAAATTTTCAAACTTTAGTATCGATTTTATACTGTTCCAAGTTTAATATTATATTTAATAAAGTTTCATAATCTATATTTATTTGAAAATAAAATGTTATATTGATTTTTACTTATTAACTTTTAAACAAAAAAAAAAGATAATTTGAAAGATATCAACCCATGATCCGACTATAACTTTCCTGCGTTACCCAGTCACACCGCCAGCACACCATCTTAGAGATGATTTTTTCTACTCTCGTTGTGAAATTTCTATTTTCATATTAGATGGTGCTGCAGCTCATTGCATAAAAATAGTCATAATGATATAGATTCATTTAAGTACAAGTGTTTTACCCATTACTGAAGAGTTTACAATTGAGAAGCAATCAATCATTGGTCATCGTTCTATTAAAAGTTTCGTGGGATTGTAAAATTTTAACTATTGGTCGTAAAAAAGTACTGTATAAAACAATGTATTGGCCATTAATACACTCGTATTATGTTTACGATACTCATATGTTCCTCGCTCATATCGTAATATCACATCGCACTCGTGTATCGTTATACTCTCGTTTCAAAATATTATATTCCAAGTCACAGTAGTGACACAAATCAATTAGCAATATAAGTTGTTTCTTTTTAAATATATTTTTTCCTGTTCAATTTTACAAATTTTTCAGGATGATGAATAAATGTATACATAACATTTTTGGAGATGCCAGAAATTAATATCATAATTGAAGATAATTATGATTTTATTTTAATAGTAATTACGAATAAAACTTTGATTTTAATAACTATTGATTCATTTTTATAATAAATTTAGAGTTTTAAGAGAAGGTTTTATTGAGTAATAAAGTAGACAAGTTCTGGTTCTATTTTTCATACTATAATACACTTTGTAATTGACTTCTTCGCTGTCCGGGTGACGCCGCGTAGTGGGCTGAGAGGCCGACGTTTCGCCTGACATGTCGCAGGCTTCATCAGGGCATTGAAGAAGCCTGCGACATGTCAGGCGAAACGGCCTCTCAGCCCACTACGCGGCGTCACCCGGACAGCGAAGAAGTCATCGACTCGAGCCGCGGAAGCCTACGCGTACACACTTTGTAATTGTTAACAAACCTAGTATTGTTATGAATGTTATTACTGCCGAGGCAAAAAAAATTGCCGCGTATCGTATCAGAGCCGAGATTTTTAATTTGGACGAGGCAGTAATAACACTAACATTTCGTGGAATGCCCACCATTTTATCGGTCACTATTAAATCTCACGATTAATGCGAAAATTTATATTACTAGGATAATAAACAAATTATATGGCCGGGGCCCGTTAGTATTAAAATGTGGGGTATTGCTTGTGCCGTATATAATTAATAAATATACCACGCGAACAATTCTTCTGTACCTAAAGGAATTTTAGAGCAGCTTCAGAATCAACACTGGATTTGATCTCAGAAAAATCAAAAAAACGATATGAAATGGCATGAAATGGAATTTAAAGCAATGGAAATACAAAATCACTTTCACGTGATTATAAAACAACGATTATTTAAAGAACTTGTTAAGCTAATTACTTTATAAAGAGCAACCTTTCTCTTACGTTTTGTTTTAGAAAGTAACAAGCGCATCAGGCAGCCTCATTATGAATTATTCAATGCTGAGATGCACATTCATCGTCAGTAAATACTACGATTACCGGAGTAGTTCAATTTGATGGAATGCCAGATAAATGATGTTAATTTACATAATATGCATTTGTCCAATTGTACTATTAATATGACAATTAACAATAACCATCCCAAAAATCAATACGATTTCCTTTTATTATGATTTGTAAGAAAAATATTATTTTTTGTAATAACTCATATTAAATGAGATACCCGATTTTAAATAATATCTGAATTTTTTGCAGACTAAAATTTACGACATTGTACACCTGTGATGAAAGGCCCGCCGGTTGCCCACCGCTGTATATTGGGTACGATATTCTTGAAACCAGAGTTAAGTCCTTGAGGTGTGAGTTCGGACGGGCGGTCAAGTTTTGCAATCGGGTAGTGAAAGGGCCCTCCTTCCGCGTGTCGACCGACTTGTGGAGCGGTTCCTGATCGCCCGGCCGCTCCGGCGAGCCGGCAGCGGGCCCGGGGGTGGGTGGGGGGGAGGGTGGCTGGGAGTTGGGCGACTGCTTTTGGCGTGGAGTGGCTTCGAACTGGCGCACTGCTTTGCGCTGCGCTACGCTGGGCTCATTCGCCTCGCCGGCTCCTCTTCCGCCCTCGCCCCGCCCCCACCCAACCGTCCCGCGCCCCTCCACGGCCCCCGCCCCACCCCACCACGTGACCTCCGTCCCTTCCACCGCCAACCCTTCCCGTCCATGACCACCCGCACCGCCCCTTTGCTCGCATCGGCTCCCACCCCGCAGCTTCGGCCTCAGCATTGCCTCCGCCCCTCACCGCGGACCTACCTCACCCTCGCCCAACCCCTGGCTCCGCCTCTGGCTCTGCTCCCGGCTCTACTCCTGGCTCCGCTCGCGTCTCCGCTTCCGGCTCCGCTTCTAGCTACGCTTCCGGCTCCGTTCCCGGCTCCGCTCCCGGCTCCGCTCCCGGCTCCGCTCCCGGCTACGCTCCCGGTTCCGCTCCCGGCTCCGCTCCCGGCTCCGCTCCCGGCTCCGCTCCCGGCTCCGCTCCCGGCTCCGCTCCCGGCTCCGCTCCCGGCTCCGCTCCCGGCTCCGCTCCCGGTTCCGCTCCCGGCTCCGCTCCCGGCTCCGCTCCCGGCTCCGCTCCCGGCTCCGCTCCCGGCTCCGCTCCCGGCTCCGCTCCCGGCCCCGCTCCCGGCTCCGCTCCCGGCTCCGCTCCCGGCTCCGCTCCCGGCTCCGCTCCCGGCTCCGCTCCCGGCTCCGCTCCCGGCTCCGCTCCCGGCTCCGCTCCCGGCTCCGCTCCCGGCTCCGCTCCCGGCTCCGCTCCCGGCTCCGCTCCCGGCTCCGCTCCCGGCTCCGCTTCCGGCTCCGCTCCCGGCTCCGCTCCCGGCTCCGCTCCCGGCTTCGCTCCCGGTCCCGCTCAGTCTGACTTCCCGCCTCCGCCTCTCCGTACCCGCTCCTCACTGCCCCACTCCCCCGCTCCGCTCTTCACCTCCCGACCCTTCACGCTCCGCCGCCCCGCCCCTTCATCCCTAAACTAGCCGCAGATGAGGCTTCCCCCGTAGAACTGGCGTCAGCGAGCCCATCTCCTCTCCAAGGCTGGCGGTTGACCGCTCTTCTACCGCGTCGCTGCCCTGGAAACGGTCAAGACCACGCGCTCGTCGCGCCGCCCCGCTGCTCTCTCTCTTCAGCTGATCGTGCCGCCCCCAACTGCTTCTGTGCCTGCCCCAAAAGGAAGCGCCGCGCCAGGGCCTGCTCGCCGTGGGCGAGCGATCGTCTGGGCTGGGGCCTTGGAAGCCCTAGAAAGGGGAAGGGGCGGGGCGGAGGTAGGGTATCCACGAGGTAAATTGTTTGAAAAAATTACATTTACAAGAAGGAAATTACAAATATAGTGTGAATTCGTAAAATAAAGTAGTTCTTCACTGGCAGTAAGATTCTCATAGAGCATTGCGATTCATTTGTACATATTGGCTAATTACCTATGGAGTCGCAGAGGAGGTTGACAATGGCACAATGGGAAACATTTCTACGAAGTTGATAAACTTACTCGCACTACTGGGACAGATTGGCAAAACATATGTTGTAATTATGGGGCGGATTTTGAGGACCTAAAACATTGCCAAAATTGATCAATATAATGCTCTTAAAATGTTTTAAAAATGTCTTAATAGCAAAGAAAAATGACGTAAAAAATGTGATGAAAACCAGTTCGGATGAAAAACTCAAGCTGTTGCATACGTTACGGATGTAAGTGAGGCTTCTTCTCTTCGCTCAAGTTAACTCAGCATGCATACTTTGGGTTAGGACTGTTATTTACCAGGAGATCTCTGTCCTTAGATATCCCGAAAGCGATTGAACCGCCAATGGCGCTGATTGATAGGTATCACAGGATTACACGCATACAACGGCTGACATTACAACTTCTGAGCGATGGAAAAGAATTATATGGCTTTTTATAATAAAAAAGGAAAAATAGGTAGTAATATTAACTTGTAATTTGCTTTTAATACAAAAATATAATAATTATTTTAAATGTGTGTAATCATGGAGATTTTAATCAATATACATAATGGAGCGTTAAACGGTTTGGCTGGCTGTTCACGGTTCTACAAATGTTAGGGGGGCTACTCAAGAATTCTGTGGAGAACATTTGTTGCATCTCGTAAATATTATTTGAATCAAATACCATTACAATGGTATTGAAATCGATTAAATAGGCGTAAAAAGCGTTATAAATGATGGAAAAGAGAAACAATTTCTAATTTGTCGAAATAGACGAAAAATGCGATCAAAATTATAAATATAAGTAATTTCCTTATGTCATAACATAATACTTGTATTAATGTCTTCAAAAACGGCATTGTTCTAAAGTGAAAAAATGACATTTCATTAAAATCCGTCCCCTACTTATCATCACAAGTATTCTTCTCTCCCAAAACTTGTTCCATGAGTTCACTGGGTTACCATAATAATAATAATAATAATAATAATAATAATAATAATAATAATAATAATCATAATAATAATCATAATAATAATCATAATAATAATAATCATAATAATAATCATAATAATAATAATAATAATAATAATAATAATAATAATAATAATAATAATAATAATAATAATAATAATAATAAGCCGCTACCCGAGGAGCGTCGGGGCGCCCCTGGAGCCATCGCTGGGGGTGACAGTATGCGAGCCGATGGTGACCAGGAGTTGAGCAGGCGGGCCCTGGTCGGGATACCCGAAATGCGACAGCCTGAAAGGAGCGAACCCATATCTAATGCCTCCCCTGCTGAAGGTGCTGCGCAGGTGATACAACCAGCGCCCACCCAAGCAAGGCTGCCAACACAGCGCAGAAAATGGCCAACGGCTGTTAATGAAGAAATAATGCGCATCTATTACCGGATCACAAAAATTGACGCAGATGTGACTGGATACAGGCAGAAATTATTTAGAGAATTTCAACAGAGTTTCCCTGAATATTCCGTAACTGAACAAAGAGTGTCTGATCAGTATCGAGTGATTTTACGTAATAAACTGATTCCTGAGACACGGCTCCAGACCATTAAAATGGAAGTTGGTCGTGAGCTAGAACTGGATGAGGTTGAGAACTTACAACCTAGTGAAACAGAAATTCACCCGGAGTCCCACAAAAATATCCCTACAACAGATAATATAACTACAGCTGAAGACGAAAGACTGGTGGAATCGCTGAAGATGGGAATGAGAGAAGCTATGTTCCAATTTGAAGGGACTAACCCAACTATGAGACCAGTGTTACCTAAGATCAATACATCGAGACGAATGGCACGTATTATAGATATTATGAATTGCGAGGTACTACCAGAGGAAATTGAAATGGCGCACAACTTGCAATATCTCCACCTTGTTATATATTGTGCTGCAGTTGTAGTAATAAAATCCCTGGGAATAGACTGTGAAAATCTGTCAGGAAAAAAGCAGAGAGGCCGGATGATGCCACCTTGGGAGAGGCGTCTCGTCAGGAACATCGAAATACTGAGAGGTGATATTGCCCGTATGATGAGTTATGCCAATGGTATTCGATCACCAAAACTTGTGAAGCTGGCAGATCGTATTATGAATAGAAGTAAAACGCATACTCGAAGAGATGAACCTAATACGACAGTACAACAGTGCATTGACACGCTGAAACAGAGACTATCTGTATTAACAAATCGATTGTCCAGATATAGAACCAGCAGAAGTAGGAGGAAAGATAACATTTTGTTTGAAAAATCTGAAAAGAATTTTTACAGAAACCTGGGAAGAAAGGAAGAAGGCAATTACAAAGGATTATATCCAACACGAGAGCAGGTGAATGATTTTTGGGGTAAGCAACTTTCTGATCCAGTGGAATGTGATGTGAGAGCGAGCTGGATTGGAGAAGAGAAGAAACGCTGTGAACATCTTACCAAGATGCATTACCAAGAATTTACAACTGAAGAAGTCAGTGAAGTAATCAAGAACCTATTGAATTGGAAAGCTCCAGGACCAGATAAAATTCATAATTTTTGGTATAAAAGATTATGGTGCACTCACCAAAGGCTGGCTGAATTGATTAATGATGTCATACAACAACCAGATAAGATGCCAGAATTTCTTACCCAGGGAATTACATATCTGATATCCAAAGACCCACAAAAACAAGAAGATCCAACAAAATATCGCCCTATTTCTTGCTTGCCAACGATGTATAAAATCATTACATCGTGCCTCTCACAACGGATATACACCCACTGTAGAGACAACGATATTATTGCAGTTCAACAGAAAGGCTGTAGCAAAGGCTCCATGGGTTGCAAAGAACAATTAATCATAGATTCAGTAGTGTGTGGTCAAGCATATGCAAAACATCGCAACTTGTTCATGGCGTATATTGATTACAAAAAAGCCTTTGATTCTGTACCACATACCTGGCTGATAGAAATACTTAAGATCTATGAGGTTGATACAAAAGTTGTCTCCTTCTTGGAACACGTTATGTCGAAATGGCGAACAAAAATTATCTTAAGTACTCCTGTTGACAACATCCAAACTGATACAATCAATGTGCGAAGAGGTATTTTTCAGGGAGACTCACTAAGTCCCCTCTGGTTTGTCATCTGTATGAATCCGCTATCTAATCTCTTGAATTCCACTAAATGTGGATTTGGAATTAAATTGGGAGCAAGAATGATGTATCGCATAAATCATCTTTTATATATGGATGATTTGAAGATATATGCTTCGACAAAATCTCAACTTGAACAACTATTGAGTATTGTGGAATCATTTTCAAAAAGTATTAAAATGGAGTTTGGCCTGGAAAAATGTCGTACATTGAATATTGTAAAAGGAAAGCTCCAAGAGGGAGCCTTTGAACTTGAAAATAAACAATTGATACAAGCGATGTCTGCTGAGGAAACGTACAGATACCTGGGAGTGAGACAGGCAAGGCACATTGACCAATGTAAAATGAAAGATGAACTTGCAGAGGAATTCTTCCGAAGAACCCGAAAGCTCCTGAAAACAAAGTTGAATGGAAGAAATATCATGAAAGCTATTAACACCTATGCTGTCCCAGTCTTAAACTACTCATTTGGCATTATTAAGTGGAGCAAAACTGACATTGAGAACTTACAACGGAAAATGAGAGTTTTAATGACGAAAGCACGCATGCACCATCCAAAATCTGCAGTCGAACGTATAACACTTCCGAGAAATATGGGTGGAAGAGGACTCACAGACATTGGAAACCAACTTTGTCGGCAAGTGAAGAGCATGAGAATGTATTTCCACTCTGCGGCAAATACATCAAAACTGCATAAAGCAATTTGTGAAGCAGATGTCTATACTCCGATAGAGCTGTCGAGACAGGATGTTGCGGACTTCTCATGCAATGACGGCCAAAAGAGAGATTTATGGATGGCCAAAGCTCTTCATGGAAGACATCCACATGAGATGAGCCAAGAACATGTCGATTTGAAAGCATCGAACTACTGGCTTATATCAGGACAGATCTTTCCAGAAACTGAAGGGTTTATGTTGGCTATTCAGGATCAAGTTATTCCAACGCGTAACTATTTGAAGCGAATTGTTAGAGATAGCAATGTGCAGAATGAGTTATGTCGTTATGGTTGTCCAACAGTGGAATCAATTCAACATGTTACCTCGGGTTGTACACATTTGGTAGGCACCGAATATAAACAGCGACATGATTCGGTGGCCAAAATTTTACATCAAGCGTTGGCTCAAAAATGTCGTCTTCTGACTGAAGATAAGGTACCGTACTTTAAGTACCAACCTATGAGTGTACTGGAGAACGAAGAGTGGCGCTTGTATTGGGATAGAACTATCTTAACGGACCAGACAGTGATTCACAACAGACCGGATTTGGTTGTGATTAACAAGTGTGAGAAACATGTCATGCTTATTGATGTTTCTGTCCCAAATACTGGTAACATTCAAAGCAAATACACTGAAAAATCAGTAAATATGCAAATCTTGTTGAACCCGTTGAGAAACAGTGGAATATGAAAAGAGTCAACATTATCCCGATAATTGTTTCCAGCACCGGAGTCATCCCTAGGAGTCTGATTGGGGGCCTTAAGCAACTGGGTTTGAATGAAGACCTGTACAAACCCATGCAGAAGGCTGTTGTTATTTCAACAACAAGGATAGTACGGAAATTCATGGGAAACAATGTATTATAAATTCTTTTTAAAAAATAGGTGTATTGTGCTCTGATTATGTATATCTGTGCAATTCATTCAAATGTACCAATAAGATGAGAATGTAATAATAATAATAATAATAATAATAATAATAATAATAATAATAATAATAATAATAATAATAATAATAATAATATAGCTAGTTATGGCGACGACTATTTCTCTTATCTTATCTTAAGAGCAAATCCGTTTAACAATACATCTGAAATGGCCCTAGAAAGACGATATAGCTTTGTCGACACATCGCATCGTATTTTTATTAAATTTTTCCTGTGTCCAACAGCTTAACAGAAATCACAGGTTCTGCCCCCTTGAAGTGCAATTTTTGAAATAAAATATTTGCCATATTTTGAAATGATATTGGTCATAATTTCATTCATGGAATAGTCTTATTAATGTTCAACGTTCTCGTGGTCCTGACGCCAATTATTTTCAACATTTCTAAAGTACTCAGAGGATTATTACAAGTAATTTATCACTATGTTGCTCTGACGTCAATTTTCGGGGAAGTTTCTGTTAAACGTCTGCTACGATAGACTTAAAATGGTTTTAAATAGGCCACAAAAGAACATTAAATTTCATTTAGCCAAAGAATAAGAAAAAACTCATTGCAAAGTATTGTTAACATTTAAACAAAAACTACATTTAATTTGGGTTCGCCGTTATCAATTTGTTTATTAATTATTATTCTTAATCTCCAGTGGAATTATGGATTTGAAAAACTATAGATCTACATTACCATTTTAATTAATCCGCCTTCAAGATTATTTTCTCTTTATTGTTACATGGATGTTTCTTGCTATCGCGATGTATTTGTCATCTTGAATAGTTAGTATTTAGTAGAAATATTCATTAACTAAAGTTAAACTCCTGAGGAATACAACATTTGAAAATAAGTATTACGCATTCTAACAATTTTTTCGAGTTGATTGAAACCCATTCTTCACATGATGCCACAAAATACCTACAA
This sequence comes from Teleogryllus occipitalis, assembly GCA_011170035.1. Taxonomy (NCBI): domain Eukaryota; kingdom Metazoa; phylum Arthropoda; class Insecta; order Orthoptera; family Gryllidae; genus Teleogryllus; species Teleogryllus occipitalis. The sequence goes on from BLKR01002547.1 coordinate 80,067, forward strand.
CACTCTTCTAACAAGGGAAAATATATTCGTTTGCAAATACATCGCTTTAACGCGCCGCAATCCATTCCATAATTTCGCTACAAGTACTTGCCAGTTAACATAATCAGTGAAATGATAAGTTGTGAGTGTTCACATTTTTTTCAACATTTGAAATGTCACAAAACGCGTTCTACCCAGTCCCAAAAATATACAATTTTGAATATACAGAGTAATACAATTTGACAACAATAAGATAGTTTAAATATTGCTTTTTAACTTGGAGAGAAAAAACTGTGTTGTAAATTATCTAAAATTAGTACACACCACTACAAAGCAAGGCAGGCTATTACTATTTTGACAACTAAATAATACGAACACATTGTTGAAGACAGAGCAAAATCAGGCAATATTTTACATCTAGGAAGCGCAGACACGTCGTTCAGACTTCGTCGGCATTATCCGACGCTCACATTTTTCAGTCTCCGCGCCGCGCCGCCCGACCGGAACTTCGCCGTTGCTGGGGCACGCGCCACTTCCGGTGGCAGTGCGCGCCGCTGGCGGTGGGAATTTTAAGCTCCGCTTGCGCCGTAATGAAGAGATGAAGCGGGCGGGCAGGGCGGAGAGAGCGGGGAGGGGCGGGGCGAAGCAGAGGGGCGGCGCGGGGTTTGGCAGGGCGGAAAGGAGGGGAGCGGGGAAGAGCGGGTGAGGCGAGGCGGGGCCGCGGCGTGGCATCACGTTCTGGCATTTAGTGGGGGATGGGGTGGGGTTTGGTGGGGTGGGATGCGGGGGGAGGTTGGTGGGTGTGGAGGGGGAAGGGAGTGGAGGAGGGAAGGGAGGGAGTGGAGGGGGAAGAGAGGGTGTGGAGAGAGGAATGATGTGGTGGAGGGAGCAAGGGAGAGTGTGGAGGGAGGGAAGGAAGGGAGAGTGTCGAGGGGTGATGGGTGGGTGTGGAGAGGGAGATGGGGGATGAGGAGGGAGAAGGGAGAGTGTGCAGAGAAGGGAGGGTGTGGAGGGGGAGAAGGAAGGGAGAGTGGAGGGGAAAGAGGGTGTGGAGGGGAGGAAGGGAGGGTTGGAGGGGGAAGGGAGGATGTGTGATGGAGCGGGCAGGGGCAGATCGATTGATTATGATCGGAACGTCAACTGCTAAGGTCATTAATGCCGGTAGTACAGTGAATATTCATATCTCACGAGGTGGCAGTGTTTCTCTCCCTCTGCAACGTGCGATCCGACGCCGACCCACACGTCCAGCTGCCAGGAATTTCTCTCTCCAGGGAGGGAGCGCCTCAGGAGGGACGATCGCTGGTCTCCCGACATCTGTGCAAACGTAGTGCTCGTAAGTTTAAGTGTGAGTAAATGTAAATGTAGAAAATCCTCCACTGTCAGGATGCGAAGCCAGGGACCTCCCAGTCAGCCGCCGCAGAGACAGCGGCAGTGGGAAGTGAAAGCCCTGGGCTCAACGCAGCCGGCGGAGGGGCGGGGCGGGGTGTGGTGTGGAGGGGCGGGGTGTGGAGGGGTGGGGGCGGGGTGTGGAGGGGTGGGGTGGGGGGGTGCAACACTGGCGTCTGCGGCGCGGGGCGTTATTGTGTTGATCCTCGGCGCTTCAGGCCAATTTCCCGCGAATGGCTGGCGACCCGTGGCCGCGACCTCGGCGCGCCACCACCGCACACCCACACTACGCCACACCAGGGTCACCAACAATGTTCGCGTAAAACGGAGGACACTCCATTTACTCCTCCAAAAAACGCAACACATTTCTTTATGATGGAGTGAAAAGATTCGTTCACAACATGCAGATGAAGATGGTCTGAGCGATTCTTTTATTTTAGTCGCTAGACTAAACTATCATGCATGCGTGTCGCGGCGTTCAGAAAAGGGATATTCATGTGTTCTATTCTGAAACAAACAATAAACGATACAACGTAGCAGATGTGAGACATGATATAAAATAAGTGATAACAAATGTTAAAAATTTACCAAAAGGTGGACATTTAAAATTCAAAGGAGGACGAATGGACAATTGACATTAATGAAGACTGTTCTCCCTAATGCAGGACCGTTGGCAACCTTAGGCCACACTCCGACCCGCACGCGCTACTCCCATTACAGGTCAATACATGTGGGTCCAGGGCACGCCATTCTATATCGCTTCACACCACGATACTCCATCTCTCTACAACCCAATCCATGGATCGGATCCGGCCTGCGAAGATCACCGCCGTCTCCAGGAATTAAAAAAACACGCACTAAACTTACGGGACTAATAATCTTAGGCGTTTACGCGCACGGCATCACTAATCAATCAACAACCCACTTCACGGCACCCATCAGCAAGTCATACCACATCACATCAATTCACGTCCCTCATCAGGTTTCTTCACGCTGTTCCACAGTACACCTCCCACTCCACCCAATCCCATGCCTCCCCTTGTCACGCCACACTCCCCAGTCACGCTAAGCTAACGTCAGAACAAACCTGAAACACTCCATCAAAACGCGACGTGCCAGCCCCGTCCTCCCCTTCGAATTCCACAGCCCTTCACACACTACTATCCCTACCATGAGCTGAACCTGAGGATGGTCGGACCCATTTGGCCTCACCACGACACACCACGCCACATCCTCGCAACCCTGCTCCACCCACCAACATGTTTCTATCACATTCATCACAATATTCCACGAAGCTACTTCCTACGAAATAAAATCCGACGACTCCCTATTTTCACAACCACAGCTCGCTATTCTGCGTGAACAACATCCCCCGTCCTGCACTCTCCTGTCGTTCTCCGTGCCACATCCCGCTTCCCTACACTCCTTTCCACGCCATACTGCGGTTTTTGTAAAGCTGAACCTCAAGGTCACTGAAGGCCCGTCACCACGGTAGCATTTAGGCACGGTTTTTCGCGTCTTTTTCAGTAGTGTCGCTAGGTGTCGCATGCTCGCGACCGTATCAAGCAGTGCCGCAGATGAAGTGACACTAGCGGCTCGACTGAGAAAGACGCGAAAAACCTTACCTAAATGCTACCGTGGTGACGGGCCTTCTGTGACCTTGAGGTCCAGCTCTGCAAAAACGGCAGTACGTGTCCCACCGTCCCGATGTGCTGCATCCATCTGCTTTATCCAAATCGCCAACCTCCGTACGCCTCGCTCCGTTTGCCACACACGACACAACCAACCACCCCACCCACGTCCTTCGAGGTCCCACCACGTCTTTGTCCCTCCCGCAGCATCAAGGACACGCACAAAGCATTTCAGATGCCGAATTTTTCTGAATCTACAATCTTTATGAATCATTCAAGACTCTTCTTCAATGTGTACCAAGCACATAAATTTGCGGAGACCCCAAATCCCTTTTCGTGTGATGATTTCACGATGAAGGATAAAAGATTGTTGATCCAGATGTCTTCGTAAATCAAAACGCTCTTTCATGGGCACGTTTCTCCGACACTGTCTGTCGACAACCAGTGCTTTTGCGATTTCGCGCGATACTATCATGGCAAAGATATTAAGCCCCTGGAAAATACTTGTCACCAAGTATTTCAACAAGAACATTTCTTAACAAGTGCATTAGGTCACCTGAGAGAATAGATATTGGAAAAGAGAAAGTGAATAGAGTATTATTTTTAAATGACGAAAACTATTTATTGTAGAAACCTGAGCAAGTTGGGAGTCGAACAAAATTCCTTCAACTGCGACTTCTACACCCGTTTCTGGACACGTTAATTATTTGTTTATTGTGACAATATTTTCCCATCAATTCTCCCATACAATTCCAGACGTAGCAGAACTCCTCATCATCAGGCATTAACACTGCTCCCTGACTATGTTTCATCGACTTACGAGTTGGCGCACGGGAACACTCGATCCCACCGCGTCCATTACCCGTAAAGCATGTTCGCTTACTGAATTGGCGCATTTCCTGTTCCAAGGCATTGCAGAACCCGCTCCGCCCCGCCACTCTTGCCACGCCACTCTCACCCCACCACTCTCGCCCCGCCACATTCGCTCCGCCCCGCCACTCCCGCCCCGCCACTCGCCCCGCCACTCGCCCAGCTACTCTCGCCTCGCACTCGTCCCGCCAGGCCTCGCCCCGACACGATTTGTCCCCCACGATTCTCCACGAATTGTCCCGCCCCCCCCCAAGAGTCGTCCTACCACGATCCAGTCCGCTACAGCTCACCCGGTCACGACATGCTCGCCCCCACGACCGGCCCCGTTACAGTTCTCCCCGCCCCAGTTCTCTTCCCCACAATTTCCCCCGTCACGTGTCGTCCCCCTACAACACGCCCCGTTCACCACGCCCCCATTCCGTCCTCCCCTCCCCGTCCCCCGCGGCGCCCAACGCGTGGCGCAGCGGCGATCGCCCGGCGCGCGAAAAATAAAGGGCATATTGGATCAGCGCGCGCTGTTTATATGCAATATATAGGCGGGCGCCGGTGCACACACGTCGCGCGCACTATGCTAATGCGCGCGGGCGCGGCGGTGGGCGCTTGTCGCCCCCGCCCCCCGCACCCGCCACCCCTCGTCCCGCTACACTTCTGTCATATCCACGCTGCGCGCGACGATTCCGCCGCTGCAGCCCTGAGCCCCTCGCGCCTCGCAAAGCCCCGTCCCGCCGGTCGCTGCAACCGCTCCCGCCTCCACCTCGCCCTCGCCCCGACAGCCGCACGCACTCGCATCTTGCGACGCACCGCCACACTTTGCGGGATTGATTGGTTGATTGTTAGTGATTCCGGGTGCGTGAACGACTAAGGTCATTAGTCCCGTAAGTATAGTGCATGTTTTCCATCGTGATATGGCGGTGATCGTGTACCGCTAGACGGCGAGATCCGGCGCCGACCTACCATTGACTAACGGGGACTCCCCAACTAGGTATCTCCCAGCAGTGGGACATCGCCACAGCCGGGACAAGCTCTAAGTCTTTAAACGGTCTCCCGACTTGTGTGGCAGTATAGTGCATGTTAGTGTAATCCCCAATTAACGTGTTGTTGCGGGGTCGCGCCGGCCAAGGCTGTATAAAACTTGTTCTCACTGATTCATCGATGGGGGGAGCGGGAAATAGTCTGATATGACAATAGATGTGTGTACGAAACAAATTTGTAGGAGAAATTCGTGGGATGTATCACCAATAATGTTAATAAGAAATTACGGTTACTAACAATGATTAGCAGCAAGTGGTAGTAGTGAAAAATCTCGAGAATGGGGCTGAGGATTCGAATAGCACGGTGAGATGTTGTTGAGATATGACTAGACATTGGAGAATTGTTCCGGTAGGTTCATGAGTTTGACGAGTGGTGGCGATGAGATTACCGCGATTTCGGTGACTGATGGCCGTTTTTGGAACGTGTTAGTGGTTTTGGGAGGCTGTTGACAGTAACTGGTGTGTGTTGGCACATTTTTGGTGAGTAATTTCTGTGAGTGTTGGCGGGGTTTGGTTTATGTTGGCGGAGTTATGGCGAGTGTTGACGAGGGCGTGGGGGACGGTGCAGGCGGGGCGGGCGGCGTGGGCGTACAGCGGCGGTTCGCGATCCGTCCGCGCAGTGGGGAGGGCGCTCCGGTCGCGTGGCGGTGTGCGTAATTATCACAGATATACAATCACATCCGCGACGCGAGGATTAGGCCGTGCCCTGTGTGAGCGGCCAGTTCAATATCATTAGCAGGGTGGCGGCGGCGGCGGCGGTGGCGGCGGCGGAGCGCGGAGGGGCGTGGCGGCGGTTTCCGCCTGATTACGCGGACACGTGTCCGGGGTTCGCAGCCCGTTGTCCCGCGCGGAGAGTCCCGCTTTGTGCGCGCGTGGGCAGCGGGCGAGGGGGCGGGGCTCCGTGCGCGGGATGCGATAGGACGGCCGTCCCCGCGGCGCCCGGCTCCTCCCGCGCGGCTGCCAGCCGCTGCTCTTTCCACACCCCGAAGGGTCCCGTGCTCTGCGCGCTAATAAATCATTCCTGCTCATTCGATGTTTGAAATAGTCGTTTTATAACTGTTTAAGTCCAGGAATGGTGATTTCGAAAAAAATGTTTTCTTTTTAAACGCATTATTAAAAGAAATATACCAATTCTAATTGTTGTTCATTTCAATATCAATGACACTCGATACAATGAATATATTTTAAATTCATTTTCACATAAAAAGAGCATTTCTGATTCGATATGAACCTTTAATATGAATAAAACAACATTTATTCTGAAACAAATATTATTCTGTTGTGATAACTAAAGAATTGAACTAAATAACGGTTCAAGTACCAAATTCTTGTTTTTGAAGTAAACGAAGAGTTTGTTTAAACAGAATTATGAGGTTGTCGTTAATTGTCTTGGGGAATGTTTTAAACTAGTTCCAAATGTTCTGTCGCTTTGTCCGTTCTATACTGCGTCTTATTTGGCAAATAGAACTTTTCTTGAGTACAAATAACTTTTTGGCACTTCACCTGTTATTAACTTCAATGTTTCAACTATTGGTGCGTCTCATATCAATACTGATAATTGGTTTCCAGCTGTTCTTGAAATGGTTTAATTGCAATAGATAATGTCATATTTTCAGCATTTTTTTCTGTACTTAAAACTCTTCATAACCCTCGTTCTAAATTTGTCGCAGGACGTAGTGTTTCGAATATGAATTAAATAATACATATTCTTAAACAAGATTTATTCTTCTGGAATAAATTGTTTTATTTCTTTTCTACCGAAAACAGGTTTAAAATCTTGTTCAGAAATTTGAATTGCCATACATTACTATTTCCAGGAAGCAATTTGGATTGAAAGAACTGTAGATGGTCACTGACGTAGTGTTTCAAACAGAAATGAAAAAAATGGTCGTCCTTTGGGGTTATGAATATTCTGTAATAATCAGCGAAGTTCCCCATAAATCTATTGAAACCCTGTTTCCAGGACTTCATCAAAACTTTTGATTGCTTGTAAAGCACGAAACCCACGATAAGGGGCGTACGAGGAGTCTTCCCAAGTGTTCGCCCCCAAATCCAGCCCATCATCCTACCTCATCGTGCACCGCCCGGAGGCGTGGGGCAGGGTGGGGCGGGGCGAGGCGGGGCGAGGCGGGGCGTGGCGAGGCGGGGCGGGGCGGAGCGGGGCGGGGCGGGGTAGGGCAGGGCGGGGCGGGGCGGGGCGGGCGGGACAGGGACGGACTTGGGCGAGGCGAGGCGAGGCGAGGCGAGGCGAGGCGAGGCGAGGCGGGGCGGGGCGGGGCGGGGCGGGGCGGGGCGGGGCGGGGCGGGGCGCGGCGGGGCGCGGCGCGGCGGGGCGGGGTGGGGCGAGACCAGGCCTGGCCGTTATGACGGCTGCTCAAGTGGTTTAGCAGGTCGTAACACGGCGCCGCTGGGCCCCGATAGCGTGGGAGGCGCGGGCGCCTAACGAGTGGGTGGGGAGGGGGCGCTGGAGATGGCGTGACGCAGGTATGGGCGGGTCAGGCGTCATGCGAGGCGACGATGCAACGGGTGGGGGAGAGAGTAGGTAGCGAGTGGGGAAGGAAATGGAGGGCTGAAGCGTAGAGTTACGAATTCTTTTTTCTAGTATCTTCTTTCCCCTACGGCTGGATACCCGTGAGAGGCGATGGACAGTGGTGAAGGTCAGGTGAGAAGAGAGCGAAAGTTGAGAAAAGGACAAAAAGTGAAAAGGCGGACTCTGAAAGGGTGGCAAGTTGAAAAGCAATAGTTGGGAGAGATCGAGAAAGACAAAACTGGGGTCAATGAAGATGGATATAAAGAAAATAAAGGAAGAAAATGATGGAGACAGGGAAAGGTGGTGGAGAGAACGAGAGACTCTCATTAAACAATTATCTCCGATTCTCCATGCACGTTCCAGGTATCTTGGATTCTCAGTCCCGTTATGATCAATCGGGCGCCATGAAAATTGTTTTAAAAGAGCTACAATAAAAATTGATCACATTGGAACGGCCGGTTTGAGTAATTATTTGCGAATCAAGTACAGAAAATGAATTTTTGACGTACTAATGAAAGTGTTTTTAGCTAATTATTCTACGAGAAAAACACTTTTCTACAAGATGCTAACAACATTTTTAATAAAAATCAATAAAAATATAATTCTCCTTTGTTGAAAAAGTACACATTCACAGCAGCTAGGTTAATTCATGTTGCGCCAGAACTTTCTTTACTAGCTTAGCTTGGCACCTCTGGCGAGTAATTTAACTGAAAACATTTTATTTGCGTTTTCTAAATTGAAAATAAAAGTATACTTTAAACATACTACAGTTTCCTTGCTCATCCATTTATGGACATATAAAGGTAAATGAAAAAGTATCGATTAAAATATTTCTTTAAATTTTTGTTTCATTATAAAATTAGTTTTAAATATCGCCAATTTGATCAATCGAGCAGTAACGAATCTTGTAAATACCCGAAAGAGAGTACTATAAGTTTTCATAGGATTTTGAGACTGTGCTTGGAGGTGCAATGCAACTACCATAAACACGTGTTTTCCAAAAATTCTTCCAGAATCTCCTAGAGAATCCGGCTAAGAATTGTACCAAACGATTTGTCTTTTTGAAAGGAACTGAATGTGCTATTGACATCTGATTCCTTAAGTCACTCAAATGCTTTTTAGTGGCATAAAACCGAAAAAAATACCGTTTTTGAAAACACTTCTTAGAATCTTCGCAATGAATTCTAAAAAAATATAATTTCCTGGCCAGAAGAGAGAGAGAGAGAGAGAGAGAGAGAGAGAGAGAGAGAGAGAGAGAGAGAGAGAGAGAGAGAGAGAGAGAGAGAGAGAGGCTTCCAATGACAATATTTGTCTTGATTCTTGGGATATGGTGGGTCTAATTGGAGGGAAACCTAAGGCAGGCGGACGCAGTCAGTCGATTACTATACTACGATTAGGCTGGTTACCATTCGTCACACGCATTCCGAAGTTCTATGTTGCCATGCCATGCGTCTATGGGAAACTGTATTTTTTACTGAAAAACGGGTAACTGGAAGTCGTCGTTTCCAAGCATGAGTGGTGCTGAGATAGTTGTATATACGTATGTGGCATTTTGGATCCATTGCCCGACTTTGCCGGCTAGCTAACGGTGTTCCCCAAGCCTGAATCTACTTTAATTCCCACGCTTGGGAGGTGAGAGAGACATGTGGCGAAGATGGCGTCGTATATCCATCACAGCAACGAACTAACTAACCCGTCTTGCGTGAGCTTTTCTTCATCACACAGCTACAGAAACCGAGTCGATTTGAAAGGAAAGCTACTACTCTATCAACATGTTCGCACGAGGTGGCAACAATGTGTGTGAGGGTGACGACAGAGGACTGAACAGCAAAGAACAACGGTATGGGCGCCAAGTACTAAAGGACAAAAAATAAAGCTGTCAATATGTGCGTTAGTAATACTTGTGCAGCAGCAAAAATGCTAATGAACAAACGCCACAAAATCTTTCCCTAAAGTAGGACACACACTGCTTAAAAAATACAACACGATTGTTGAAGACAGCAATGGAAGTAAATATTTTAACAAAAACAATATTTTTTCTTAATTGTTTCTTCTCTTCATTTACGATTTTTGCGAAGTTACTTTTCTTATACTCCGGTGACATTCCGTAACGCACTCTCAGAGCTTACGAACAAGGACAGCTCAATCGTCTAAAGCGTGGCGGGCGCTGTGTCACTGCGCGCACAGTCGCCCGGAGAGGTAATAAGGCGATGCACACGGGGGAAAGAGTGATGAGTGATAAAGGCGAGAGTATTCATTCACGGGGAGAAGGGGCAGAGGCGGGGGAGGTGGTGTGGAGACGAGAACAGGAGTGCGAGGTGAGTGGCGCCCTGTGGAGAGCACGAGGGAAAGAGGGAAAGGAAGTGCTGGGGTGAGGGATGAGGAGAACAAGGCATCAGCGGCGGGCGGGAAACGTGTGAGAAGAGAGTAACAATCACACTGAGGAAGGGCGTCCGAGGAGATACGAGATGGTGGTTAGGGAGGCGGAATGAGGCTTAGCGGTCGATATGGCCTATGGGGAAGTTGCGGCGAAGTCTCACCATGAAGATAACAGGGCGACGGGCAGAGAGAGAGAGAGAGAGAGAGAGAGAGAGAGAGAGAGAGAGAGAGAGAGAGAGAGAGAGAGCAGGAAGATGGCAGGCAAATCAGCCTCACGGGAAGCGACGGCAGAACGAAAACAGTGAGGATGGAGTGCGAATGAGGCGAGGAGGGGACGAGGAAAGGGCGAGAACAGGGTGAGGACGGCGAAAGGACAAAGGGCGAAGATGGAGTGATTGCGGAAGGGGAGCAGGTCCAGGACCTGTCGAGAACGGGTCCATGACCGGCTCCCGGACGTGTCCAGGACGGAAGCAGAATGGAAAATAGATCATCAACTATGGTTGCTCAGGGCATCAAATAATGGGACTGCAGTGCCTCTGATCGGGAGGTCCTAGGGTTTCAGTCCCAATGGTGTCAGAGTTTTTGACCACTAGCTAGAAAGCTAAGTCGAATTATTCTGAATCCTGGAGAAGAATTACATCCGCAAGTTGCTTTTATTAACAGTTTTCCGTGATTTATCCAATCTACACTAGGTGAATGCCGGAGTAAGACTGACCTCTCACTCATTCTAACACTTACATTCACTACACTACCACACATCCTAGCTTGGAGCTTGTCCCTGCAAGGACGGTGTCACATTAGTGGGATATTCCTAGACACCGCGCCAGTGGGAAAACCTTGCAAGGCAACGTTTTGTTCGGCGCCAGATCTTGCCAAACAGGATGGGTCGAGCATGCGACCAGGATATGACCACGACGGTTTGGGAACGGGGCTACAACGTTGAAGGCGTGTGAAGGAGCTGTCGGGAACGGAGCGAGGACGCGGCGAGGAACCGCTCAGTGCATCAGCTGATGTCACTGCAGTGCCTCTGACCGGCACGTCTTAGGTTCGAATCCCGACGGTGGCAGTATGTTCCGCACTAGCTTTTCAGCTAGGTCGAATTCAGTCGCTGTGTCGAGGAGAAGTTTAGCAGCCGGTTGCTCTGATCGGCAGTTTTCCGAGGTTTCTCCGATCAACACCAGGCAAATGCCGGAGCAGAACCTTAACAAACGAGCCACGGACTGCGCGCGATCTTTCCTTCCTCTTCCTTGTCCTATCCTCTTCCCTTACACACACACACTAACATGCACTACACTAGCACATATTCCAGGAGACCGGTCGGGAGCTTAGAGCTTGTCCCGGCAGGGGCGGTGCCCCGGTGGTGGGAGAGTCCTGGTTAGGGGGAAACCCCACTAGCCGACGGTAGGTCGGCGCCGGATCTCGCCATCCAGCTGAGGGAAAATCACCACCACCTCCCGATGAAAAATCATGCACTACATTTACGAGACTAATGACCTAAGCTGTTGACGCGCCCGGAATCACTACCAACCAACCAACCAACCAACGCAGCTTGGAGGGGAAAAGGACCGGTGAAGGAGCGAATATGGGTAGAGAGCGGGGTGTGTTGGGGACGAGGCCGACGGATGACGGAGTAAAGACGGTGGAAGACGGACGCGACGCGCGTGTAGCGTCTGCGGGGCGGAAGGGGGCGGCTGGGAGGTGTCGCCCTGCGGGCTGTTGGTGAGCGTGGCGGGGAAGGGGGCGGGGCGCGGGCGGTCGCCCCCGGGCGCGGTCGTAAAAGTCCGAATGAACTCGCCGTAAATTAACCGGCGCCGGTAACAACTTCCGGCTACTCCCCGCCCCTCACCCCTCTCGCGCCCCGCGGCCACAGGGCCCTCCGCCGCCCCCGACTGCGCGTCGCTTCGCGCGCTCGCCACAGAGCGCCACCGTCACACTGTCCACTCTCGACGACGTCACTCAACTTCCTACGATTTCACTTCCTACCTGATCACGCAAACATACCTGGATTGGTTATATGATTTAGTTCGCTGTCGTCAAAGCACAACTACACTGCTGGAAAAAATAACTACTAAAAACGTTAACACAATTTGATCGAGTTATAGCAATAATGATGACTTCTATTGGGTATACCTATTGTACAAAAAACTGCAAAACTCTCGCGTTAACCTTTTTCAAGTTATTTTATGTATCGTTATAAATTATTGAGTTTTTCCGTGAGATATAAATCTTCTTTAAAATTTGAACGAATTGAGCTACAAATCACTGTTGGTCACTAATGTGAAGCAGGTTTTCTTTTCTTGTGAATCCGATACCCAAATGTGAAGATTAGCGCAAAGTTTAAGGATTATTATCGATTATCTTTTGATTAGCTATTCTTAATATGTTTGTCAGAACTGTACTTTTCATTATATCACCTTTTGTTTAGTTTCTCGTATACATACGTATATACGTGGATTTTTTTGTAATTTTTTAAAATTGCAAATATTGCACGCAATATTACATGAAAACTACTAGGATTATCAAAAAATGTAGATGGCCTTAATGAAAGATCTAATTACGGACAAATTACATCACCTCGTTTTTAATTCTCGTAGTCGTTTAATATCACATGCTTGGACTGTACATAGAGTATGAAGCAATTTGGAAAGGTAACACATTTTTTCATAATATTTATATTGAATTCAGGAAGGTTTCATTTATCTTATGGTAATAGTTGCAGGAGGAGTCTGTTAGTAATAATTTTCCTTTTCTTACAAAGTTCTAGCCATGTCATTATTTTTCTTTTTGTACTCAACAATTAGCCTTTAAATCATATTTTATGTAGAAAAATGAATATTTGCGAGGATGTACAACAGAAGACCATGATATTTTGTAAACAATGGTACTTAACTTAAAGGGAACGAATAATAGATGAAAATAATGTTGATACCAGATGGCAGAGTGGTTGCTATTAGACCAGCCAGAGAGACTCTGAAGTTTTACGGCGGGAAGATCCCAGGTACAAGTCGCTCATTATACGGAACGGAGAAGATACCTGGAGCGTTACTTAAACATTTCTTGTTCAATTGATCCTGTGTTAAGTTTGAAAGCTCTGATGAAGTCCCCTATTTGACCAGCAACACAGCAACGCCAGTTGTGCAGTAACAACGTCAGCAGGTGCAATTGAAACATGAGTCTGTCTGGGCTTAGCGACCCTGTAGACAGCAAATGTAAAAAACTAACCGCCAATTCCTGACGAACATTTCAGAAAAGCATTGCGGAGCACCAAATGAGATACAAATATATCTTCGGAAAGAAACGAAGATGCCAGAGAACCCCTGCGGCGATTCCACATTGCCCGTTACAATTTCCACACTAAGAGACCGATATTTAAGGCCAGTTACATATAGATGTTACCCAGGTAGACCAATTCCCTCCCTCAGCTCTAAAGTTTCGGCAGAGAGCTGTGGCCCTACTGGGAGAAATGGTTGCTGCCCGCCACTTTCCCCACATCGCCCAACGTGATGTCGCCCCGCGTGCGGGGTCGATGAGGTCGAGAGGCATCGGAGGAGCGGCGCAGGGCCCCAAGCAACGACCGGCAGAGGTGGCTCAGGGCATCAACTGATGTCACTGCAGCGCCCCTGATCGGGAGGTCCTAGATTCGAGTCCTGACGGCGGCAGGATTTTCGGCACTAGCTTTTCAGCTAGGTCGAATTCAGTCGCTGTCTGGAGGAGAATTGTATCGGCAGCCTGCTCTGATCCGTAGTTTTCCGTGGTTTCTCAGGTAAACACCAGGCCAATGCCGGACAAACTGGTCACGGACCGGTCGGAAGCTTAGAGCTTGTCCCAGCTGGGCCGGAGCCCCGCTGGTGGGAGAGTCCTGGTTAGGGGAAACCCCGCTAGCCAACGGAAGGTCGGTGCCGAATCTCGCCCTCCAGCAGGGGAAGATCACCGTCATCTCCCGATGAAAAACATGCACCACACTTACGGGACTGATGACCTAAGCTGTTGACACGCCCGGAATCACTAACAAGCAGCAAACCTACCCAAGCAACGCTTACACGCTCCACAAACCCAGGTTTCTCTTCCCATCGAGAAGCCAGTCCCCTCTCTTGCATTTTAACCTGGCACACCCGCCTCTTTTTGTAACAGTGCACGTACCTAGTTTCACAGGCCCTTTTGCTTGCTAAACCTTTAATTCAATTTCCTCTCATAATTACGATCAAAAGAGTGTACCAGAAGAAAGATGGATATTATTTTCAATAATGAGATATATTTCTAAAGAATTCATTAAGGTATTTAGTGGTTTGTATGCAAATGAACAAAACTGAAAAAGTTAAATATGTTGATATATTATATTTATTGTCTTTGGTATATTTTACATATCTGACAACTTTCCTTCATTGCATGATTTACAAACTGTTAGCGAATACTACAATCAAAAAAACTGTTTGCATATTTGGCATTAATATTTTGTTAAGTGGCGTAAAGTAATGAAGGAAAGCCGTTGTACGACTGCACGCAGGTGGTCTCTGAGACCCGTGCTACGTTTTGGAAAGTTCCACCGCTAGAAAGAATAACAATACTAACTTTCTCAAAAGAAGTGTGACTCATATCTGTGGAAGGAATAGGTTCCTGGAAGCAGTGGCCACAGGCAGTCAAACTGCATTAACAATATCAGATTAAAGGCTTCCCGGGACTCTCAGACCAACTGTGTGCACTGGCGGGTTAAGGTGGAACATCTCACCACTTTGCTAACGCTCGCCGTTGACATAACCACGCTCTCAGGTTTCCTCACACCCTTTTCTACATCTATGTAGGTCCACAGAATTGGCTTCACAATTTATAGTTCAATACCTTGTACGTCTTCAAATCTTGCATGTTTTTATTATTCAAAGAGCTTCTTCTGACTAGCCGACTACTTGGGAAGCTGCACAGAAAAGTTTTATTTGTACCATTTACAAACAAATAAAAATGTGTACTCCTGTAGAACAAAGCTGAGGTAACTCGCGTTACTACAAATAGAATCAGAATGTTTTACTTTGGCAGAAGAAATTGCTTTGATCATGAGACCCCAATATGTTTCGTATTACACTGATTTTTTCAGACAAAGCGAAACATCCCTAGTTGAGCGGAAGTTGAGCGGAGTGTGAAGCCTGTAACGTCAGATGTTTTAATGCACTGACTTTCCTCGATTTTCACATTCTCTCACCTCGTTATACTGACCTACATGATAATTATTTAATTTTGAATTCTACGAAGGTTTAATTTCTCCATTACAATGACAAGACTATCTCTACCAACAGAAATTCCGTGTTAACCAACTTCAATGAAACGAGTCGTAATGAAGTTGAAAATTTCAGCTTCTACATTCTACTTAATCCCACATTTTTACAATGTCACAACCTACTATCACAAACGAAGCGTTTTTATTCTATGCCAATTCTACGACGCTTCATCCCGCTCTTTGGCAGCCACTTCTCCTTTCTACCTCATACGCTGGCCCCAAGCCCTCATCCCCCACCCCGCCCCCCGCCCATCACTCCACAATCGGATCGCACAGACCTTTGCCGCAGAGCTCAGCCTGACCCCACCCAATCCCAACTTGCCTCAACCGTCCTAACTCTTCATCTCTCCTCTTCTACCAACTCTTAGCCTCCTCTCCTACCATTCCTGTTCATCCTTTTTCATTGCACGTTGCATGTACCTTTCTCTCTTCCCACAGTCGTCTTCTCCCCGCATCATTCTCCTCCAATTGCACGCCCTCTTGACGCGCGGTCCGTCTCCAGCCCGCACTACCACCTCATCCCTACCCACCGTTTCATCCCCTCCCCACACGGCTCCATTTATCCCCCGCCCTCCCTCCCCTCCCGCACCCCCGCATCCACCCTTGAATCCGTCGCAGCCCCTACACATCTTCCTCCGCGCCCCACCCCAACCCGTCCCAAACGCCCGATGTCACAGCTCTCGCACTTTTTTCGGTCCGCAGCCGTGATGCTTATACGTCCTCTTCCCGCCCGCCCCGCCCCCTCCCGAGGGCGTGGGCGGCGGCTGAGCGCGCGAGATAAGGGCGAAGAGACTCGGCGCAAACGGCTGCGTCGCGACACCCACCCCGCCCCTCCCCGCCTCGTCCCTCTCCTTCCCTCCCCGTCCCTCTCCTTCCCTCCCCGCCCCTGCCCCGCCCCGCCCCGCCCCGCCCCCGGCCACTCCGCCCCGTGCCGCTCCGCCCCTCCCTGCCCCCTGCCCCTCACCGCCTCGTCCCGTCCCGCCCCATGCCGGTCCGCTCCGTGCCGCTCCGCTCCGCCCCGCCCGCCCCGCCTCGTCCCGTCCCGCCCCGTCCCGCCCTGCCCCGCCTTACCTCGCCTCGTCCCGCCCGCCTCGCCCGGCCCGCGCTGCGTCTGGTGAAAAAGAGGCGACGTCGCGACCGCGCGCTTTCAATTGCCAGCTGCGAGCGTCGCCGCGCACTCGGAAAACTCCGCCCGAAGTACCCCGCGGTTTTACTCAGAACGTAACGGCTCTATTCCGTAGATTCCATTTATGACAGGATTCAACAGGCTCGCATATTCTTATATCAATCGAGTGCGCCTTGGATTCACAATTAGTTGACAATTTGAAAATATATATTGAAAATACGTAACTTCGTGGGCTACATGTGGATTAAAGTTATGTTAGCTTTACGTGATTTACAATGTTTTTACAGATGAAACACTTGTATGCATCTCAGAGCATTCAGCTTAGACATGATCATTCGAAACAGCACTTAACCAGATTAACAGTTGCACATCAATTTGAATGTCTAGAACAGACTCCAGCGTACTGTTTCCACTTTATGGAGGTAAGTGTTACTGCTTCATCAACTAAGACTTCGTATTAGAAGTTCTCCAAACCCTAGGTGATTCTTTCGTCTCTCCTCGTTTATTGGATATTTATAAAAAACTCGAAGAAACCCCGGCGTTTTCTTACAGTCAAGTCTGTCCGTAAAAATACTGCAGCTTTACTTTTCGTGTCTGTCAACAAGAGAACAGTTCTGAAATAGACGAAATATAGTGAACGTTGAACTAGTTCCTAAAATAATGAAAAGTAAAAAAACAACCAACAACCCCGTAGTGTCCCCGTGCAAAAAGCGCGGAAGGATCATGGTTTCAAAATTCGGCAAAGAAAACAGAGAACAGATGTGGGTAAATTCTCTTTTGTGAAGAGAACGGTACAAAATTGGAACAAATTACCTGCAGCAGTGCTGGAGACTTTCCCTCAGAATGTAAAAAATTTTAAAATTAGACTACCTAAATATGGTTAATAGATTAATTTTGTAAAATTGTATTTAGTAACATGTAAATATTTTAATGTTGTTTGATGTTTGTTTTGTGTATTTTTAGTAATTCCTTAGAAAACGCTACCACCGGAAGTATTCTATGTATTCCTAAGTAGCAAAATAAATATTCTATTCTAAAAGACAGAAAGTACCGAAAAGGTTCGTGTCCTTGTCATTTCACAAACAATGAATATTTTTTACACAATCTTCCAGATTATTGTTGTAATATGTTGCTAATGTCATGTATCAACAGGTTAAATATATACAATTTTGCTGTAATAATTTTGCAATTTATTCGACGTTGCCCCCTTCTCCTCAGTGATGTTTTCTGTTGCTC
>BLKR01002547.1:102500-190227 GCA_011170035.1 Teleogryllus occipitalis
CCCTATACTTTCCATGTTAATTTTACAAATTTCACTTTTCTTTTTCTCAGAAACTATTCATAATAACGACATTAAAAAAAATAGAGGTGAAAGTTTAGGTATATTTGTGCATTTTAACAGAGGGATTTACTAAAATTATTTTTGGTGTTTTAGAAAAAAAATATTTAATAATTTCTTGTACTTTTTGCACTTTTTTTGCACTTTTCTATTTATAAATCTGTACCTAGGCAAGTTAATGCAAAATCCCCGTGTTAAAATGTGGATAATAGTACACTTGAAGATCTGTAAAAATTTCATTCAATTCTGTCAAGTAATTTGGAGAAAAAGAAACAAGTATTATTGAAAATGTAAACTTACGGAACACAGCAATCAAAGTTTCTAGTGCATTCAAGCGCCATAACTTGGATTATTAGGATCCTCTTCATATATTTCTTCATAAAATTCGTACAAGTGTCGCCAACTTCGGAATTCGACACTGAATTCTACCGCGTAATTCAAAAAACAAAAATTTAAAAATTCGCCTGGATACGGACGTCACAGCTGACAGATGCCGGAACTCACCGAAGAGGCCACGCCCCCTAATCTCAGAAGTAATTTTGAATACTTTAGAAGCCGCAAAGGTGCATAAATTAGATATCAAATTAAAGACGAGATTTTAAATATTAATATGCAACCAAAAACTGAAAATCGAAAATCTCATGATTTTTTTCCCCTTCCGGAGCCCCTTAAGAGATGAAATTGTGTAAAAGATTTAAAAATTGCCTGTACTGTGTGCAAAATTATGTGAAAACTACTCATAGTTTCGCAAAATTGTGCATGAACTTATTTTAAGATCTGTCTTTAAAAACAGATTTTATTGCGAGGAAATCTCTATCTTCAATATCAATGTTGTAGGAAGAAGCAAAAAATCTAGGATTTAAACGAACATGAGACTTGCACTACTCTTAAGCGTCTTTTACGGTAACGGAGGACAAAGTTTTACAAAGAATTTGGTGCCATTTTTCAGAAAACTTTGAAAATGGGTTTGTAGTTTAATTTTAAGTACCCTCAAAAATCAAAATATCCGGTTGAAACTCCCAAAGCCTAGAGTTTGTTCAGGTCAATCGGGATATTTTTTTTTTTAGAAAATCAGCTGAACGGTTTAGGAGACCACGGACGGACAGATGGACGGATGGACGGACGGACGGACGGACGGACGGACGGACGGACGGACGGACGGACGGACGGACGGACGGACGGACGGACGGATGGACGGACGGACGGACGGACGGACGGACGGACGGACGGACGGACGGGCGGACGGACGGAGGGACGGACAGAGGGACAGACAGACGTTTTGCCGCCAATCGATTTTTCGGTAAGAAAGATCCACAAAACATGGATGCTAGCTTCATCACGTCTTATAAAAAGTAATTTACTATATATAGTAAAAGGACTTATCCTATTTTTTGGTTCCAGGGCCCAGCATTAAGAGTTTTTCTGCCGAAAATATGTTTTCCGGTCGAAGATTACATAACTTTCTTTTCTTACAAAGTGCGAAAAAGAAAAAAAATAAGAAAAGAGGTTTCACTGAAATTGGCCCCTCACTTGAATACTTTCTATATAAACTTTGCTTCCATAAGTGTGTCAATAGGGAAACACCCGATGGAAAAGCAAAGAATGGACCAATGGTTTTACATATAACCCAAATAAGTTGCCTGATGAAAAAAGAAATGCGATGCCAAGTTGGAAGGAGGAGGAGAGGGGCGACGTGAGGGTGCCTCTGAAACTTCCACAGCTCGCCTGCTGCTTGCACGCCAAATGTATTTGAGATCAATGAATAAACAATATATAATGTTGTTGTCTCAGATGGTATGTTAATAACCACTCCATTGAACTACATCATCGAACTCCTTTCGTCTAGCTGCTAGTGATATGCAACGGCAACTGAGTGCCAAGAAGTAGGAAAAGGATCAGTAACTTCTTTCATTTATTAAGGGTTGCGGACGCAATAACTGCTATGGTCATTAGTCCGTTAGTGCAGAGAATATTTCAACGTGGGAGGTGGCGTTGGTTTCTCCCCCGCTGGATGGCGAGAAACGGCCCGACATACCGTCGGCTAGAGAGATTTCCACAACCAGGTATCTTCCACCAGCGGGGCACCACCCCGACTGGGACAATCTCTAAGCTCTCAACCGGTCTTCTGACATGTTGTGTAGTGCATGTGAGAGTAGGTGTGTGTAAGTAAGAATAGGGCAAGGAAGAGGAAGGAAAGATCGCGAGCTGTCTATGGCCCGTTTGTTCGGGTATTGCTCTGGCTTTCGCCTGATGTTCATCGGATAAACCACGGAAAACTACCATTCAGAGCAACCGACCTCCAGAATTCTCTCCCAGACAGCAACTGAAATCCACTTAAATATCCAGCTAGTTTTGAAAATCCTGCCACTGTCGAGAGTGTAACCCTAGGACGTTCCGGTCAGAGGCAGTGTAGCGACATCAGTTAAGGCCTTGAGCCACCTCTGCCGGTTGAAGAGGTACGGAAACGAAGCAGCAACTTCACCTGAAGGCGTGGCAGTCTTTCCCGCCTCGCCCCCCCCCCTCGCGAGGCGTCTCGGCGCCGCCGATATATCACCTCTGGCGCCGCGCCGCGCCGCGCCGCCCCGCGCCGCTCCTCCGGGTTTTGAATTACGGCGGCGGCGGCGGCGGCGCCTCCTCTGATAGCCGACCTCCGGAAGTCGACAAATTACGAAAGGGGAACTCCGCAAAACAATGTGCGCGCGCGACACTAGATGGCGCGCGTGGGGCGGTGATGGCGATGGTGATAGTGGTTGGAGTGGTGATGATGATGGTGAAGGTGGCTGTTCTGGAGGAGGTTGTCTTTGTGTTGTGGTTGTGGTGATGTGAAAGTAGCTGTGGTGGTGGTGGTGGTGAAGGTGTTTTTTTCTGAAGATGGTGGTGGTGTTAGTGAAAGTGAAGACGATTGTGGGGAGTTAATGAAGAAGGTGGTGGTGGTGAAAGTGGCCATTATGAATGGCGTTATAATTTTTATATGGTGGTTGTGAAAATGGCTGTGGTGAGGTTGGTGAGGGTAGATTCTGAAGGTGGAGTGGTGGTGAAGTTGAAGGAGTGATGGTGGTGGAGGGTTAATTAAGATTGTGGTGATGGTGATGGTAGTTGGAGCGCCAGAATTGCTCTGGTTGTCGTGGTGGTGATGGTAGTGGGAGCGCCAGAGTTGCTCTAGTTGTCGTGGTGGTGATAGTAATGGAAATGCCAGAGTTGCTCTAGTTGTCGTGGTGGTGATGATAGTTGGAATGCCAGAATTACTCTAGTTTTGATGGTGATGGTAGTGGGAGCGCCAGAGTTGCTCTAGTTGTCGTGGTGGTGATAGTAATGGAAATGCCAGAGTTGCTCTAGTTGCCGTGGTGGTGATGGTAGTTGGAATGCCAGAATTGCTCTAGTTTTGATGGTGATGGTAGTGGGAGCGCCAGAGTTGCTCTAGTTTTGATGGTGATGGTAGTGGGAGCGCCAGAGTTGCTCTAGTTGTCGTGGTGGTGATGGTAGTGGGAGCGCCAGAATTACTCTAGTTGTCGTGGTGGTGATGGTATTGGGAGCGCCAGACTTGCTCTAGTTTTGGTGGTGATGGTAGTGGGAGCGCCAGAGTTGCTCTAGTTGTAGTAGTGGCAGAGGCTACGACGGTGACAATACTGTTGGAGGACTTCGTCGTTTGTGGTACTGGTGATGGTGTTGACGGCGTAGGCAGTGGTGCTGATGGTGGCAATGGTGTGGGGGCTGTGGAAGTGGGGTTGGGGGTGGGACGGGGGTGTGGCGGAGGCGGCTGAAAGTAGCGACGCAAACACTCCGGGTGCAATTTATGGGCGTCCCGCCAATGGCGCGTTTGATGAAGTGAATTGACGGTAATAATTGTCACAGTCGGGGAGATATATACCTGTTTCTGGGAACGCTGCGACGCCGACCAAGGAGTGGGTGGGTGGGTGGAGCGAGCGACAAACGACAGTCGAGGGGGAGGGGCAGTGTAAGTGTAAGGACGACGAATGTCAAAGTAAGGGCGGGGTGAACGGGATTGTTGGCAGGCGGACGAATAATCGCAAACAAATACGCTGGGTAGAGATCGATGCAATGGGGAATATATTCATTGTAAGTTGAAAAGGTTATATAATTTTTCACAATTAAATTAGTTAGATAATTTAAATAAACTATTTGAAAAGAAAGTGTCATCAAAATATGAAAGGTGTAATTTTGTTCCAAAAGGACGATTTATTATATTGACAGCAGTCCTTGGCTTAATCAGGACCATCAGATCTGGTACATTAACCCTACCAATACCAAGGTAGAAATAGTCGCCTGCTTTACCAAGGGCTTCTGGAGTCCACAACTTAAATATGGTTCTATAAAATTTTACTAAATTAAAAAGTGAAATATCAATTTATACACACGTTTAGTCATTTAAACAAAAACATTCATTTCCAACTTTTACAATTAAAAAATATCCATTCACAACAATATCTAGTATATTTAATCCTAGAGAACAAAGGTGACCTGTACGAAGGGTAGTCTGACAGACTACTTTGGGTAAAACTAAAGAAAAATTCGTTTTTTACAATGAAATACTAAATTTAATAGATTGAACATGTATGACATGGAGATACAAAATACATTTTAACGATTTTTATAGATGCACCTAAATAACTTGACTCTCTCAGCACGCACTTGCTTGGTGCTGATCACTAATGGTTTGTGAGAAACTTCCGCAGTAGTATCTCGTCAAGTGACCTGTGTTATGCTCGTCATCGTCCCATTACGATTGCTAAATATGCAAGACAAAACTAAACTACTATAAGACCAGGTATTCATTATTCATTTTCGAATTAATTATTCCCAAATATTAGACAATATAGCGCCAAAAAAAACTGACGTAATTACAATGGTGTAATCTACTGCACGACGCGTGTTGGCGTACACCGGAAATAGGCACTCGCACAAGGTTACGTATATTCTAGTCACGCAATGAAGAAACTTAGACTTTCAGAAACGGTGACTGGGGGGAAGGGGTGGAGAAAACTTTCCATACTACTTGCGTCATCTGACAGACAACGCTTTGTAATCTAGGGTTAATACTTCTAACAAAACCTATTACAATTTTATCTCAAATACATACCAATATATTTTCAAAATGCACAAATGTATTAACGTATTAAACTAATTCTAAGACTAAAAAATTACAAATATTTCAAAATATATTCTAAATTTTTAGCTTTCGAGTTAATTGCCCAAATTTTTTACCACACACACTGTAGTAACTCAAATTATAACAAACCCTTGTGACAAATTCCATTATATTTTGAACAAAAACCACATCAAAATCAGTATCAATGATTTTCGTATCTTTGTACATAATTTAATTCTGTAAAAAAATCGGAGGAACTGTCATCCTCCCCTAGGTAAAGCATAAAAGTAACCAATATTCAATATGATTTTTGAAGATTCCAAAAACGTCCACCAGTAAGATTTTAATAAAATATTTAATATTAGAAATAACACACATGTTTCAGGATTCTTATCTCTTCATCTCTGGCATCATTTATCATAATTAAACATGTGAAAATTAAATGGGTGCCTTTTCGGGGAATATTGTACAATACTGGACACTATGTATTAAAAAACGAACACATTGGTAAATATGAGAGAAATAAGATTTTTTTATATAACTTGAGGGCAAGGTGTATCAAAAAATATATTTTCAGTATTGCTCCCAGCTGTTACTTATGACTGCCAAAACGACAATGTTCACATTTTCTTAAATTTCTTTCCCTTTACCGTAGAATTGAAATATTTCTTGAACAATATTACACAAGAGTTATATTCGATACAGTATACATTCGAGTAGTGGTGAGTCGTGGCGAGCCGGGTCTAGTCGTGGTCGATTCGGGTCGATTCGGGTCGAGTCGGGTCGATTCGGGTCGATTCGGGTCGGGTCGAGTCGAGTCGAGTCGAGTCGGGTCGAGTCGGGTTGGGTCGGGTCGGGTCGGGTCGGGTCGAGTCGATTCGAGATTCGGGTCGATTCGGGTCGAGTCGTCGGGTCGATCGTCGGGTCGATTCGGGTCGGTCGGGGGGGTCGGGTCGGGTCGGGTCGGGTCGAGTCGGGTCGAGTCGTCGGAGTCGAGTCGAGTCGAGTCGAGTCGAGTCAAGTCGGTCAAGTCGGGTCGAGTCGGGTCGGGTCGGGTCGGGTCGAGTCGGGTCGGGTCGGGTCGGGTCGGGTCGGGTCGAGTCGTGTCGAGTCTGAAGCCCAGTCGCCCTTCGCCTCGGTGGAGGGGCGACAGCGCAGTCGGGCGTTCGGGGGGCGGTGCGCGCCCATCGCTCTTTGCCTTCGCCGCCGCGGGGGCGGCGGGCGGGCGGGCGTCGCTGTCGCGCGCGCTGATTGGTGGCGCGGGCGTGGGCGGCGCGTCGGTCGAGAAGCATCGAGAAATATCGCGCGCGTGAGCTCCGGCGCGGGCGGGCAGACACGCGCGCGCTGTGTCTTCCGGCGACAACAAACGACGCTCGCCTGCGCGCGCCCTGCGAATTATGGGCTGGGGCCACGTGCGCGGCGACGGGGAAGCCGAATCCCAGGTGCCGCCAGCGCGCTCGAGAAATAACCCATAATGTCACCCCACGCGTTTCCAATTTTATTTCTCCCCTGACTACAATTGGAATCATTGAGTTTCACCTGGGGCGCGTTTTGATTTTCACCGCGAGCTTGAATGAAACTAAATTAAGACAGGATCCCTTATAATAAGGGCAATAAAATGACTAAAACTGTTCAATTAAATAAATATTTTAATATATTTTATATCATAGCGTTGTAACTATTTTTATCGTTTCGAATTCCAACCTTTGAATCCTTCCTCACGTTAATTCTATGATACTGTACATAATTAAATTACGAAAACATACCATTGTTAAACAACGTTGAGTACGAAAAACTTATAAAAAGACTGAGACTCACTTTGTGTTAGTAAACTCACATATCTTTAAACTATTGTATTGTCGTAATGGATTTTTTAAATTATTATCCCGAAAGCGTTTTTAAACATTTTACTGTAATTTATACTTAAATAAAATTAAACTAAACCAGACAACAGCTGAATTCCACCTAGCTGCGTAGCTAGTAACAAAAATTCTGCCACCGACAGTACTCGAACTCTAGGATTCGCTTGACAGAGGCAACGCAGTGATAGCAGTTGATGCCAGAAATATACTTATTATGAATATGGAAATTATTTTGAAAAACGCCCATTCGTTCCATATAATGAGAAAACGTTAGTAATAATTTCTTCTTATTTTAAAATTCCATTTTCATGCTTTTCCTAACAGAACCAAAGTGACATTTTTATAATTGTGGAGATTCACGATAAAAGGTCACGTGTCCACATTTTTTCATTATTTTCGAGAGAAACTGCATAACATTAACTATTTTTTAATAGGAACAGTAACTTTACAGGTTGTTGGTTTTGTGAATAGAATTTCATTAGGATTAATGTAAATGCTTTCTAGAAAATTCCAATAATTTAATGGAAAATGCCTTTCTGACACGCTATTCAAGACAAGTGTCCCTTTGATAAGACAAAATTGGAGCTTGCAAAGAAAAAAAATGTTTGTTATATATAGTATATTGTTTGAAAATAAAATATTTACTTAATATAGTAGTTAGTGCAGTATAATTACAGTTTATATTAATTTATTTTAAAATACATTTTATTAATTTTCTAATTTTCTTCACAGTATTTTTTTCAGTTACTAATACATTTTAAAACAACTCTG
This sequence comes from Teleogryllus occipitalis, assembly GCA_011170035.1. Classification (NCBI taxonomy): domain Eukaryota; kingdom Metazoa; phylum Arthropoda; class Insecta; order Orthoptera; family Gryllidae; genus Teleogryllus; species Teleogryllus occipitalis. Next base: position 110,298 of record BLKR01002547.1, read on the forward strand.
TTTATTTTCATCTAATGTTTACCAAATCATTTTACCAAAAGACTAATGACATCTTATTTTCGTCGACTTAGTCGTTCTAACGTAAATTCGGACAGCTTAATAATAAAGCGCTTGTCTCTTTACTGTTTCCTCATTTCATAAAAAAAGAATACAATATAATCTTGATGAATTTTCACCAGAAAAATTTCCATTGTCGGGCTGATAACGAAAAAGTGAGTGTGTGGATGTGTGTGTGTGTGTGTGTGTGTGTGTCTATATATATAGACACACGCGTTTTGACCATATATATGTGGTCAAAACGCGTTTCAGCTGACTTCCTCAATCAATTTAAAGGAATTCGAGGTCCTGTGAGAAAGCGATATTTTGATTTTTGGAGATACTTTTCATGAAATCTCAAACATTTTCAATTTTTTTTTCAAAAATGGCAACAAATGTTAGTCTTTGATCTCGGAGAGCGTGAAGAATGCTTAAGAATTAGGTATTGGTCACATTCTCGTTGAAATTCCTGATTTTCCGAAATTTGGAAAATTTCAAAATTTGGTCGACGTCTTCCTAAAACTACAAAATTGGAGATATATAGTTCTTCCCCAATTAAATTTGTTTTTAAACACAGATCTTGAAATAATATCATGTATACTTTTTCGAAAATGTGAGACATCGAGCTATGTTTTGAAAAAAAAACGAGCTCTTCTCACATAACTTGTGCTTCACATGAATACAATTGATAAAACTAACCTCTCAAAAACCTCTCCAAATTTTTTCATGAATAGATCAAGGAACGCTTGAAAGAATGGAACAGGACACATGTTTGTTGAACTCTCTGAATTTTTAAAAATTTCAAATTTAGAAATAAAGTAGAAAGTATTTGTTGTACACCACTAGTTTGTATTAAACTTTATACTCGGATAGTGTAGAGGGCTCTTAAAAGGATGGTGGAAGTCTCATTTTCAGTGAATTTCTGGATTTTTCGATAATTGCAAAAGTTAAAACGATTCGGCACCTTCCTACAACTACAATATTGAAAATGAAGATGTTTTCCTACATTCCATAATTCCGCAATTCATTGTTTGAAATATTTGCGACAAGCACGCTGATGATCCATCTACATGTATTTCAAGAAGTCTTGGTAAACAGATGACCTTGAGTCTGCAGCTGATGGAACAGACGGAATGAAACGAGAACTTCGTCCGACAGCCGCTGTTCCTCACGCCGTTGGAAGAGGTCGTTCGTGTTCAATATTGTTATTTACATTTCCTAGCACAAATGAACGAATTCGTACTGAACGGATCGGGAAAATATGACGCAAATGTATGAAAGAAATTTCGGGCGTCGCAATGTTTAGCGCTGCCAACGTCAGTCATGTGCTAGCTGACCACCAGTCAACTTTCTCAGAAATGAAATATCTTTCTGAACAACACTTTATTATTTGAGCTCCAGTACATAATTCAGAAATTATTCGCAGCCACAGCTTCGTGTATCTGCCAAGTAGGTCTGCTTACCTCGACTTCTTAAAGAATTCTGGTTATTTATTTTATGTTCCTCAACAACGTCTCATGTTGCTAGGCTGGAACAAACCACTACATTTCACCATGTTCAACTTTTCCTCTCAGACACGACCCCGAGTGGCGGTCCGCTGTTTGTCGCAGAACGTAAGCATGTATGAGGGACAAACTTCAGAACCTGAATTGTGCGAATGAAAGCACTGACTCATTCAACTACATCCACTATCAATTAGTAGAATAAACCCAAAATTCGTGTTTATTAAGATGCACTTCCAGTCGTGCTGCGCGCATGTATGTGCAATTTCTCCGAACACAGCGGACCTAACCTTCTATACACTCGCTGTTGGGTACCGAGAACACACAATGCCGCAACAACTATAACAAATCTCAGAGGAACTAAATTCAATTCCTTCATGGGGCGTAGCAACCAGTTACAATTGCGAATTGCTCAAAATTTCACCTAGTGAATCCTTTAGGGTTTCGCTGTTTCCAACAAGGCACAGATTTGAAAACCTGTTACTTTTAATAACGCAAATTTCGAAATAGAAAAAAACTTAAATTTAGATTTAAATAAATTGAATTGTATTCTATTATTAATTGTAATGAATTGTTTATATGAGAGTTCGATTACTTCCCGTCATTTGAGAAGTGTTACCCCCAGTTAGTAACAAATATTTATACTAAACAAGGGTTTAAAGCTATTGAAAAAATGTATAAAAACAGGCAAAACTTTAGTGTAAAGAATGGACAGATGTTCTCGAACATAATGTTTCCTAGACTGTAAACTAAAACAGCAAACTTCTGTAATCGAAAACATCAAAAAAAGGTTTAAATGTAGGTAAAATTTCATTCAGACTTGTTAACCTTTTAACCACCAAACTTCACGTAAAACTTGCGAATAATTTCCCCAATAGCTGCATCGTTGATCCACTGGAAAATCCGCAAACGTGGTTGTAAACAAGAGCAGGCAGAACTCGGGTCAACGCGACGCTAAAACCTCGGCGAGCGTGGAAAGGCACGTGGTGTGCGCGGCGCACGGAGCGCGCGGGTTGCGCGGCAATTGGCCTGGAAATCGAACTGTGTAACTTCCTCCCGAGCGCCCGCGCTGCCCGCGAAGCGCCTCCGAGGGCTCTTGAGCGCCCTCCGCGCCGCCGAGGGCGAGCACGCGCAGCGGACGCAGATCCTCGCAAGGTAAGGGAAACATTGGCACTCGGCTGAGGCAGACAACGAGCGAACCAGCTCACTCGCCACTCCCCCGCTGCTCTCTCCCGCTCTACCGATTTCCACTTCCGCTTTACTCGGTTTTACTTCTCTTGCGGCTCTGGCTTATGCTCATTCCTTCTCCCTTCCACTCTTACCGTCTTCCTAGTCTCTTGTTTTCTTCCCCTCCGGTCTTTCCTTCTTTCTTTCTACCTTTCTTTCTACCTTTCTTTCTACCTTTCTTTCTACCTTTCTACCTTTCTGTCTGTCTGTCTGTCTGTCTGTCTCTCTGTCTGTCTACATTTCTCAATTTTCCCCTAGATTTCACTCTTCACCTTTCTCCCTCTCTCCTAATCCTCAAAGGAGGAATCTTCTCCTCTGTCTTCATTTCTATCTCCTTCCTCTTCTAACTCTCATTCTGTCTCATTTCACTTTCACTTTACATCCCCTTCGCATTCTCCGTTTCGCTTTCACCACATCCTCATTTTTCTTTCTCATGATCTCTTTTCTTCTCACTTTTTATTTCCGCTCTTCTTCCTCTCTTTCTTTCTCTTGAACTTCCCTTCTTGCAACCACTCTCTCACATTATTTCCCCTGTATTTCTATTTCCTTCATTGCCCTTCTGTTTTATTGTTGCATTCCTTAAAAAATCGAACCTCTCTCATCTTTCTGTCCCTCCCTCTCACGCTCACTCTCGTCCTCTCTCGACTCGACTCGAGGGCTCCGTTTTGGAGCTAGTTGGCCCAATCGACTTCTCCCGTGAGGCCGTTATTAGAAATGGGTAGGATGGTTACGTAATAAGGGAAAGAAAATGAAGTAAGTTGTAGAAAGTGTTTGGTCGGTTCATGATTACGTTTAGTGTGTTCAAAGTAACCGAGTGATCGAAGTAACTTCCCACTTCAGCGTCAGCACTAGTACGTAGATTACACTAACCAACCTGATTTTAACGTCTTCATTGAGACTCGGCTCTCGCTATTTTCATTGGATTCATTCGCCGTTTTCTCTCGAAATTAAATGTGATATTACGTCTGTATTGTTTTAAGAGTAGAGCACTGATTATTTGTTTTTATGCCGGTCTAAAAGTATATTTCAAACTGTCAAACTTGCTCTACAACCTAAGAGATTAAGAAAAACCCTCAATACTATAACATTTCTAAAGCTCATCCAGTTCTTTGATTTCTTTCCCAGTTTCTTGGCGGAATAATTACTATTTTAGTCAATTATTTTCTATTTCAATGTGGATTATTTTTAGTGATTACAGTTTCCGACAAGTCCATTTATACGGTCGTAAATTTATCGTATTCTCAGTTAACCGTAGTTCCTTTGTCATTACGCATTATTGTATTGTGAATAGTTTTGAATCGTAATTTTTGTAACAAAACGTTATGAGAATAATTTGTCATATAGAATCTTTGGCAATCCTAATTTTATTACTTCTCTCTTCACCTTCATCGCCAAGACAAAATGTAACGTGCTTATTTCACGCTCGTATTTGCCGTTCCTGATTCCCGGTTCGATTCCTGATGGAGAGCGCCAAGTCCACTGTTTATTCACTTTTACGGCAACAATTACAAATCTATTTGTTTAATTTTAATTATAATAAAATAAAGTCAAGCAACAACGGGAGAGAAAATAATGCTCTTGCTGTTCCTAAAAGTTTTCTCACGCTAGACGATGTGCCTCGGTAGTGATACAAGCGAAAATAGTTATCTAGACAAGTGCGATCCAGTTCGTTTAAAAAACGAACGAGTTGCAACAACGAACAAGATTCTCAGATTTATTTCGAAGGTTGCGTGGTTAAGTGAAGAGTATGAGTGGTACGATGTGCCTCATCATGGAATGACAGAAATGATCAATAATCTCTTTACACTGCACTTCACAGTGCGTCAATAGACAGATAGGTCTGATAAAAGTATTTCCTTGTACTTCAATAATACAAGAGTGTTGCAAGCAACCACTCTCGTGTTTTACAATTCTATTACATTGTGATTTGTTGCAGACGATAGGAACTGCCGTAATCAAAATTTCCAAATCGTAAATACGATCTTTTCCGGCTTCCATTCTTTACGCAAAGCGAGAACGAAGTGAATGCAAACATTGCCACGTGGGTAGGGAGTCTCTGATTGGTTGCAAGTTCTCAATACACATTCTTCCTCGGATATTTCTAATCACACACGTGATAAAATAGTTTATTATGTATTTATTTATTTATTTAGTCAAAAACAGTCAAAAACTGTACGTGACGTATGGGGGAGAAAATCATCTGCGCACGCTTTCTTGAGTTTCAGAGTCCCTTCCCAACAATTTAACTATTAATAGTTGAAAAATGAAAAATAATAGTAATAATAATAACAATAACAATAACAATAATAATAATAATAATAATAATAAATTTAAATAAGCGAGATATTAACATTTCAAAAACTTGATATTTTCGTTGCCGAATTGTAGAAAATTTATTTTTAACGGCAAACGAATGAACAGAATTGATTTTTCCCTAAAACTCAAGTAAATGTCATGTGGGTAGTTTACGTGTAATATACAGTTCAAAATCAGACATAATCGTCTCAAATAAGTGTAAATTAACATTACTTGATATGTGTTACTTCAAAACGAGAGGGGTAAATGAAGACGCATACCAAGCGAACAAGTAGTTTCGATGGAATGGCGGACCTCGTGACCAGCGCCCTCTGGGAGACTCTCCGCGTGTGCTAATAGAGTAGTGAAATATTTGAGTCGTGCAAATAATTGAGCGTAAAAGCAACTCACATTATTGAATCAACATCATTTCTTTGCAATTGTGGGCATATGGCTGCGTACATGACATGCTGATTGAGTGTATTCTGTGAAGGGCAGTTTTCATGCTACGACTGAATAAACATCTCTACCGCTGTCAACGACGGAAATTGCAAAACATTTGCAAAGAAAGAAGACAATGTGGTGAAAAAATTGTTATTTTCAACTTATTTTAAACGCGTTAAATTCATGACGCAATCAGAGTACAAAACTTACAATAGATACATGATAGAGCCATTGTCACATTCGGAAACTTCAAGATTTTTGTTTTCGTGTCAGTAACGATTCAATTTCATTTTAAGTCAGTGATAGATTACTGCCGTACTAATTTTGAACTGTATCTTTTTTTTTGGTTTACATGTAATAAAAATCACTGTGACACATTTAAAACAAAACCGACTCGGGTTTTTGTGGTGTGCAACAGTTCGGTATCATCTTATCTAGAATCATTTTTATAATAACTTTTAGAAACAATATGCCGAGAGGAATGCCTTATTTTCCTCACGAGTGCTATGACATCTATCCCCAATTAAGCAGTCGTCCGATGCTCATACGCAGCCTGCACATTGCAATGGAAGGGTAGGAGGGTACTGTACAACGTGTGAATGAATTTGAAATCGTCAACAGCCAGCGGAGCGTTGACAGCTGGCAGTATCATGACAATTGGCAGCTGGCGTAAGATGACAGCTCAGTGACAGTTCAGGACCATGCGCTTCAGCGGAGGGATACATAATTGAAATGGTTGAAGGCGGTGTCATTGTCAACAATACTAGGGAGGGATACATTCCAGTTGGTTAATATTCATGTCATTCTTTTATTGGATAAAGTATAGACAGCCCAGCGATTTTGCTGATGTCCAAAGTCCGCTACGTCCATCGAAGGTGCACTCACAAAAGCACACATCAGTGCAATTCTTGACAATCGCCAATGTAATTACAAATATTATATTTCATATATCTGGGAATTCCAATTAGCATCGCTGCTTGACAGTGTGGTTTTGGTGAGAATGTGGCATGGGTTGGGATGCTCATTCTGTGTCTCCCTGAACCTCACCAAGTCTGTCTCTCTCCTCCCGTCTCCTCCTTTTTCTCTCACTCACTCGTACACTTACACACACACACACATCTTCGCAGATTCGTATCTTTTCAGCCACCCAACTCACGCACCGCCCCAACAGCGGACGCCAACGCTTCGCCTTCCGCCTTTGCCCTCCGCCCTCGCCCACGCCGCCGCCTCCATCTCCTCCGCCCCTCTTCCCTCACCTCACCACGACTTCGCCCCCGGCACCTCTGTCCCCGGCTTTGCCTCCACCCCGGCCCCGCCCGCGCTGCCTCTTTCACCGCAACCACCACCGCCGCCGCCATCACCACCGATCCTCGCCTCCGCCCTCGTCTCCGCCCACGCCCAACACCACCTCCCCCACCACCCCCGCCCCCGCCAACAAAACCCTCCGCCGCCACCACCAACCCCCCGCCTCCGCCCACGCCTCCAACACCACCGCCGCCGCCGCTGCCAACCCGCCATTACCTCCGTCACCACCGACCCCGCCTCCACCCCTGTCTCCGCCCACGCCACGTTGTCCTCGACTTTGCCTCCACCCCCGGCCCTGCCCGCGCTGCCTCTTTCACCGCAACCACCGCCATCACCATCACAGCCGCCATCATCACCGACCCCTCCTCCCGCCTCCGCCCTCGCCTCCAACACCACCGCCACGGCCATCACCGCCGCCGCCCCACCACAGCCGCTATTACCTCCGCCGCCGCTAACACCACCGCCACCACCACCGATCCCCCGCCTCCGCCCTCTCACCTCCCTCGCCTCCAACACCGCCACCACTGCCGGCGTCGCCACCTCCACCACCGCCGCCGCAAACTTTGTGGGACTTTCAGGGGACTTACGTCGCAGCACTGTAAGTCGCCCATTCTCGCACCCTGCGTCCTCAAGTCCTCACTCGCCCTCGCCGCCGCCGCTGCCGCCCCCCTACAACTTCAGACGCCAAATTTTGGCGGCGCCTCCCCCGCTCGCCCCGCCGCGCCGTCATCGCGGCCTCGGCCACCGCTCAGCCAGGGCCCCAAACTGCCACTGGCACGTCCCTCGCCACCGCCGCCTCCCCTCTTCTTTCTGCGCTTAATGGAGCAACGGAAGTGGTCGCGGGGAGCAACTTATTTACTGCTTCATCTTTTTCGGTATTTCTAATACACTTCAGGAAAACTGATGTATCACAATATCGTATCCGTAAATAACGTACTATAAAATATACAATAAAGAAATAAATGTTTTTATTGGTGTGATACTCAGGTGGCTTGCTCTTCCGTCTGACCACTTTCAAAGATTTAATGCAATATTACATAATAGACAAGGTCGTTCATATGAAACACGTACGAAATTAGGGGAATATATTTTCAAAATAGACAGTAGTGAAAACGAGTGAGGATGGATTGATAGAAAAGGAACACATTCACAGAATTTGTGCGATTATATGTATTAACTACGTGTTAGAAATGGATTTAATATTAATCAGAAACATAACTAGTGGGTACATTTGAATACTCTGTGATATTTTACTCAAATATAGTGAAATAACCGTTGTGTGACTCAGCAAGTGGGGAGTAGGAGAGGGTTGTAAATAAAGCGTTCAACTCTACGGGATGTTGGTAAGTACAACAAAATGTCTTAACAAAAAATATGGCGAGCAGGTGCCTTAGCAGGTAGTCGTCGTCGTATGAGGAATGATCGTGGAGAATCACGTTCTTTGTTGAAGAAACGCGGTTACTACGGATCGAGTTACGCCCGTGGACTGTGTTTTTGGAAATTGTGGTGCTTCGTTTTGGGACAGCTTCTGGTTTGCGGGACTTAAGAAGTGGACTTGGCATTTTCTCCCAGTGATATGACGACCGCTGGCAAAGTAATTGTACGAGTGTGGAGTGTGGAAGTGTTACGATATGAATGTATATATTTCGTTGATTCATTGATTGATTTTTTCGAGTTTCTGGACGCGTCAACTGCTATGATCATTAGTCCCGTTAGTGTAGTGCATGCTTTTTCTCAGGAAATGTCGGTGATCTTCCCCCACCGGATGGTGAGATCCGGCGCCGACCTACCGTCGGCTAGTGGGGTTTCCCCCTAACCAGGATTCTCCCACCAGCGGGGCACCGCCCCAGCCGGGACAAGCTCTAAGCTCCCGACCGGTCTCCCGAGATATGTAGTAGTGTAGTGCATGTTGGTGTGTTTGTGTAAAGGGAGAGGATAGGACAAGAAAGAGGAAGGACAGATCGCGCGCGGTCCGTGGCCCGTTTGGTAGGGTACTGCTCCGGCATACGCCTGGTGTTACATTTCGTAGGAGCTGCAACTCATGAAGAAGAACAGTTGAGGGACGAATCGCCATGGATCGTCGGTGACCGTAGACGCGTTCGCTAGGGAACAGACATCTGAGTGTAGGCCTCTTGAATGCCCATTTCACATCCACTAGACAAAACAACTTCGAGAAGATTAGAGAAAACCCTAATAGCAGCAAAACTGCGGAGAAAAAGTTCCCAAGTGGAAACGGAGAAAGTAAAATTGTCGATTGATATGCATTTATCCATTGTATAAATTCATGAACAAGAAACTCTCTTTGTGTTTAGAACTTATAGGCCCCTGTACCAGTTCGGGGAGCTTACGCATACTTAGGCCTATGAAAATTAAATGGGTCATATCTTACAATCTAATCATGAAATATTAAGCATTTTTGTATATTACTTTTATTTGAGTGTTCTAATTCAAATGGCATATTCCCACAGGATTTCTTAAAAATTTTTTTTAAATAATACTATTAAATTTTAATAATATTATTTAATACTAACCTGAAAACGAAAAAAAAGGCGTTCCTATTACAGGTACATGTTTTTCAAAAAAATTTATTAGAATTCCAGAATTCTTTTGAAAGTTTATTCCCTAATACATATGTAATGTTTAAATTTAACGGTCATTGGATTTGAAATATTATACTTTTTAGATGTGGCTCGGGAACTTCAAGTTATTTTATGTATGTTTTGAAACATTTTATGTTTTAATCGCCAAACTCTTTGGAATTTGGCATCTCATTTAAACATTCCCAAATTAATAATAGTAGACATTATAACTGATAAAAAGATATTTCTACATTTAATACTTTCGGAGAAGTGTACCTAAATATAAAAAATAACAATTGTGGGGAAAACGGGGAAAACTAAAAGAATGCAGTTTAATGCATACCTAATTCTTCTCAGCCCAGTACCTCACAAAAACAAGAAAACCCTACGTGTTCCCTCTAAATCACAGTCATTTGTTCATAGAACATTTGTTTTTTTAGTTTATCAACAATGAAACTAAAAGGAACCATCAAGAAACGCTCTCCAGAGATGTAAACCGACCGAGAAAAATATGACAGCTGAGGGGGTGTGGCGCTGCACGCCATCTTTAAATATCCTTGTGGAGGCATTTAAATGTCCGATATGCACAACAACCATATTGTGGGAGTTTCAGGAGTCGTTTAATGGTGTTAGATTCAGCTTACTGCGGTTAAATTTTTACTACTTTTCCCGTTTTTTCTCCATTAAAATCATATTTTACAGCTCTGAAAATGAACTGACACACAGAAATATCTTTTTCTTCTAGAAAAAAAATATCATTTTAATTTTTGTTCTTGAAAAATCAGAATACAACCATTTTTTCTCGCATTGACTTAGTTTTTCCCTGATAACTCAAATAATTTTGACAATTTTTACCAATTTCTTCTTTTGGCAATACTCGCAGGTACAAAAACCTACTCTTTTATTTAAATCTCTGAATAAATAATATTTTAATTAGAATCCAAAATTAACAAATTGATTATTATTACAGTTTTTTTCAGTTCTATAGTTTTTATCACAAAACTATTGAACTGAAGTGTATGATTTAGCATGGTTTTTTAGATAATATTTTGTTACATGCATTCTAAAAAGTTCATAGCTCTAACATTATTCGTTGTTGAGTTATAAGGGAAAAGGATCATAAAAACGGTAATTCTGGAAACCAAGGGACGAAGTTAGATTCATGAGTTTTGCTTACCTTACTACTCTAATAGATGCATTCCTTTTAAATCATAACGGATAACTATTGGAGATTTCTAAATAATTTTTCACCAAAAGATTCCTAAGTAATTAATGCATAGAAAAAAATGTTTTTAAAAATAGATTATTTTTTTCGTTTTAAGGCGTATCTTACCCCTTAAGATCGAAAACAAAAAGATCGATATTTTAACGCCAAAAACTTACAGGCGCCCTTGTGTTATCATTTAAACTTCCTCAAGAGAGACCAACCGACGGGGACGATCGGTGAGTGCATAAGCTGCAGCTGATTTAGTTATTGACGTTACGAATGGTCACGGGTCCTTAATTCGCTTATATACGCTGTTGCGGGAACATAAGATTCAGATGATTCATAATAACATTGTACCATATTGAGAAAAAAATGTTAAGTTTGTGTACCCACTATTTTACATAATGAAGTTTTTTATTTGTTTTTCTCGAGCAGTGCATGTGCAACTTTCTGCAAAAAACATTTTTCGTATCTATTTCATACGCTTTTTGCCTGCTGCACGCCCTTAGAAGGCTTTATTTCACATTCCAATTATACTTTTGCCCCTCAGTTGGACCACGTGTCCCACTGCGCGACGCCGCCAGCGCCCCACGAGTTACTGCGCGAAACCAATTCCTCCGCCGCGCGAAAAAATCCGAGCGGCCCCGTGGCGTCGGCTTAATGATTTTCGGTTAATTTTATGTGCGACGTGCGCGCGCAGCGGGATGTTTTCTATTAAGGGAAAGTGTCCGACCGGCGACTGGGAGGGGGCGGCGAACCAGAAGAGGATAAACACGCACCAAATTGATATGGGAATTGAAAGCTAGGTTAACGGGCGAAAAAGATGTTTTCCTCGGTGGCGTTTGGTGTTTTCGGATAATAGGAGTTTGTGATGATGTATAGGAGGAAAAGTAGTACGTATAAGCAATTGAGTTTCTGAAAGTTGGAGGTGTAAGGGTATATTGCAGATCAATGAAAACGAAAAGCCGAATTTGATGACTTGGAATGAATATTGATTGATGGCTCATATCTAAAATTTGATCACTAAATTATTCTTATGGTCGGAGTTTTCGTTTCAAGAATTGTGGACCATACGCAAAATTGAAATACACATTCTTTGTATTTTATCGGAATGCGTTAATAATATTGCAGATATGCATAGAGAAAAGCATGGAAATGTATATTAGATCTAATCAACATTTCTCCCTAAACGAAAACAGATGACGTTGCAATTAACAAAGTGCATTTTTTTCTGACTCTATTAATAGCTTGAGTATAAATTAAGTCTGTTTTGTTCTACATAAAATCTTAAGACGTATTTACTACAAAAAATATCATATATTCTATGAATGCATAACACTACATGTTGTGTGTGAAATATCTGTGTATCCTTTCGACTTATAAAAGCCTAAAATTTGGTCTATTTTCCATTTGGTTAGAAAAGTCTTTATAAAAGGACTACCGAAATGAAATTTAGATAAACAGACGAAATGGAAACATGTTACTCTGTCGATAATTTCGTTTCTCTGATAGTTTCAGAAAATGGGAATGTGTGATGATGTGTGGAAAATAGTGTAAAGTAAACTAAAAGTGTACGTGAGGCATTTGGACGCTGATACGTGATACGCGTATATTAATAGGAAAAAGTTGCACAATTCACCATCAAGATTGTTTTCTTGAAATGTTAATTTACCTCCTTTGGCAATGTGATTACTAAAAAACGGATTTTCATGGAGTAAAAATCACTAAAACGTGCAGTAAAACCACCAAAACCTACAAAAACACGCAATAAAAAGAGCAAGACTTTGCAAAATGCTGTGTTACGTACCCTAATATCTTCAGTTAATCTACTTATAAACTTATTTTTATAATTTGAATGTGATATTTAAAAATAATGAAATATAATTTTAATATTTTTATTATAATCAAGTTTGTACATATTGTTCAAACAAACTGTATTTGACATTTTAAATATTGTTCGCATACAAAATTAAATGACCATAAAAACAGAGGAAAGTAAATTCAAAAATAAAGAAACATCCCATACACCTTCTGAAATCAAAAATAATTTAGTTACAAAAGAAATGTTCTTAATTTTTTTGATTAAAATGTTCAATTATATATATTTCCAAATTATTTCCTGAAACATAATTATATCTTCTATTAACTAACATGTCTCAGACAGAAAAATCTTCGTTCTACATTTATACTTGTCTGTGTGCGGAGCCTCGTTCTGATGTACGCGTGCACGATGCTAAAAGCCGTCAAAAACTGCGTTCATTCCCTTGTACCTCGCGGGGCAACATCTGTTCCGAGAAATTCTATGAATTTGAAACGCATTGCAGCTTGCCGCTAAGCTTTACGCCCGGGACTAAGGTCAAATGTGACTCGCGCATGCTGTCGCGTGTTGTTAAGCTCAGCGAAGACTGACAAAACGGATATATGATCCGATTAGGAGGATGGACCCAGAACATCGCGTTTGCCGAGCGGTCGCAACCAAAGACCACGGATCTATCCCTGATGCTATAACTCAGAAATTTTAATTAGAGAATGAAAGGCAAAGACGCTCAGTTCATAGGGCAACAAAACGCTTTATGCATATTATCATATTAAAATGCACTCGTGTTTCACAGATCACCCGAATGTACTGTCGGGTTATGTCTTAAAACGTTTTTCTAAAATGAAATCTTTAAAAAATATAAATTAAAACAAGTTGATAACTATATTTATGCAATAAAACTATAAATCTTACAAATTAGTACACTTAAATGTGAAAATGTCACATTTTCAGGTATATTACCTAAAACGTGCAATATCGTACCGTAACCCCCAAACGTGCAATTTCGTGCAAAATAAAACAAGTACTAATATAACGTCCGTTTTATGATTCCAATTTCTGCTAATGTTTCATCCAAGTTCAAGTAAGCAAAGAAAAGATGGAATAACACGGGAATCTTTACTGATCGGGAATCTTTGATAATCGGGATCTTTAGTGGTTAGCAACCAAAATGTGTGGATTATCACAATATCAGAGTAGGCAAAACTATAATTTTTGAAGAAAAGAACAACCGAAAAAGCTCCTTAGGTTGGGATTAAAAAGGCCCAAGAAAGAAGAAGAAACAAATACGAGAAACTCAGAGGGCTAATTAAAACAAGAAAAACAGACTCATATTATGCTACAAAACTATGGTGAATCTACTAACTGACATGACAGCGAACTATACCCATTTCCTGGAAATTTGTCCGGTAAAGTCTATCGGCATAAATATTACGGACAAACTATTCTCTAAGCCTACTTGTATGGATAAAGAATAATTTACATGTAACCGTTTTTGCAGAAGCAGAGCATTAAAGAATCCAGTGTCAAGAGCCACACGCGTATTCAGCACCTCTGAGTGCAAATGTTTAAGCCAAATTAGTGGCGGGGATTTGAAGTCACCTAAAACGCAACCCTGAACTATCATTTCGAAATTATAGAGGAAGAAAAATAATCCGTAAAAAAAGATCACAAAGCCACTGTAATCCGAAGCTTCTGCGAGCGCGTCCTCTCATTACAGAGGTGTTGGCTGCAACGAGGATTTTGCATCAAACAAAATCCCAAACGCGCGCCACTCGTTCGATGTTAGAGCGAGAGGAAGCGACGGAGCGAGCGAGGAGGAACTCAACGGTGGCCTGTTTTGCAGGTTCGAACCAACGACCTTTTTTCCAATGGGTGGGCGGAGGCAAATTTTGCGTGCGTCGCTCAGAGTTCAGTAATTGCCACCGGCGAAAATAAGGCCGCGTGATTTCCCACAGGGCCGCAGCCACAGTGGCGCAGGTGTACTGGCGACAGGCCTCCCCGCCCCGCCCCCTCCCGCCTCCACATCCCACGCCCAGGCCTCGCGCCGCCCCCGCGCCAACGACGGCGTGTCTCCACGCCCTCGCCACCACCGCCCCGTGCCGCCGTTGCCATGTCTCCCCGCCCCCGCGCTACCCGCCACCCCCTCGCCATCCCCCCGCGCCAACGACGGTGTGTCTCCAGCCCTCGCCGCCCCCGCCACTCTCCACCATCGCCCCCGCGCCGCCGTCACCATGTCTCCCCGCCCCGCCCCCGCCTCCTCGCTACCCGCCACCCCCGTGCTACCCGCGCCGCCGTCGCCATGTCTCCCCGTCCGGCCTCGTCACGCCCCGCGCCGCCTCGACATCCCACGCCCAGACCACCAACACCACCCCCAGCGCCAACGACGTCATGTATCCACGTCCTCGCCCCCTCCCGCCCCTTGCCACCCCCACCCCGCGCCGCCGTGGGAATGTCTCTGCACCCCCCCCACCTCGCCACTCGCCACTCCCGCCCCCACGCCGTCGTCGCCATGTCTCCTAGCCCTCTCGCCACCCCCGCTACTAACCACTCCCGCCCCCGCCCCCTCGCTACCTACAACCCCCGTCACTCGCTACCCACGGCCGCGCACCACCGTCGGTTGGTCTCACTGTTCCCGCTCCGTTGCCCCTCGCGCCACCGTCGTCATGCCTCCACCCTCGCCATCCTCATTGTTCATTGCTATCACCACCACCCACGCTCAATTCTGGTACCTCCCCGCCCTCTATGTGCCTCACCCGACATCCTCATTCCCCCGGCATCCTCCACTGCCTCCGTCATCGCTCTGGCCTCCCTCGTCGCCCTCGGGCTCCCCAGTTGCCGCCACTGGCTGTGCGCCTCCGCCGAATCTCCTCCCCCAGCCGCACTCCTGGTCCTCCGACATCCTCTTTCTCCCCGACGCTGTTTGTCGCCTTTGTAGACCTCGTCCATGCCGCCACAAGCTCGCCCCTGCCCGCCCCGCCCCTCTCCGCCCCTCCCCGTCCCGTCCCGTCCCGTCCCGTCCCGCCCCGCCCCGCCCCGCCCCGCCCCGCCCCGCCCCGCCCCGCCTCTCCGACAACCTCTCTCGCCACCTCCGGCATCGCCACACCCACACACATCAGCGCCTTCAACGCCTTTTCTCTTGAGCCCCGCCCACTGCACCCACAATCCCTTCGCTCTTGCCGCTCCGCCGTTGCTGACATTCATTGCTTACCCCCACTCCAGAGCCCAGAGCCAGAGCCAGGTGTCATCCACGTGGCTTAGCCCTCCGTTGCTCTCCCTGCCATGGGCAGCCCTCATCGCCCAATAAGGCGCAATCACCTCTGTGCCGGAAACACTTCTTACCACTGACTCGCCAACCGCCCCGCTCTCTCTCCTGGTCTTCCCGTCGCAATTCTCCAGCTCCCCTTACAGCTTTCGCCGTCCCCGCCCCCACCCGCCCCTCCCCCTTAATACCGCCCCACTATAAGTGCCTCTAGTAGCTTTTGTACCCTTCTACTGTCCCGCCTTGCTGAATAATACGTCCCATTCCTCCCCCTACATTCGAACTACTCACGTCCGTGATCGTGGGTCAATCCTCACATGATTTGCCTTCTCCTTCCAGATATCTCCCGCGGGACTTTCACAAATATCACCAGCATTTCCATCTCAATGATCTCAATCACAATTAGTTCAATGATCTCCGTCGCCTCCATCACCATCATTACAAAGCTCCCTACCTCCATCTATGTTCTCCTTCATCGATATCATCATCTCCATCACTACTCTCTCTACTTCCATCATCACCACTATCGCTAACCTTTATGAATCATCACCTCCACCGCTATTTCCACCATCCCCTCCGTCATTCAAAGGGTTCCCTCCTCCATTGCCCCCCCCATGTTGGCCTTTGTGCCTCCACCCCCAATATCCCCCTCCCCTCCAGCACCTCGTATCCCGGCCACCACCGTCTCCCCCCCCCCCGCGCCGTCACTCCCTAACGATGTCCGCGTCGGTCGACCGCTAACACTCCCCAGCCGCCCGTTGCAGCGCCGCTGTTTCGGCTGCCCCTCCCGCCCCGCCCCCGACGCCCTGATTTCCCGCAAATACACCTCCTCGATTTCATCTCGACCCCGCCCCCGCCGCCCCTCGCGCCGGCCGACGCTCCGCTTCGCACTCGCCCACGGACAGCGCCGCGTCGCCCAGCTCCCCCGACAGGCTCTGCCCTCATTGGCGGAATCAGCACGCACGTCCTCCTTTGCTTTTCATCAGGCACTTTTCAGGCCAAATTATATATATTTATATATTATATATTTTGTGTGTGTATTTGACTCCAGAAAATATTGTTTCATGTATGCTTGTTTCCGACAGCAATTGGAGAGTGGTGTGTAATTTTGCACAAGATATATTGATGGAATTGAGACGCCTAGAGAAAGGTAGGACTGACATCTCATGATTCCTCACCTGACTAATTTAATGTGATGAGGTCACTACTCCACTCTCAGCGAAGTAATGCTTTTAGGAGGATCCGCGGAGATAATGGAGGAGAAGGGAGGTTCGGTTTTAGTGAGTAAAAATCTCACATGCTGGGTTGTACGGGCTACCATGTGTCTTTTGAAAATTTCCCCCTACCCTCGTAAAAACACACACACACACACACACACACACACACACACACGCGCACCCCCCTCCACACACACACACACACACACACACACACACACACACACACATGCTCATTCACAGGGATTGATTTCTGGCGGAACGTGACGGAACTGCGTTCAGGTAACTCCAGATAATAATTAACACAAAATGCAATAAGCAAGCACTTGGAGAATTCGATTTCAAGTTATCCACCTTTCGTAAAAACTAAATTAAATACTTTACCTCATAACTGTCTCTGTTACAGTAATGAAATGATTAATAAATAGCCTATAAAATATCAAAAGAAACTTTCAATTATTTTAATATAATATTATTACAATTATTATTTTGTTTTATTTTCATACAGCAAGTCTATTATTATTACTTCATAATTTTATTATTAAAATTAATAATTATGAACAATAATTGTATTACAAAATGAATGTATAATTATTTATATTAAATTTTTAATAAACCTAAAGTGCGTTCCGGAACCTCATTTTTAGAAATCAAGCACTATATATATATATATATATATATATATATATATATATATATATATATTAGCTGAAGTACTCGTAAAAACTTTTACTGGGTGGACTGAAGACAAATAAACATTTTCCATTGCACGAATTTTATTGTGAGAGTTGAATAATAGAAACCAAGAGCTCCCATATTTATATATTTGCTCAGATGAATTTTTTTAGATAAAATAAGTTTTTCTTATATTTTATGGAACAATATGAATGAAATGATTCATTGGCAGCCATTGATACGCAAAACAATAGCGCAGATTAGTCTTAATATGTAAATGAAGTTATTGAAGAAAAACTTTTACTGAGTGGGCTGAAAACATAAAAACACTTTTCATTTTACCAATATGAACATGAATACTGAAAAAATAGAAACAAAGGACTCCTAGATTTGCTTAGACAAAATATTTTTAGATAAATTAATGTTTTCCAATTATTTATTGAAAAATATATATGAATTCATTCATTCATTCATTCATTCATTCATTAGGAGCCAGTGACATGCAAAACTAAATTTCTAAATTTCTTCGCATGTAGAAGAAAAAAGTACAACTGCAATTAATATGACAAACAACTGTACAGATTAGTCATAATATGTAAATGATTATTCCTAAATTACATACCACTGTTCAAACTGCCTTCGCCTATTGAAGAAAAAAATTCACTGAATGGACTGAAAACATATAAATATTTTCCATTTTACCATTTTGAACCTAAGAACTGTGTAAATAGTCAAATTGAGAGTCCTAATGAACAGCTGCCCTACTACTTAGAGAATTATTCACATTTCTCCCCTTCTTGCAGTATTGCTTTCAATGGGGCGAGTAAGTACTTCAGGAAGTCGATCTTCCCGCTAAGTAACCGATTCAAAATTTTAGTGGACTACCCATCTATTGACATTTGTAATATGTTTTGACAATTGTGACAGTTGTTTAGTGAAACAATTCAGTTGTCACAAATTTCTGTAAAAGAAGACGTTTAGATTGTATACGATATGTATATATTGTACATTGTAC
The DNA here is from genome assembly GCA_011170035.1 of Teleogryllus occipitalis. Taxonomy (NCBI): domain Eukaryota; kingdom Metazoa; phylum Arthropoda; class Insecta; order Orthoptera; family Gryllidae; genus Teleogryllus; species Teleogryllus occipitalis. The sequence continues at coordinate 128,878 of BLKR01002547.1, forward strand.
ATTACTGTATATTCTGTACTATATATTATTGTACTTTTTATTCTCTCAACCTACCTCAATTATTAAACACTTTCAAACTCGCAATTATTTCTTGCCACTTAGTATATAACACGGACAAAGAGCAATACATAAACATTGACATTATTTACCACTTCAGTTACGGCTTTCTTTCAAATATTCACACAGGGACATTACATAACCTTATTCAATCTCTAATGAATTTCGCAATAATTCTGGACATTGATGAAATCAGTTGTTGATCTCAGACGTCATCCTCTGGTGGCGCGCAGCTTAACTATTGACATTGATGCACTCTTGAATCTGTGATGTAAGGCTAGGCGAAAAATGCCCAGAAAAGTAATTACTTTGAAAATATATTACCGTTTATGTTTGTAAGTCATAGCATATAGTACTCCAGGCCTTTTAAGGATGCTAGCACAAAAGTTTCATCAGCGTTGGTTCAATAGATTCAGAGATTACCGCGCTGGAAGACAACGCACTTCTGTCTTTATATATTAGTATAGGTAGATAAGGTTGTATCGATAACACTAGAATTCAGTAACTTGGTGCAAAAAAAGTTAGTTTTCAATGCAACAACATCTGTACCAGTAAAACCGTAATTAAAATGGTTTTAGGATGCCACAAACTCTATAAACATACCATTTTCGGACCTTTTTATCTACGGAGTTTTGGCTGAGATGGTACCCATGTTATTCCAGATCAATTTTATAATCATCAAATATATCTCATTTTACTCAGTGTGCTACATTAGTCCAAATATGGCCAATTTTACTTTAAAAACATAGAGTAGACGCTTTTGAAGTGCTCATAGCTCCGTAAATATGTGGTAGTGAAGTGCATGTTAGTGTAAGTATGTGTGTAAGGGTAGAGGATAGGACAAGGAAGAGGAAGGACAGATCGAGCGCGGTCCGTGGCCCGTTTGGTAGGGTACTGCTCCGGCATTTTCCTGGTGTTGATCGGAGAAACCACGGAAAACTACCGATCAGAGCAGCCGGCCGCTAAAATTCTCCTCCAGACAGCGGCTGAATTCGTCCTAGCTGAAAAGCTAGTGTCGAAAATACTGCCGCCGTGGGGATGGGAACCTAGGATCTCCCGGTCAGAGGCACTGCAGTGACATCAGTTGATGCACTGAGCTACCACTCCCGGTTGTCATTTGGAAACCTACGAGATATTTCTTCCTTCTTTATTGCGGTGCGTGCAACAGTGCCCAAGTCATCGCACCCGCTGGTTTGCCCCGATCGACGAACACAATACTTCCGTCGACTCGTCTTGCTGGCCGGTCTTCAGGCGGCACCACGGAGAGGGAAAGGCCGCACCCAGTTCCTGTGGCTGCATCATAGAGTAAAGAATTATGCCTCTTTACTCTATGGCTGTACTCTGTTGCAGAGGCGAAAGGCACGGAGTACATTCTCCGTCCCACTGCCCTTGGCGGCACCTTCCTACCGCCCTTCGGCGCAGCTGCCAATGCCGCTATTCGCTTTTCCCTTTAACATTTTGTAAGTTGAGATGCACGTTTTTTTTTTAGTTCCCGTCACACCACGGCACTCTCCTTCGTGACTATCAATTTGTCCATCAGTTATAAACTTGCAAATAACCGCGAATGATGCTCGACGAACTTTCATGACATTCTGCAGCGTCGCCGCCAGAGCTAAATACAGCGTCAGTGTCAGAGCTAAGTGCTGTAACCGCCCGATCTAATTGTTCACGCGAGCGTCACTTCGCGAGCCTGTCAACGAAAAACCTTCGGTCCGTCACGTTTTGACACAAATCTACTTGGCCAAGGTTTTTAAGGATGGCGAGTGCCTAAGTAACCCAGAGAGAAAGAATGAAAGTAAATCAGTTTGGAGCTTTACTTCTTTCGGGCCAGTTATTATTACACCTATTTCTACCACCCTACGGATCTCCCTCCATTTACAGGCGTGTTGTAATTGGTGTAATGTTTTTCGCTACGATCCGGCAACTTGTCTATTCTGAGACGTCTGTTGTGTTCGTTCGTCAGTCGCATTACGAGTTTTGCACTTTTGTCGCGTGATTCGCCGCTTGGTACAGCTTTCTATGTCGCTTTGTTGAAACTAAGGGTCAGTCTCCTATTCTTTCCCTGCCCGTGTCCTACTTAATATATGTATCTGGTGGTTATTATCTGGTGGCACACACTTCATTGCCATAGGCCGATTCAAAAGAGTCAAGTGCCCCCCCCCCCCACACACACACACTCACGGGGACCGCACGCGCGTCAACGGATCGTCCTTCTCCCAAGACATGACTCAGTATCCATCAGTCCCCTCGCGTCTGTCTGTTCAGTTCACACCCTGCCCCAGAAAGCTCTTTGTAACCGGAATTTGTTCCGAGCTCGCAAATGCGTTATCGCTGAAGCTTTTCTCCGCGCCACTTCTACCTCTGCGTATTTATCGTAATGAAAATATGTGTACCATGAAATATGTAATACATTTTCTATGCATACGCACAACATTTAAGGAAATTTCCAAAAACGTGTTTTTGCCTGTTTTGGCGCCGCTATCTTAGTGAGTAAGCCGGGAATTACACCATTGTCACCTAAATAGATCTATGTAGGTGGCGTTATTTAAACTCACGTACCCAAAGAGATTTTTCGCTCAAAGCGCCATGATTTTCGTTATAATTCGCTCAATGCACCATAATAAGACATTAGCAATACTGTTGTTGACATCTTTAAGAGAACAAGTGAAGTTAATTTGAACAAAAGAGTGAATCGCGGGGCAAAATTCATTTTAAGTTATTCTTAAGGCCTATTACTATATTTTTTAAACTCAATTTGCAAAAAACTACGAACAGTATTGACTTGAAACTTATTAAATTTGAAGAATTTCAAATGAATAGGGAGAAAACAATATTGTCAGTAATGTTAGAGAATGAATAGTAGTTCGACTTCTCACAATTATGTTCTTGAGGTAACAAATACCGATTTTCAAATGAATGTGACCCAGAACTTATTCTTACTAAATTTAACTAACACCTTATTCACGTAAAGGTACTAAATAGTTGGCTTTTAATGTTTTATTATATTCGCATACAAAAATATTCATGGATCAATTGCAGAAGTGGAAGTAAACACAAATTAGACTGAGTTTGTGTAGTTTTAATATCGTCTAATACTAGGGGAGAAATATACGTAAGTGTTAAGCAAATTCGGGGAAGAATCATGTAATTGTAGAAGATTTTGCGACAGAATTTTCGGAACTAATTGAGAATGATCTTATATTAGGATTAGAGAATAACCCAGAAAAACAGTTTACAGGTGAGTTTTGAGCATTATTGTGCATATTAGCAAAAAAGTTTTAAAAAATGTAGCTGTACTAAACTCTAACTATTCGCATCATCAATATCTTCAAGTATTTTTTACAGCGATTATAAGTTTTATATTGCAATATTACCTGTTCATATGGTAATATTGGAGGTAATACACAAGGCCATTAGATGTTAGGAATTTTTGAAGGGGAGTATAACATTATCAACTACTACAATTCATTGTTATGTTCAATGCCAGATACTGTAAGAACATATCTGACCAAAGCTACGCATGAAAGAAATGAAGAATGAAATAAATTTTCAACACATGAAAATACTTTTAAAACGGTTTATGCGCCGTGGAGCGGTGCACCAACCCAACCCGCTCTAAGAGTTGAGCGGAAGGAACGAAACTTTTATTAAAAATATGTATTTGCTACCTGTTCAATTGAAATACAAATTTTCAGGGAGCTGAATATACGTAATTTTACATAACGTAGAGACAAGAAGCCAGCATTTAATCGACAGGTCGCTAATGACCTTAGCTGTTGAAGCGCCCTTAAACTCAATCAATCAATCTACAGGTAAATAGTTACCGATAATTTAATACAAGTGCTATCGATCACTAACTTTAATTATGTATTTGAAAAAAATTATGATAACTGAAAATATAAACAAAGTTAGTTTTGATTTACGGGCAAACGAAACTGAAAGAACTTCCGTTCCAACCCTCTCTTTCACTCTAGAACAACAGCCACACGACTTCTCTTTGGATTCCTTAAGTACGACTTTGATGGAAAGACGTTTTCCAGTAGAGGAGAGGCGGAAAATTACGTGCGCAAATTGCTTCAAACTCTTGCCCAAATGTTATGCGATAACGAAATATTAAAGCTACCAGAAACGTCTCAGTATTATATAAATTACTGTGAAAAAGTGGTGGGTGTATTTTTCATATTCTACAAACTATGAAAGAGTAACCAAAAAATTACTGTTTATTATCGGTCATATCCCTTTTGTACTCGTTTTATTGTGATTTCAACGATATAAAAAGTAAAAAGTGGTCATTTGCACAATAAATCAAAATCTGAAGATTAAATTTGCGTATTTGTTTCTTTACTTGATGCGGAAATCTCTTTTGATGGAAATCCCAGTTAATATATATTTCTTTTAAACATTTTGAAATAATTTATTTCATGCTATTTGGATAGGCAATTTTTGGTAATTCTCTATATCATATTTCTATAACGTCTTTAAAATTTATATTTATTATATTTTCTGTAAAAATGTCTTTTCTGAATTTTAGTTTTATTTATGTCATCTTTAAATTGTAAATATTACATTTGTACTGATCTCAGTTTATTTTTCGGAATGCGTGAAAACCTCTATAAATGGGAAAATAATTCTTAATTTTTTGGTTAACTTTTGAAGAACACATTATTTACTACACTGAGACATACAATCCTTCGTTCATTCCTTCGTTTACATCTTCACGTCGAAATACTTCGTGCAAATGGCTGAATGTCCTCTCAGCTGCTCATCTAAGTGTAATTTGTCGAGTACCTTAGCGATAACAGTTTCCTCAAACAGAGCAAAATCATATTAGGAGTACAACGAGCTGTGATTATCTTCCTAGTGTACCTGTACGGACTTCAGCGCCCTTCACAAACACTTCAAGAAAAAAAATTGATATTCATGCGGATTATGTAAGATTTTCCCTCCCTTGAGAACATTTAAACCACTTCACGGATATTAATGGTGAATGAACCAAAACATTTTCTATCTGACGTCAAACCATGTAAAGTATTAAAAGGTCCACCGTGAAAATATTTAATAAAATCTTTTGTTAAGGCACCTTCATACTGCAGTCGGTACATAGCATATTTGTTTCTCATTTGAACGCCACATTTGTTTCTCCATGTGCTTGTGATAAGCAGCCATTCACCTCATCGCTGAGTTGATGCGCCTGGCAAAGCGCCACTACGTCTCTGGTGCAGTGAGTGACGGAGCCCGCGCGGGGCGGCGCGTCGGCTGCCGCAGCTGGCAAATGAGCAGCCGGTGGCCGGTGGAGTGGAGCACGGGCGGAGAGAGGAGGGCGCGGGCGAGCGGGGGAAGGGCGGGTTCAGCGGGACAGATTGACCCGGCGGGGGCGGGGGCGGGGTCATCGACGCTGTTGGCGGCGCGGCGGAGAAAACTACATTTGTAGCGGCCGCAATCGGCAGCGCTCGGCGCGGCGTGGCGATGCGCGCGGCTAATTGGTTTTACGTCTCCGGGGGCAGCGGCGGAGGGGGCGGTGGGGGCGGCGGGCAGTTTCTGGTCGGCGGGGCGAAGCCAGCAGGGCAGGGGTGGCGGGGGAGTTTCTGGTCAGCGGGGCGAGGACGGCCGGGTGGGGGCGGCGATGAGGCGGCGGGAAGGCGGCAGCGGCGGCGGCGAGGGCGGAAGCTGGGATGGCTGCAGGGGTGGCGGCGTGAGCAGCGGGGGGGACAGGGGTGGGGAAGGCAGTGGTGACGGCGGCGGGGGCAGCGGCGGGAGGCGGCGGTGGGGCGGCGGTGGGGCGGCGGCGGTGGCGATGGCGGCGGCGGTGGCGGCGGTGGGGTGGCGGTGGCGGTGGCAGTGGTGGCGGTGGCGGCGGCGGCGGTGGCGGCAGCGGTGGCGGTGACGGCGACGGTGGCGGTGGCGGCGACGGTGGCGGCGACGGTGGCGGCGGCGGTGGCGGGGCAGTTCCTGATCGGCGGAGCGAGGTGGCGCAGTGGGACGAACGGGAAGAGATGGACGTGCGGGTGGAGTGTGGGGAGGGCGCGGGCGCGGGCGGCGGGGCAATGTGAGCTGGCGATAGAGCGGTGCGTTGACGGTGGCGGTGGAACTAGCGTCGTCCGAGGGATGAGACGGCGGGTGTTCACCTGACAGGCCGGCAGCACGGAACAGGCTTGCAGCAGTGGTGTTGCTGGAACAGTCATGGCGGTGCAGGTGTGGGAGAATGGAGTAGGCGCACATGGAAACACGAATCGAAGAGGTACAGAAGGAAAGTATCAGGCTTGGAACGGACGAGAATATACACTAAATCGATGATCGTGCAACAATTTTGCATTTCGACAATAGATTGAATCTGAAGTTCATGAGTGGATGTGGGGTATTGAGGAATGAAGGATTTATGATGGAGATGTAGTATAATGGCAAAATAGAACGGAAGGAATTGCAAGGCACAATAGAGGTCAAGATATGTGTTAAATCAACCCCGGGGAAGGAATATTATTAATGGCAGTTTAGAGGCGTGAATCGATAAAAGTAGGAAGGGAGGGTGAAATAGAGTGAAACAATAATAAGGGTTGCGTGGAAATGCAAACATGAAAAATGTGATTTTTCGTCTCATAGCTCGATCTTTGCTTTCTTGTCCGTTCTTTGCATGTTCTTTACCTGACCACCATCTACCTGACATCCACCCGCACTCCACCCTCTCTGCACTCACCATTCGCCCACACATGACCCACAGCCACACCGCACTTGGCCTGCCTGCCTTAGGCGACCGCTTTTCGCAGATCTCTCTTCGGCCGTCTTTCTTTTGCACGTCTTGTATCAGATCATAGGCGAATCACCACATACGAAGCCCAAGTGACCTCCTCACAGTGGTCTTGAATGAACTTTCGAGGGACGTGGCTTAGTCAGTACATACACTTATAACTGCCTGCATATCGAACCACGTTTCAACCGCATTTACGCATCATGAGTGATATGTCGGTACTTATAATCGAATAATACCATTCCAAACGTTCATTTTACTTTGTCAATTTTCGTCAAAAAAATGTGAGTTGTGATGTATGGGAGAAAAGTGTATGTGCACGGATTCTTCGTTTCCAGAATCCCATCTCTACCCTCTTACTAAACACCAGCTGAATGTGTCGTCATTGAAGTTCTAAACTTAAAAAATATATTTTCATATGTTAAAAATGTCTACTGTGCAAGTTGTAAATATAAAGAATCTTTTAACAAACAGTTAAACGGTTCTTTTAACCTCGGGCATAGTATGTAAAAATAATATTTTTTGAATTGCAATTAAATATTAAAAAATATAATAAATGTATGTTCGCAACTCTTCTTGTCGGATGTACTTTCGTACTGTGATCAATCGTCGGTCCAGAATACGGTTTAGGAGAACCTTTTGCGGACGCTCCCAGAGGAATTGGTTCGAAGAGTACGTTCTTCCATAGTATTATCAGGCAGTTTATTAAAGAAAAAATGTCCATTTCACACACTATTCTACTCCATTATCATGGATTTATATTAGAATATAATTTTGTAGTCAAAATATAGCTATAAAAGGGAAGTATCCTACCAGAACTATCGTAAATTCTACCCATAACAAAATTATTCTTTAAACTATGGTTAACTTACGTGGTGGAATGGCTGACAATGAACCTATACCTTCCAATTGATCCAAACCTTAAACAGCAAACTGGAAACAGCGGCGTCCGAGCAATATAATATCTATAAACCTGTCATTCATCGCCTCATTGACGTCACATTTAGCTGTCATCTCAGATGGTTCTGACATCTTCCGAAGCAATGATTTTGGAGCACTTTTCGTGTGCGGACACCGCTAGATAACAGAATTGAAACGTAAATTGACACGTTTTTGCAGAATTTTTTAAAAATCTTCTGAATGGATGGAAAACAAATCACAAATCATCCATCAGCATACGAGACGCAACGCACATCTCCTTTGTCGGGATTGGTAGACGGGAAGTTATATAAAACTGACTTCACACCGGTAAACACAGATTTAATTTCATGGTATTGCTAACTAAATAGCAATCCACATCCTCAGCTGTACTCCTACTAGCAAAAGGAGAGCTCAACAAAATCTGAGGATAATGAAGCTAAATTTAAGTCCAGAAATAAAGTAAGAGTCCATCTCAACATTCGCTCAATGGTTCAAGAGAAGCCGACCATTGATCAGATCACTGGTCGAGATGGGTTTGCCAGTCGCGTGCTGGTCGGAATGTACCCAGTGCCCACTCGCGAACAGCCCTCCCGCGTCGTGTCTAGCTTCAGCTGCATTTCGTTGGGGGGGGGGGGGGCAGGCGAAGCAAATTAGCCACGACGTGCGGTCGTGCGCGCGCGCGCTGGCCGCCCTTCGCCCGCCGACGCGACGGCCCGTCGTGGGCGCGCACAGCCGCCCTGCGAAGTCGCCATCAGTAATCGATGCCTCGCCGCCCAGGCAGCCCCGCGGAATGGCAGCCGTCGCCGCCGCCCGCCTGTGCATTGAGGCAGCAGCCTTCCCTGCCCCCTCCCCCAACCCGCTCGCCCACGCGCGACGCGCCGCACGCGGCGGCGCGCCCGCCCTTTCAGATGTCCCTGCACTGGACTCGACCTCACTCAGCAGTGGATTGATGTACTTACTCATTTACTCACGTTTCCAATTACCAGCTCACCCCCGTTCGCCCACTTTCCCGTCACTCACTCGTTTACTACTACGCGTTTATTTACTTGACTGCTTAACATCAAAAAAGGAAACACACTAGGAAATAAAGGAAATGGAGGAAAAAAGGAAATCAAGTTTGAGAAAAGTACAACCCGGGTAAGTTCTCTTGCGCTTTCATGTCACAGTCTAGTTAAATTCAATAAGAAAAATTTGAATGTTTATCTATCTATATATATAAAAGAAAGTCTTGTTAGTTACACTATTTATAACTCAAGAACGGCTGTACCGATTTGGCTGAAAATTGGTGAGCAGGAAGCTTAGAGCCAGGAGACTGACATAGGATACTGTTTATCCCGTTCGACAGCGTTCCTGTGTGAGAACGCACGTTTTCACACGTTTTCGCGTGATTTCGCATGTTTTCGCGTGAAGGTACTTAACTGAAGACTGCAACCTATGCACCAAAATACAGGAACAATAATGAATGATTAATCTACTTAATTTTTTATTTGTATTTTCTAATAAACAATTTAACTTAATAAATTCCAAAATCTGCTTATTTATTGCCTTTAACAGCCGGTCCCTATGATTACAGCTTTGTATTTCTCTCTTAAACAAAAATCAATTCAAAAAAAAAAACGCTCTGCTACGTAATAGATTTTTTAATTATCTATTTAATATCAGAGCGTTTTTTTAAATTCTTCTTTGTTTGAGAGAAAAACACAAATCTGCAATTGCTTTATTATCACGAGTGCAACAAGGATAGTACAGTTTCTCACAATGAGTGCGACGCGAGAAAAAAGATGGGACCGGCTGTTAAGGCGGAACAGAGTTCGCCGGGTCAGCTAGTATCTATATATATAAAAGAAAGTCGTGTTAGTTACACTATTTATAACTCAAGAACAGCTGTACCGATTTGCCTGAAAATTGGTGAGCAGGAAGCTTAGAGCCAGGAGACGGACATAGGATACTGTTTATCCCGTTCTACAGCGTTCCTGTGTGAGAACGCACGTTTTCGCACGTTTCCGCGTGATTTCGCAAGTTTTCGTATGTTTGGGCGGAACGGAGTTCTCTGTTAAGGCGGAACAGAGTTCGCCGGGTCAGCTAGTATATATATAAAAGAAAGTCGTGTTAGTTACACTATTTATAACTCAAGAACGGGTATACCGATTTGGCTGAAAATTGGTGAGCAGGAAGCTTAGAGCCAGGAGACGGACATAGGATACTGTTTATCCCGTTTGACAGCGTTCCTGTGTGAGTACGCACGTTTTTGCACGTTTTCACGTGATTTCGCATGTTAGCGGTCATTGTTGCGTGTTGTAACCCATTGTTGTAACGTCGCACTGATAACAGAAGGCGATAATGAAAGCCGCCTTTCGTTCGCCGTTATATCTATATATAGTCGTGTTAGTTACACTATTTATAACTCAAGAACGGCTGTACCGATTTGGTGAGCAGGAAGGTTAGAGCCAGGAGACGGACATACGATACTGTTTATCCCGTTCGACAGCGTTCCTGTGTGAGAACGCACGTTTTTGCACGTTTCGCGTGTTTCGTATGTTTGGGCGGAATGGAGTTCTCTGTTAAGGCGGAACAGAGTTCGCCGGGTCAGCTAGTTATGTATAAAAACAAAATTGTTAGAAACTATTTACTATTTGCACCAGCAAACGACATACGTATAGTATTAGGGACTAATATATTATTGTGACGTTTGGTAATATACTAGATTTCCCAGTGCGCCCACAGATTTGGTCCACGTTTCGAGAGTCCGGACCTTGCGACGTGCACGATGGAGGGGTCATAAAGAACGCGTTCCATGACCGGCTGACCACAAAACTGTGACCGACTTCCGGGGGTAGGAGCGGCTGGAGGTTCCCTCCGGAAGGGGTGATGACCTTACGTTTCCCCTAACTAAGGAGAGAAGTCGGCAGGATAAGTAGTTCGGAGAACGAAACGGAAGCTCTTCTTTTTCAACACGCCGTGGTATAAGTTTGTTCTTCTTTTGGAAAACGCTGTCGTATGAGTGTGTTCTTCTCGGAAACGTACGGAATGGTCGCGCTGGAGCAGTTATCTTGCAAAAGTATGTTACAGTAGCGAACGTGAAGAAACCATTAGGTGGAATGAAAATTGAAGTCACAAACCAGAATGAGAAATGTTAACTTTATCGAAGTGTACAAAGATGTCGTAGTACGAAAGTGGAGTAGATTCGCAAGAGAAGACGTACGAAGGAAACGAAATCATTCTATAGCCCGTGAATCAATCAAGTTAATGTAGACGGGCCCACAGAACTGTGTACAAACTGTAGAATTATATTAGCTGCAGTGCAAGGGGGACTATACGCGCGAGTGTGTGTTCAACGTGGCTGAGAGGAAGACAACGTGTGCGTGCATCAAGCGAGTGGAGGCGCTGCAATTGGGCCGTGTGGAGGCTGCCGCACGCTGTGGGAACAGCACAAGCCGGGCGGCGTTGAGACGAGGCCGCTGCGAGGCGACGCCAAGAGGACGGTGAAGGACGTATGGCAGTATGAGGCCAGCTGCTGAAGCGAGGGCGATGCAGTCCGATCGCGCTACCACGCACGGCGTTGAGATGAGGACGCTGGGAGGGTGTTGAAGGTCGTATTACGGTACGCCGCGGTACGTGGAGACCCGAACACCATCCAAGGTAAAGGGTAGCTATTTTGCTAACGGAGATGAGAAGCGCGCCGCAGATCTGGAGGTCGGCGACCCCAAAGTGGTAGTGTTCGAGACGAAGGCCAACAAATGATTCAAATAATAGTACGAGGGTAAATTGAGAGAAATCTTAAGAGGTTTATAATAACGTTCAGGGTATGGAAGTTGAAATAACAATAAAGAACTTATGTATGATCTTGGCTGTCCGGGTGACGCCGCGTCGAAGATTGTGTTGCCGACGTTTCGACCATCATTACGTGGTCTTCCTCAGGGCTGATCTGCCGACCTTGGCAGACCAGCCCTGAGGAAGACCACGAAAAGATGGTCGAAACGTCGGCAACACAGCCTTCGACGCGGCGTCACCCGGACAGCCAAGATCGTACACATGACTCCGGCCGCGGAGGCCTACGACTTCACACAATAAAGAACTTAAATTCTAATTAACTCTGTAATACCTTACATATAATACATTTTTTTCTTTAAAATTCAGTGATCGTAGGCGTGTATTAGTAATTTTTGGGGGGTTATTTAAGGTCGCATCAACATCTAGATCATTAGCGACCAGTATTGCTGTTAACGGTATGGTAACTATGTGGATGAAACGATATGGTGATTGTTGATTAGAGGTGAAAGGACGAACACAAATACAACCATGCCCGAGGCGGGACTCGAACCCGCGACCCTTCGGTCCGAGTTCACTACGACACTACTGCCTTAGCGATCTCGGCCACCGGGCCGGCGATAAGTAAGTAATTATTTTTGTTTGTGAGTTGAAGTTCAGTTTCATGCAAATGAAAATTAGTGCGAGGTACTAGCGTAGTAGTGGCTGTGTGCGGTACTCTAGTAAACAAAGGATTTTATATTCCAAACAGTAGATTAATTAGAAAAGATATTCTTAGTTTACGTGGAAGTCGTCCGTTGACGTGGACCTATGTGAAAAACGCACTTCTTAAAATTGTATTTGTTCATTCCATAAATAAATTTCAAAATTTCATAGTTTATTTCATTTGTGTGGCTTCTGCAACTTTCTCTTTCTTACACCCTAAAGATCCCACGTGCCTCAGATTAAGTCAAGCTCTTTTTAGAACATCGTCCTCATTAGCAATCCTGAGGTATTATTCAGGCGGGGTGGACGTTAGAGTGTGTGTGTATATTTAAGAAATGGCTCATTATTATGTGTGATGTAATAAACAGTATTTCTTAATTAAATATAATACCAATTACTCTAATAAACATTCGAATAGAAAATAAGTCAATCTGTAAAACAGTCTGTCGGAAGAGATAAAACATTACAGAACATGAGACGTGGGTTGATGACATTCATGTATTTTTAATAACTAGAGATTCGAAGTTAAGAGCTCGTAAATAATCAACTAACTTGTATATGATAGTGGATTTTACTCACTTGCAAGATAATAAATCAAAGAATATTTTTAGAATTTTAATTTTAAACGACTTTCAAGTAAATAAAACATACACGAGGGAGGTATGTTTTATTTATAACAAATAAATAAAACATACACGAGAGAGAGAGGTTTTATGTTATATAAAACTTCTGCTCTGAAGCATTCAGTCTCATTTATTTATTTATTTATTTATTTTACGTCAAAAATAAACAGTTAAAAACTGCGTATGACGTGCTATGGGGAAAAGTGAATTGTGTGCACATTTTCAAAATTCTGTGATCCCTACACTAAGTCATATACTACTCAATGCAATGTTTCAAGTTAGATGTAAAAAAGTCAATAAAAAACTTTACGATATTAGATTGATGTAAACCGAAAACGCGTATTTTACTTCGCGTAATTCAACTGTCTTTGACACTATATACATGAAGTTAAAGAAAATGAAAATATTTGCTTCCTTTTTCAATTAATTCAATATATTTACGTTCTAGTATTTTTCAATAAAGCATTATTCAGAACAGAGGATGAATCGTTATTAAAAAATGTCTGATGACACCTCTCTGATAGTACAATTTGTTCAATAGAAGGAGTGATATATTATGTCAGTTAGTGAATTGTAAGCTTTAATATCCAAACTGGACAACAACTCAGGCAAATACCTTTTCACTAAATCATTATGACGTCAAAATATGAACGACTAATCAGCAAGGAAAGAAAGACAATGGGTTGAACAACACGAGCTTAACATTAGTGACAATGAAGCGAAACAGGTCACACGCAGATCGCAAATGATGTGAGTAGTGTATCATACTGGATATATCCAATTTCACAGGTACACGCAGGACCACAGTCGAGAGCCATACAGCAATGATGCCACGCCAGCAACAAAGGTGACGTCAGAGCGAGGCCAGAGCACAAAGGTTCACGCACAGAGCGAGTCCGATGTGGGTCATCGTAGCGATTGTGGCAGTTCGTCGCGTGGTGAATGAGGTCATAATGAAGCCACCGCCCCCACGCCGGCCAGCGAGATGGCCTGCCACAGGCCGCGAGATGTTTAATAGCTGCCTGGGAGTGGAAAACAGAGTCACTGGTTCTCACGCAAACAGTTCCCCTCAACAATAAAGCACATCCAAACCCTACAAAATAAAGTCCTCCGCACTGCCTTAAATGACACATGGTACATATCTAATGATCAAATTCACAATGATTTGAAATTCCCTACAGTCGCCCAGCACATCGCCCGCCTCTACGAAAGATTCTACAAGCTTCATAATATCCCCATCCAAACGATTTTCTCACTAGGAAAAAACACTCATCCTCATCTAAACCGCAGCCAGTTCCGATTCCCAAAAGATAAGTTCCGTCCTCCGTAACTCCTACGCTTTCTCCATATCATAAGCGCCGTTATCTCACCCATTCCACAAACCACCGCAATAATTCCCAAGCACCCCAACCTGACTTCTTGTAGAGGAGCCCAGTGGGGTCATCTTCCCTCTTATTTTTGTCTGTATATTATTGTATAAGCAAACATTTCTCTAAAGTGGCTATGTACGCTGTATCAGAAAATTGTTGAATAAAAAAATGCAAACAGTTCGCAATCCGCCCCTTAAGTGCGAACGGGCTCTTCCGAAAAGTAGCAGCTTCAGTCGCGAAGTTAAACATCGAATCCCCAATTGTTTGTCGCACCTACGAATTGATAGATTCGTTATTTTGTATCCTTACCCGCAATAGCGTAACGAGATGTGTGCGGACCCGCCCGCAAAACTTTTATCCGACCCCCTTTATAGAAAGTTTAGCAAACACATGTAGTGTTAGTAATTTAAATAATAAAAATATCCTTTTTGTTACTGCCATTGTATAATGGTGTCATGTTTTGGCTGCAACTTGTTGCATAATGATACTCATTACGATACAGATTTCATTATGATACAGGTTCTTGACCAATCACAGAGAAGTTTACAAACCAAGTATTGACAATTAATCATTAAGAATCGTTATAGTAAATGTTTCGTTCGATTGGGTAGATAAAGATTGCATTTGTTATTATATAATGCTTTCAGTTTTAATTTATTTTATTATTAGTATTTTTCGTGGAATATTATTTAAAGTAAATTGGATCGAAATTTCACTTTGACCATAATTGACTAACACAGTACTCCCTCGCAGGCGGACTGGTAAACACAACTACCTGCGGCAGCATGCGAGGGTAGGGTTAGTGGCATAGGCTGAATACTGTATGTCAACAGCCACGAAACGATTCAATGTAAAAGTTTAACTTATAAAAGTCGTAGAAAAAGTACCATATGAAACTCGATGGGTATTAATACACTCGCCAGAAGAGTATGATTCTCGCTTGTTCCCCGCTCGTATCGTAATATCACACTCGTGTATTAATACCCATCATTACATCATCGTTTCATAATGTACTATTATTTCTTTACCCACAATAACGTAACGAATCGAAATGAATGAAGTCGCTGCCTGGAGGAGAATTCTACTCTGGAGGAGGCCGGCTACTCTGATCAGCAGTTTTTCCGTGTTTTCCCCGACCAACACCAGGTGAATGCCGGGGAAGCACCATAAGATTAAAATTAATTATTTTATATTATTACTTAATGTTAATATATTATCCTTAGATGGGTAAGGATATTTCGGTTGAGAGGCAGGGGGAAGCAGCAGGAATGGGGGTAGGGGAGGTGTGGCCGATGGGAGTGGCGTAAGAAGTTGAAGTGCGACGTTGTCTTCTGCCTAGGCACCTGGGAAGGCTGTCAGGATGGAGGAGGGTGGGAATGGTGAAGGCGGTTGGGCGACCAGGGGGCGTGGGCGGAGGGCGAGTGGGGCGGGCGAGAGAGAGCGCCGTGCGCTAGATTAGGCGAGGGCCCGGCCAAGGCAGGCGGCGCCCGGGGCCGCCCATATGCATGCCAATGCCGCCATTCAAATGAGCTGCATTTGCCACTGTCGCCGGCGTAATGTCCGGCCGCGGAATCACTTTAACGCCCCGCTCGATGGCCCTAAACGCCACCTCCCCTCCGCGCACACGCACCTGCCGCGGGCGATGGAAGGGAGTCGCGACGGAGCGGACGGGCGGACAAGAAGGCTGGCGGGCGGGCGCGGGGGCGAGGGGTGGGGAGCCAGGAGGGGTAGAGAGTCGCCGTCATGAGCGGGATAGAGCTGAGCATCAGACAGCAGAGGCGGTGAGCAGAAGGGCCGGAGCAGGCTAAGAGCTGACGGTGAGCTCCAAAGGAAAGGTGAGAGGCAGGTGACGGAGGGTCGCTAGTTTGGACAAAAAGCCTTTGACAGGAAGTTAAGCAACCGAAGAGATAATTCGTTAGTAGACTCATTTTTAACTCGCTTGGAGGTGGGGCCGTAACGAGTTGTAACGGAGCTCCAGGTATAAGTATCCACTCGGTGGTGAATCTAAAAATGAAAGTAAACTTCCACCAAACAGGACCAAACCTAAGAAATTTTACTTGCGGGAGTGGCGGGAAGGGTGAGACGGCGGGGCGGGGCACAGGAAGTGAGCAGGCCGAGGATGGGAAAGCTGGGGCGGGATACACGATGGACGGATAGCGGAGGGAGGCCGGTGGTAGATGGGGACGGAGGGAGAGGACGGGCCGGGGCCAACTCTAGGAGGAGGGATGGGGTGCGCGGGTCGGCCTAGAGCGTAGTTCAACCGGTCAGAACGGATTGGAGCAGGGCGGGATGGGCCAGCGGAAGCTAAGCGGAAGCTAAGGCGAATGAACAGAGCGGTAGAATGGGACGCGGTCGAGGTAGAATGGAAAAAGAACAATATATAATGGGACATGGATGAGAAACAATGGAACACAAGAGAGGTAGAATGAGATGTTTTTCGGGGTAAATTGGGAAAATAACGAGATATAATAGGACGTGATTGAGGAACAATTGAACACGCGGAATATAGAATGGGACGCAAACGGGCAGAATGGGACGCCGACGAGAGACAATATCAGCGGCTGAGACAGAATGCGACACGGTGGAGATAGAATGGAAAAAGAACAAGATATAATGGGACCTGGATGAGAAACAATGGAAATATAGAATGGGACGCAAACGGACAGAATGGGACGCAGACGAGAGACAATATCAGCGGCTGAGGCAGAATGGGACACGGTCGAGATAAGAATGGAAAAGAACAAAGATATAATGGGACATGAATGAGGAACAATGGAATATAGAATGGGACGTAGACGGGCAGAAGGACGCAGACGAGAGACAATATCAGCGGCTGAGACAAGAATGCGACGGTCGAATAGAACGGGAAAAGAACAAGATATAATAGGACATGAATGAGGAACAATGGAAATATAGAATGGGACGCAGACGGGCAGAATGAGACGTAGACGAGGGACAATATCAGCGGATGAGGCAGAATGCGACACGGTGAAGATAGAATGGAAAAAGAGCAAGATATAATGGTATGGATGGGAAGAATGGAAATATAGAATGGGACACAGACGGGCAGAATGAGACGTAGACGAGGTACAATATCAGCGGATGAGGCAGAATGCGACACGGTGGTAGAATGGAAAAGAACAAGATAACAACTGGTACATGGATGGGAAGAATGATATAGAATGGGACGCAAACGGGCAGAATGGGACGCAGACGAGAGACAATATCAGCGGCTGAGACAGAATGCGACACGGTGGAGATAGAATGGGAAAAGAACAAGATATAATGGGACATGAATGAGGAACAATGGAAATATAGAATGGGACGCAGACGGGCAGAATGAGACGTAGACGAGGGACATTATCAGCGGATGAGGCAGAATGCGGCACGGTCGAGGAAGAACGGTACCACCAACCATCAACCGCTGCCACCGCCTCATCGAACCCGCCCCCGCGCTGGCGCTTTGTGTTTCTCCCGCGATTGCAGGCCCCGCAGCGGCCGCTATTTACACTTAAATGTACCTGCGCTGATAACATGCCGCGGTTGTGTGTGCGGCTACATCAATCCATGCTTTCGACATTGAGCAGGACTTGCAGGAACGTAACAATGATGATAGTGATTGTACATTTGTGGCTGTTCGTGATGGAAATTTGTAGGTATGGAATGGGACAGCAACGAAATCCAACACAAATATTACTGAACCACTGAAATGAGAATAAACAAAAGCGAATGTAAAGATGCATAGAAGATGGAAAATTATTTCAGTACTGAAGTAAAACTAAATGTACAATGATTTCTAATTTTTCCAGAATATTCATCTTAAAATATTTGTGAATATCGTCAATTTTCTGTACATTATGTACAATAATACAAATATTAATAGAATTTATTATATAGTTCGTAATAATAATAATAATAATAATAATAATAATAATAATAATATAGTAAGTAGAACTGATCATGACAAACACGCAGGGGCATAAAGACGAACTATCAAGCAGTCATTTATGTACTAGGAATGCTTTTCTAAGCTGAGAGAATGCACACGTCATATATTTTAAATTAAAAATGTGGCAACATCACGTATTTATTGTGAATTTTCAAAAAATAGGTTTCGAGCAAGTCACGCAGAGAAAAGAGACTTAAGAATGTTTAATTCCTTGCAAAAATAAGTCGAGATTGAACGATGCCTATTCTCACTAGTTAACATCACCAAGTAACATTTAAGACCTTATTAAAACATAAATCTTAACAGCCGCAAACCAATGGCATTGAGGTAACCAAAGAAAACCGGCAGGTAGGGAGAGGTGTCAACAGCGGACTCACCGCCATGTAATTGCAGGAACAATTGATATATTTAAGAACTAATAATATATATGTATTTAGGAAAATATACCAGCTCTTCTGCCATTTTGTGTTGAAATATTGTTATTTTTGTAGATAAATGAAAGCCACATATATTTTGATTATTTTTGTACTTGATGTACTTTACGCGGGGAATAAATGGCAATGTCTTTTTTTCTAGAATTAATTCAACATTTGCAATGTTTCTATAATTGCACAATTGTGATCCAACAGGTACTAATATTATTTTGCAACGTATTAATGGGCAGACCTGGCTGTAAGAGAATCTAGGAGATTCCACGAAGCGAGTACGCACTGTGATGGTTTTGATATTTTTCTAAACATTCATAAGTTTTGAAAGGTGATTCTACCTCTAAGAGTTAAGAAAGGTTTTGACACAAAGTCCTAAACGATGAATCTGCAACACCTTACCTAAACAAAGATAAACAAACTACGCTGGGGTTCATTGTTGTCCTCCCCTTGGCATTCCTATGTTAAAGACTCTTCCGATTAAATTATTTTAATAAATGTTCGAAACACATCAAACTCGCTCGGAAACTTAATTCTTTAAACTCCATAGTTACCGCAGAAATCATGTGGAATTCTGTATGGATGGGTTATTGGAACTAATCTTTCTCAGTAAAAGTGTATTTACACTTAATTCAGATCTTACATCCCCGCATACATGTTTCAAGGACTATCTAATCATCAGATATATCAGATATCGAAGGAAAATATATAAAATTATTTAGACAGAAGATTTAATGTAAATTCAGAGAAGTATAAAATGAATGAATATTGTTAAATAAAATAAAAATAATCCCACAAGTAGCATGTCTAATCAAAGAAGGACTACCTATCGTCTCCAGGTTTATCTGGTGACAACTTTCCCACCGGATGCAAAATCATCCAATACGGAATTTCAGCAGACCACTTTAACATACGCCTACCACTCCGCAAGAGACTGATATCTTAAAACGCGACTGCTCTTAATATGCGACTGCTGTGCCCATACGCGCCTAATGAAGGATCAAAAGACGTAGAGAGAAATTTATGAAAGATAAAGCCATCTAGCCAGTTCACAAACACACAGTTTGCGAATGGTATTCTATAAAACGAAAGACAACCAAATCTTCCTGCAAATTAATAATTTTTTTTCTTGAACACACATTCATCAAATTCACAAAGACAATGATCTCGAATGAATTGAGTAGTGTGTATGTATTGTTTAAAACAGTGGCACTCTGCAAAAACTCATTATAAAGCTTTTAAAATCGACATGAATATTCTTATCATTTAAGACGGTTGTCGTAAAACGCGACTGGCTCTGCAAAGCGAAATCCGAAAGATTTCCCTAAAAGTCACCAGCAGCGACAGGTTCTCTGCAGGATTCTTCCTGCGAATTAACGCTTTCCGTCAGGAAGAGAACAACTTTAATATGCAAAACATGTTGTTTAAAATTCAAAATATTCGCCAAACATTTAGCCAAGTTTGGGACGGCGACGGCGAGGACACCGGAAAGGAAAAGCGCACGGAATGGAGGGGTCCGTGGGTGGTAGGGGAGATGGAAGCGGGGAGAGTGGCGGGGTAAAGTGGATGGAGTCGGACCGGACAGCGTGGGGGGCGGATGGGGGGGGGGCGGAGCGGCGGGGTCGTGGGGGAAGTGGATGTTGACGGGTTGCGGGGTTGGATGGAATCGGGCGGGACGGCTGGGACGAACAAGCGGGTGAGGGGGTGGTTGGACGGAGGGGCGAGGGGGACGGGGAGAGGGTGGTCTAACAGACCGGTGGGGTGGTTGGAGGGCGGAGATGGACAGGGCCAGGGGATGTGAACGGGAAGCGCGCGTGGACAAGTGAAAACAGGGTGGATGGAATGGTCGGAGTGGAGTGACACAACAGGGTGGAAAGGGGATGACGTAAGCCATTGGGGGGTGGGGAGGAGGGGCGGTCCTCGGGAGTGGTCGACGAGTCCAGTGGCTGGCTGGATGAACGAGTGTTGGGGTTGCCCGAGGGAGGTGGGCGAGGTCGTTTATTAATCCCGCAACTTTTCTTGAAAGATGGTTTGGAGAAATGTGGGTAGAGGGGGGGTATTAGTTACGACATCTGCCACTAGATTTTATTAATCAATGCCAGTCTATGAAATATCACTCATGCCTTCGCAACTTTTTCAATAAATTGAGTTTTAATTTTCCCAGGAGTTCAAGGTATCTCCTACGATGGCTCTGGATATGCTTTAGCCATTTCTTTAGATATTGTTTAGATAAATACTACTAGTTTTCGGCTTCAACATTTAATATATTTTCTTACGCGACAATTAAGATGTGTTTGGAATTTTGTCATCAGTGCTAGCTGCGAGCTTTGATCTTCATCTGTCTATTGTTCAAGGGAGGGGGAAGCAAGGTCAGCGTTTAAGAAAAGTTGCGCGGGTAATGTAAATGTCTGCACGGTGGGTGCCTTCGGAGGTAGCGCGGAAAGCCCTGCCTTCAGGGAGCTATGGGAATGGATGAAATCAAAATCCTAAAGTGTGAGGCAGCAATTTCAGCAGCGACCATCGTGTGATAACCCTTGCGCATCCTCCAAACAGCGGCCCATAAGCAAAAGAAGGGGTGGCAGGCTGCGGGGGTGGTGGTTCGGTGACCCTTCGAGGTGACGGGGCCTCGAGGGCGACAAAGAGAGCAACGGGACGAGAGCCCAAAGGTAATTTTAGGGTATGGCAACATCGGAAAACATTATTGGCGTTGCAGAAAAGCGGCAGAGATCAAGGCCAGCGCGACGGGGTGCCGTGGTGAAGGCGAAAGAGTAACAGGATGACATGACACGGGAACCACAAAAAGGTACCAGAGAAAACGGGGTACCGAGGACGGGTTGACGGGCAGCAGAGCGACGGATGGGGAAGTGAAGAGAAGGCGCGAGGTGTCCCATGGCAGCCGAGTCGAAAGCGGCCCTTCTCAGCCGCGTTTCGCCCTTCGGACTTTCCGGCCCCGCCGGCGGGAAAGAAGTGGGCTGCGTGGGCGTTAGGCAGTGGCCCAGATTAGGGTGAGTCGGAGCGGAGTGGGGCAAGGCGTGGTGAAAGGGAAGTGACGGAGCGGAGTGCCATGCGGTAGGGAGTAGTGAGGAGAGAGCGAGTTGGAATGGGAGGCAAGAAGAGCAAGAGGCGGCATCGAGGGTGGATGAGGCGGGGTAGCGGCGGGGAGAGGCGGAGAGGGGCGGGGCGAGACATAACGGGCCTGGGCGGGGTGGAGTGAAGTGAGTAGAGCAAGGCGTAGCGGAGCAGGGCAGAATAGGTTGGAGTGATGTGGGTGCAGCAGGGCGGAGGGGGCCGAGCGGGTTAGGACTAGGTGGATTAGCGTGGAGTGAGCTGACGCATGTGGGATGGAGTGAGGTGGGGTGGATCGTGGTGGAGCGTGGTGGAGTGGGGTGGAGCAGGGTGGAGAAGGGCGAAGCGGGGCGGGGTGGGGCGGGATGGGGCAGTGCGATGTAGGTTAGAGTGTAGTGTGGTGTGGTGTGGTGGGGCTGCGCGGGTCTGTCCTGGGAGGGTGGGGTGAAGAGCGGTGAGAGCGGGGCGGAGGGGGGCCGGGCGCGGCTGGGATAGGTGAAGCAGGGCATGGCGGGGCGGGGTGAGTCGGGGCGGGTTAGGGGAATTGGGTTAGAGGGTGGCGGGGTGAGGCATTCCAGTGCTAGAAAGGATGGAGTCATGGGCGGAGCAGGACAGAGCGGGGCGGGGCAATGCGAGGATGGTTTGAGTGTGGTGTGGCGGGGATGCGAGGGGTGGCCTGAGAGGGGTGGGGGTGGAGAGCGGTGAGAGCTGGGTGGAGGATGGTGGAGCGGGACGGGGTGGGTCTGGGATAGGTGAAGTGGAGCAGGGTGGGGCGTGGCGGAGTAGAGTTGGGCGGGGAGGGGCAGGGGAATTGGGTTAGAGAGGGTCGGGGTGAGGCATTCCAGGGCTGGGCGGGATGGAGTGATGTTGTGTGGAGCAGACCAGAGAGGGGCTGGGCGGGGCAGTGCGATGTGGGTTACAGTGAGGTGTGGCGTGGTATGGTATGGTGCGGCTGCGCGGGGCTGGCCTGGGAGGGGCTGGGAGCGGTGGAGTGGGACGGGACAGTGCGATGTGGGTTAGAGTGGCGGGGCGGGCCTGGGAGGGGCGGGGTGAAGAGCGGTGAGAGCGGGGTGGAGGAGGGCGGGGCAGGGCTGGAATAGGTGGAGCGGGGAATGGCGGGCGGGTCAGGGGAATTGGGTTAAGAGGGCGGGGTGAGGCATTCCAGGGATGGACAGCAGAGCGGGGCGGGCCAGTGCGATGTGGTTTAGTGTGTAGGTGGGGCTGCGCAGGGCGGGCCTGGGAGGGGCGGGGAGCGGTGGAGTGGGATGGGAGAGTGCGTTGTGGGTTACAGTGGCGCGGCGGGCCTGGGAGGGGCGGGGCGGGGTGGGGCGTCCGCTCCGGTGACTTTCGTCGCAGGGATTGCGGGCGCCGCCAACTCCGCCCTCGAAGTTCGCGCGTCTTGAGGTGGCGTCGCCGGTGCACGCCGTGCCGAGCACGCAGCGTCGCCCCGCGAGCCTCCGCCCAGCTCAGCGCCAGCACAGCGCCCGACGGCGCTCGGGGTTTGAGCCCCTTCAGAGCACCTTTCGTTATGAAGCACGCGCTCTCACGTGTTTGGGAAGATGAATTTTACACGATACGCTTTACGCACAGGACATCACTGTCCAAATGGTTCTTGTTGGAGAAGTTTTCCAAAAAGGGAAATTGCTTTCTGCAGCTTCATGTAAACAGAACTGAGGAGACGCCTGTTTTAAAGATGAGTGTAGGTGCATGTTTTTAATTTTAGACTATTTATTTTACAATGCACGCACTTGTCACGGAGTGTATTCCAGGACTGTACAAATAATTAATTTAATTTGTATATTTACACACTTAAGTGTGTATGCTTGTGGCATGGTGCGATC
This sequence comes from Teleogryllus occipitalis, assembly GCA_011170035.1. Lineage (NCBI taxonomy): Eukaryota > Metazoa > Arthropoda > Insecta > Orthoptera > Gryllidae > Teleogryllus > Teleogryllus occipitalis. The sequence goes on from BLKR01002547.1 coordinate 152,345, forward strand.
TCGCTACGCCACTTCTCAGAATCCGCAACAATCGCGTCACATGTCTACGATATCATCATACAACTTATTTATTTGATAATATTATTACTTTAACATATTGTCAAAATTTCTAAATTAAATAATTACTCCCTTCTTTATTACAAAGAAGCTTGATTTACAATAATTGGAAATTCCAATCGCTAAAACCAGAACTCCTATCGGCTCAGAACTTTGGCAAGCGCCAATTTCTCCGCTCCTACAATCTTTCAAATGGTAGTGACCAGTCGGCATCTTGTTTTCATTAGAGCACATCCACGTCTGCCTCCGGTTCGCTCTTGTTGTTTACCCAATTTCTAACATGTACGTGCGTGAATATTCTACCTTCCAATTAGTTATTTAATCACAAACGTTCTGATAGACCTTATTCTCACTGGCTACTGCTGTTGTACGGGACATATGCGTGTCTGACTGCTACTCGCACCTAATTTTGATGTGTGAACGTAAGAACATTCTACTTTTTAATGAGCTGCTAGCACCATTACGTTTAATGTGTGCGTGTGTGAACATTCTGCTTTCTAAATGCGTTATTTACTTACACTGATCTAACGGAACTTATTCTAATTGGCTCCCGCTGTTGTACAGGACATATCAGTGTCTGACTGCAGCTCGCACCATCACTTTAATATTGGTATTCTGTTTGCTGCTCCCGGTGTGGTGCAAATGTCACGTGTGCCACGTGTAACGACGCATCAGCTCACACTTTAATGTGATACGTGCATCCCTTCCATTGAACGGATGAGCAAGTTGCTTCTGGAATTCGCAGTACCAAGCGTCCGTTTGGTATACTTTGCTCATCTCACGAAGTCTACAATCAAATGCTCTTATTACTTTTTTTCTCTTACAGCTTGGTGCAAATGTTGGGCTAATTTATATTCAATCGTGGATTTAGCATGCTCATGCAACAACAGTGTCTATCGTTTAGCCTGAGATAATTGCAGTCTCTTTTAGATCACTTTTTAACATTAATGACTGCTCTTAATAATCAACTGACTCAACAATCCAGTGTTCTTAGTCATTGTCATTATCAAGAACAATTACCATCCTTGCAAATTAATGCTCTATTATGATCATGGTAGCAAATCACTTGATTCTAATTATAATTTGTTTAAACGTATTTCATAGTCTATAAATCTCTCTCCACGATAGCCCCCATTAGGATGTTAGAACCATTTTCATATTATCCAAAGGCGCTCTTCTTGCCTTATCATGAAGCAGATGATGATCCTTCGAACGTATACTTCAATCCTGAGTTGTCAAGGCAAGTAGTGCAGCAAGCAAATTTACTACCTACAATCCCCTGCTCCCCACATCAGCTTGCCACTCTAATGAGATTTAGCCTTAAAGACTCAAGAATTAAAGCAGCATTAAAGCGTTAGAAATGAGGGTAAACAATGCCGCTGGTTTGTCAATGACGCATAAGGAAGTGATCAAGTTAGAACAGAGCATACTCCTGAGAATGTTGAATGAAGCGAACGTTACCTTAGTGTCGATCTGCTTCTTTATAAAAATTCTTCTCTCTTATTGGATGCATTGCAGCTTATGCAGCCAGATAAATATTTGAGATATGATATAAATAAAATTATATATTGCATAAATGAAATCAAGTCACACATAAATCAACTATAAGTAATGACTGATTCACGTTTCACCTCTTTGTAACTATCAATATAACATGGTGAAAGTTCCCGGTAACACGTTACCATTTCATCGACCGTCATGTACTACCTTCGCATTAGTTCTTATGGATGGACAGGTCGCCACATCATCCCTGTACGCACTCTTGAAAGCGCAGACTTACAGATTTGGAAAAGGAATGTTGGTAACAGGAAATATAATCTTGTGTTTCGGGATCCTGAGCCTGTATAAAAGCCATTTTCTCAGAGTACATGAAATCAATGTGAATTCCTTGAATGGCGCGAGAAAAAAAATCTGTAGCTATATTATGAGATCCATCAGTTTGAGTCAATTGAGAAATGTAAACTAGACAATTAATTTGTACCGGCGGAAGTTTATCCATCTTCAGGCTAAAAGCCAAAGTGAGAGGTTTCTGATCGTAGAAAATCGTCAAATGATGACCTAAATTATGACGGAAGTGATGCATTGCAGCTTATGCAGCCAAAAGCTCTCTATAATAAGTCGGCCAGATCTTTTGCTTTCCAGATAACCGCATAGAGAAGACACCAAGAGGTTGCTACGTGTGGTCTGGTAGTTCATGTTGAAAAGAATAAGCCACTGCAGTGGATAAGGCATTGTCGGTAAAATGTAGAAATTCTGCTTGAGGAAGGGACTGTGCTAGTGATAAATCACTAGCAAGACAGCACTGGCATTCATGGAACGCAGATAGTGAGTTATCGTCCCAATGAAAACGAGTCTTAAGTTTGCATCCTTTTACGTAATTCATATAATGAATTTTGAATAGCGGCAGCTTTCGTTAGAAAATAACGGTAGAAATTAAGCATTTCTACAAATTTCCGTTACTCCTTAATCAGTGTGGGTGGTTTCAAGTTGATAATGACATCAACTATAGTAGTAATATGCCTTTTTCAAAAATAGAATGACCTAAAACTTCAAGAGTGGTTTGAGCAAAATGACATTTACTCACATTGATCAAAATTACATTCACTTGTAAGGCAATAAAAAATAGTCGAATATGCTAGACATTTTCTTCATAAAAACGAGAAAAGATAAGAATATCGTCGATATATATGAAAAAAGCTGCTGAAATTTTGCAGTTCATGAAACATTAACCGTTGAAAGGTTTGCCCAGCATTACGTAACCCGAAGGTCGTGTAACGGAATTCAAATACTCCAAAGGGTGTAGTTATGGCAGTTTCCGGTAAGCCATCAGGATTAACCGGTGTCTGCAAAAATCTTAATTAGGTTTATAGAAGTGAAGTAATTTATATTCTGCAAGAGATGCGTTAAATGTTGACTGTCACGCATCGGATATCGGTCACGAATAGAGCGAGCATTCAACGCGCGGTAATCGCAGCATGGTGAAAACTCCGAGAGACTCATCGTGCCTTCGAATTAGTCGCTATGGATGTACAGGTTGCCTCAGGGAAAAAACAGGAATATAAACTGTACGGGCCACGACCATCCACTTACATGTAGTAGAAATGCCGTAGAAAAATACCACAAGTGTGTCTATCGAAGGAAAATTAGTATAAATATTTTTTTGAATGAAGAGAACATAGAGGATTGTTTTATTTGAACCCATCAAAAGGCATTACAAGTTGTTAATTATTATTATGTTGGAGTTGGTGATATTGTTGATAGCACTGAGAGTAGTTACAGTCCCGTCAGGCTACCAATCGAAAATTGTGGACGAGAACCGATGTATTCTCACTGTTCGATAAATCGACGATGCTCAGGTGAGTGTTTGTCCTGTAGTATCTCAGCAAATGTAAAAAGAGTGTTAACTGACATTCTTCCTTTCGTTTTTATGCGTAGGTTGAAGCAAATATTTACTCACCAACAATCGGGTATGCTGCAAGGGCAACGAATGGAGGAAACTCACCTGAAACAAAGAAAATTAAATTACTTTAAGAATAATTACATCACCCGATCGGCTTCATTGGTTGTTTACTTACGTGTTCAGAGTACATGACTATCTAATATAATAATGTTTCTTGCAGTAGTTAAAAAAGGGTACTGCCGAAGTCAATACAATATGTTTAATAATATAGACATACTGTTGTTAAAACGTTAAAAAGGTGATTGGAAAAGATAAAACGTTGCACAAATCTTTTGGATAAAATATCATTATATGATCGTTAGTAATTATAAATTTGAGTTAGCGTGCTCGCGAAAATTCAACTACTTTGAAGATAATATCTTTTAGCCACCCGTAAAGAATATATACATCCAATATAATAATGCCAGAATAGAGCCTACTGCCTTTAAATGCAGTAGTTCCAATAAGGAAGATGGTAGAAGCTCCTGAGGCATTGGATCAAGTGAGAAGGAAACGCTGTCGTATTGGCAGCGCCGATCGTCACAGTGCAGGGGCAGTAGGTCGCACTGCTAGCGCTGCCAACGGGCAACCACGGGCTTTGCGCGAATGGCACGTGCGCCGCCACGGCCCCCAAACAGCAATTTACCACTGCGACGTCCGCACGCCCATGCTTTCGCCCCCGCACACGCCTTGCACGCGCCCCGCACGCGCCCCGCACACGCCTTGCTCACGCCCCGCACACTTCCGCACACGCCACGCACACGCCCTGCTCACGTCCCGCACACGTCCTGAATACGCTCCGCACACGCCCGTACACGCCCCGCACAAACCCTGCACACTTCCCCCACACAACCCACACACTCCGTACACTCAAACGTTTTCGGCCGATGCCTCCTCCACCTCCCAGTCCCTCGTGTGCCCTTCCCGCCCCCTTCCGCAGCCCATCTACGGAGGTGGCTCATGGTCAGCATTGTTGCTGTATCTGCAGCGATTCTGGCCGCAAAGAACATGCTTGGAGTCCCAATGTGACAGAAGTTACACACTAGCTTGATGGCAAATTTGCATTCTGACGGCCAGCTGTCCTGATCAGTAGTTTTCATTAGTTCCTCGGATCAATAACAGGGGGATGCTGGTGCAGTACCCTAACAAACGGGTGAAGCACCGCTCACCTTATTCTCTTCTTCGCCCTTGCCTCATTCACCTCCACTTACACACAGTCTTACATACACTAGCACACACGTCGGGAGTTCAGTAACTCGTCTAGAGCGAGCCACGGTAGCTGCGCCCAGAAGGGAGCCCTGCTAGGAAAATACCTGGAGGAGGAAATTCCCTTAAGCCAACGAATAGATCGGCGTCTGATCTCATTATTCAACGGAGGAGGAACGTTGTCCTTACGCTGGATAAAACATTTACTACACCAGCCGATCTAATGACCACAACATCTGACGCGTCAGTCAACACCAATCAATTAATCAATCTTCGCCGCCAAGAGCCCGGCACCCTCTGTCCGCTCCCTGTCCGCGCCGTCGCCCACGCACTCGCCCACAACCGCGAACGCGCTCACACACCCGACCACGCCCGCACCTTCAACCATGTTCTCCTCACGTCTGATTATAAAAAATAAATTTCCTTTTTTCCTCTCCGTCACCGTTTATTTTACCATAAATTATTTGTTTTCACTACACGATGTCATGGGTCATACTATTTTGTATTTGTGCATGTTTGTTAATATTGAAATGGATTATAGGTAAATTCAGACCAGTGTATTGGTTGCAAAGCGATAAAAAACACGTAGTAAGTATTCGGATGTCTAGCGATAATAAAGGTAGTTCCCGGTGCATGACTACCAAAGGAAGAAGTGACACTAGCAATGGTGCGGGTAACTTCACAACAAGTCATAGAAATAGAATATCAAAATCAACAAACACTTCTGATATAAACAGCAATGTTTCGGGTGCTCCAGACAGCCCCGAGACGATTCGTGAACGAATCGGGATCAATAGAAGTGGTTTTTAAACTTGTGTGATCATTTATCTCATGGTGATGGTCGCAAGATTGATGATATATTGAAGTGGGCGTTTTAGTAACTCTGGATTGGACATATTTCTGGTCTTGACCTGAATAGAATTGAAGACGGAAAACCTAACAAAGTTTTGTTGGCGAGTATTACGTGTTGGTAAAATATATTGCACACTCTAAAATATATTGATACACTCTATTGTAAAAAAAATGTTTAAATTTGAAGACATTCTCAATAAATACATTGTTACAATATGTTCAAATTAAGAACATATATTTTTTGTACTTTTTTATTTTTGTGTTTGACAAAAAGGGTAATTATGTAATTGGTTTAGCATATTTGTTTAGAAAGTTTAAAAATATTTATTTTCAATAAATGTTTTCTTTTGAAATACCTGAACTTTTTAAAGCATTTTTTTCTTCCGAGGAGATTTTGGAGCAACAGCACTGTCGAATGTTGTGGTACTATCACTGGCCTGAATTTGTAAAAAAAAAGCTAAGTTTCTTTTGAATTTGGGGATCTGGAATCCAGAAAATTAAATTAATTATAAAACCAACAGTTCTCAACGTTTCCCATTAATTGTAGCAATTCCTTCACATCCACTTACATTGTCTTACCTGAGGACATTTTCTTTCCTCAGATGTTAGAAAATGAGCGTATTTATATTGCATGTGCGTTCTTGTCATTCTTCCAACAACACAATACGTGACAGCCCTAGAACGCTACCTGATTTCCGTCCTCCGGCATTTTGAATGGCCATCGCCTGCTCCATAACAAGAGCCCGCTGCTTCGTATCTTGACCGCCAGAGTCGCTCCCTTTATGGCTGTCCCAGCGACCTCCCCAGGTGGCACTAACTCCCTCATATAACACAAGGTCCTATTGAAATCCATTACTTGATGCACTTTATTACGTCAATTTCCGGGACTAGATTCCGAACGGAGGCGCCACTAGCGGGCGACCTCGGCGGCAGCGGCGGCGCGGCGCGGCGGTGAAGAAGGAGGAGATTCTAGGGGAAGATGGGAGAGCAGACGGGGCCGTGTGGGGGTGGGGCGGGTATCGGAGAAGGAAGAGATTCTAGGAGGAGTTGGGAGAGGATCCGACGACGTGTGCAGAGGCGAGGCAGACGGTGCAGGGTGTCTAGAGGCCAATCGAGCGGACGGGGTAAACAGGGAGAGTGGATAGAGACGATGTGAAGGGACGTGCGTGTAGGGTGCGTTGGTGGTTTGGACGGCGACGGGAGATTTCTAAGTAAATGAGGACGTGGGGAGTGGGTAGAGGAGGCGAAAGCGGGAGGGAGCAAAGGAGGGTTTGGGAGCAACAAGGGCGGCGGCGGAGTGCCGGAGTCTGGCTCGAGGGCTGGGGCCGGGGGGGCAGAGCGAGGCGAGGGGAGATGGCGAGACGTGGGGTGGGATGAGTAGAGGGGAGGAGGGTTGTAGACGCCGGGGGGGGAAGACGTCGTAACGGCCGACGCTCTCAAGGTGCGCGCTGCAGAAGGCGGAGGCGACGCGTCCTCGTGGCCAGAGGGGGGGCGGCTGCTCTTACAGTGTCGCCAACCGCCAACTCCTTCGCTCCGCCACCAAGGCGCGCTCTTATCACGGCGGCACAGCGCTCCCCTCACCCGCGCGCTTTCGTTCTAAAGTTGCTAATGCGTTTTCATTTACTTCCCTCCAGAAAGGTATTAACTGAGGGTATCAACTCATGTCACTGCAGTGCCTCTAACTGGGTGGTCCTGGGGTTCGTCTCCCGACGGGCAGTCTGGAGGAAACATTTAGCGGCCGGCTGCTCTGATCGGTAGTTTTCCGTGTTTTTTCCGATCAACACCAGGTGAATGCCTGAGCAGTACCCTAACAAACGGGCGAGATGTGTTCTTCCTCTTCCTTGTCCTATCCTCTCCCCTTACACACACACTTACACTAACATGTACTTCACTACCACATACTCCGGGAGACCGGTCGGGAGCTTAAAGCTTGTCCCAGCTGGGGCGGTGCCCCGCTGGTGGGAGAGTCCTGGTTAGGGAGAAACCCCACCAGCCGACAGTAGATCTGCGCCGGATCTCGCCATCCGGCAGGGGAAGATCACCGCTATCTCCCGAGAAAAAACATGCACCACACTAACGCGACTAATGACCAAAGCAGTTGACGCACCCGGAAACACGAAAAAATCAATCAATCAATCAAGTGTCCCGACGGTGGCAGGAATTTCGATACTAGCTAGATACCTACTCAAATTTAGTCGCTCTCTGAAGGAAAATTCTTGGGACCGGCTGCTCTAATCAGTCGTTTTCCGTGGTTTCTCCGATCAACACCAGGCGAATGACGGAGCAGTAACCTAATAAACGGGTCACGGATCGCACGCAATCTGTCCTTCCTCTTCCTTGTCCTATCCTATCCCCTTAAACACACACACACAAACATGCACTACTGGGGAGGTGCCTCACTGGTGGGAAATACTTGGTTGGCGAAAACCCCGCTAATTGGCGGTAGGTCGGTACTGGATATCACCATCCAGCCGGGGAAAATAACCGCCACTTCGCGAACAAAAATCATACACTACACTGACGCGCCCGGAACTAATCGTAATTAATCAATGACTTGCAATTTACATGTCTACATAGAAAATTTACAGTATTCACAAAAACTGAAAGAAAACTATCCAGCCTTAAGTCATGTGAGAAGTGGTTATGGCTTGTTAGATTGACAGGAACTCGCGATAAATAGAAACAATGCAACAATTTTAATTTTTTGTGAAAAAAACAACAAATAGTTGACTATGTTATTGCGGATATTCTCATATTGTGCGTTCCGACAATTCTCATACTCAAAGTCACTATTAACGACACGGCTGTCATGTCACAAAAGGCAAGGAGCCTTGCCCCCGCCATTAGATAGATCATCATAAATTCAAAAATTCTATAATTAAATATTTCAACAATTCATCTATGTCATGATTCCGCATATTTTAAATAATAGTTGCTCGAGAGAAACTGACACAGCTTGCAATGAAATCAGGTGACCCTTCATAATGGCTGTAAAACGCCCCTTCTGTAGGTTACAGTGTAAGAAATAAAAGTCGTGCCGTTTTAGAAACACAAAAGTCTGGTTTTAAGGCGTTCTTTACCGCGTCTTGCAACATGATGAAGTGTGTTGCAGCTTAATGTACTCGTATGCTGCAAATTGCGAGTTCATATTTTGTTTCCTTTATAATATTCGAATTTTTTTCGTCAAAAATGTGTATAGCGCAGACATAATGAAATTTACTATCAGTCAGCATCACTTTTATAGGATTATGTATCGAAGGTTTCTAACAGATCTTTACTTAAGGAGATATGTCCAGAGAGGTTACTAGTTAAATGTGCTACCATTTTCCGAAATAATTAAATTTTAAATCAGAGATCGTTAATTATCAGTATACTAAAATTTAACACACAATAATATTTGCATCATTTGAATGTTCTGGCTACTAATAATAAGGTATACACTTGAATTTACAACTTAAAGAATTTTTAACATGATAATTGGTGATTGATAATTCAAACTTTCTACAAATAATTTGTTGGTTCCAATTTAATCTCAAAACATACTTCTACACCCTCCTTATTAAATTTACTTTATAATTCATATATTACAAGAATACATTTCTACATAAAATATTATTTACACTGAATTTTCTGTTATACATTTAGATATTATCATATAACGCATTTATTATAATTCTGTAATAAATAACCGACCCACACAACCGACATCGTGCAGAAAATTGGATTTGATGGACTCCAGAACCACTGTTCACCACTTTTCAGTTAAAATGTTTTAAAAACAGATCTATTTTAAAATATGGCGTAGCTTGATGGGTTTCTTGCAAAATTGATACAAGAAAAGATAGCCCATATTAAATCTCAATACCGCGATCAAACACATAATTAGACAGAACACACTGAGTGCCCCGATTTGGTAAGCCGGTTTACAAAAAGAGCAGACTTAGTAATCTGTTAAATGTTCCTACTGATGAACATACCGGAAATAACTCCACAAGCTTAATTTAAAACACACGATTCTTACCTTACTGCCGATATTTTTCGATCGAAACTTTTTTGTAGGTCAATGTCTACAAAAGTGAAGAATAAAATGTACTAAGTTATGCGTATAAGTTAAGATATGCATGTAGAGATTCCAAAAGAGGTAAGTAAAAAGAGATGCAATTTTGCGTGATAATGAAATAAAATATAATTTACTGACGCTAAATATAAACACAACCGCAGACAATTATTTAATTTCTTTATTTTAGTATTTTTTAAGTTTTGTTTGAATCTTATTTTTGTGTGTTTTTATTATGTTTAACACAAGAATTTGTATCGTTTTTCGTCTGCCTGTCTACATGACCACGTGCAGGATAAACTCATCTAACATCTAGGGAAGTTTCGCCCGCAGACGTTGGTAGCGAAGTGTCTGGTCGGCACCTCATCTCCTCCTGAACCAGTTCCTAAAGCACCGCTTCCCCCTGACCTGTTACGGACTCCGCCGTTACTGCGTTGCTCATGAAATATAGGCTTCGGAGGATGCATCTCCTCCCGTAATGTGCAAGGAGGTAACATCTTTCCCAGACGCCCTGCTTGGGGCGAGGTGGTTCCATGTTGAGGGCCATCACCTCCGGCTAAGTCACAACGCAAAAGCCCTTATGAAATTTTATTCCTCTCAGATGTTATCTAAAGAGCAGTTTAGTTATTTACACTTTTGACGTAAGCTAGGGAATTTTGTGGAAAATCACTTACCAAAAAGAAGGTTTTGGGGACTACAACATCCTTGAGTAACCGACTTTTACGTGGAAATGTGGAATGTTATGGTGCGGGGAAGTGAGAAATGTGTGTAATTACGTCAATAACTGATTATACAATTCCCACAATCTATATAAGTGATACGTGTCGGTTGAAGGGATATATTCATCTTTTATAAAAGCCGTTGAGAAAGATTTGTTTTATAACAATACTTTAAAGAACATATTTATTTGGATTTAGTTTTGAAGAAGTTATCTTTTTAACACATAAATATTATTCTGAAGCTATTTTCATAAGTGTTTAAAAAATAAGCAATTTATAAGCCTACAAAAACGATTTTAAGATACATTTAGATCTCCAGTGCCTCCCAGGAACCAGGTCGACACTAGCGCCAAAAGGGACGTCAGGCACCAAGAGTTTACATCCTTACTCTATACAATGGCCTACGGAATAATTACGCTCTGGTACAGTTTGCAAGAGGCACAAAACCTTGTGTGTGAAACTGGTGCTCAGGAAATTATCCACCAACAGTCCTGCATCAAACGTACTTTTCCTTTAACCAGTATATTTCGCTCGTGTCTGGTACAACGAGTTCTGCGAGACCCCGCGATACTTTTGTCAAGATGTTTTGAATTTTCGTAGTGAAGGTAAACTCTTTCCTTCTTTCATTTTTTGCGAAGATAATTTCTAAATGCTGTTACGCAATAAAATATCCAAATGCATATGAGTGTAAATATTCATAATAACCTATAATTCTCTCCCAAAAATAGTGGTTATTGATTTTTTTCAATAATACCAATATAAACAACATTAAATATTTCCAGCTTTTTACTTATGAAATTCTTTTAAAGTAAGAAATATTTTTAAAAATTTTGGTCAAACTTAATTCAATCAAAAACGTCTTTTTGATTATTAAAAGAACTACACTGACAGAGAGCATTTTGTCTCTCTAGCAACGTCATTGCACAAGCATAGAAATGTACAAACGTTTGCCAATCTATTATCTCTTTAGCTGGATCAATATCACTACAATCAATCATTACAAAGTAGTACATCATTCACGGGATCATTCAACTTCTGGAAACAGGCAAAGGTGGCTCAGGGCATCAACTGACATCACTGTAGTGCCTGTGCCCGGAAGGTCCTAAGATATTTTAGTGCCGATGGTGGCAGGATTTTTGACACTAACGAGATCGTTGGAACGAATCCAGTCACTGCCTTTAGGAGAATTCTAGCGGCCTGCTGCTGTGTCCGGTAGTTGTGGTTTCTCTGATCAACACCAGGCGAATGCAGGAGCAGTACCCTAACAAACGGGCCACGGTCCGCGCGCAATCTTTCCTTCTTTTTGCTTGCCCTACCCTCACCCCTTTCACTTCCATGCACTACAGTACCATACAGGTCGAGAGAAGAATCGGGAGCTTAGGGCTTGTCTCGACTTGGGCGGTGCCCTGCTGGTGGGAGATACCTGGCTGGCGAATATGCCTGCAAGGTGCCGTAGGGTGGCGCCGGATCTCGCCAGCCAGCGGCAAAAATCACGGTCACTTCCCGCAATAAAAAACACTTACTATACTTACGGGACTAATGACCTTATCAGTTTATGCACCCAAAATAATTTTCATTTCCGGTAACAACGAATTTTGGTTTACTAACTTCTTCACGAAAACGATCGCTTCTATCAAACATCAAATTGTGTTAAAACTACATTTCACGTCAAATTTACTCACTGAAGAATTGGCACCTAAAGAATCAGAAAATCTGATATAGATCACGAATCATCGAGAGTTGGTTTGGTTTGTTTTTTTCGTGTTTCCGGGCGCGTCAACTGCTTTGGTCATTAGTCCTGTTAGTGTAGTGCAGGTTTTTTTCTCGAGAGATGGCGGTGATCTTCCCCCGCTGGATGGCGAGATACGGCGCCGACATACCGTCGGCTAGTGGGGGTTCCCCCTAACCAGGACTCTCCCACCAGCGGGGCACCGCCCCAGCCGGGACAAGCTCTAAGCTCCCGACCGGTCTCCCGGAATATGTGGCAGTGTAGTGCATGTTAGTGTGAGTGTGTAAAGGGAGAGGATAGGACAAGGAAGGGGAAGGACAGATCGCGCGCGGTCCGTGGCCCGTTTGGTAGGGTACTGCTCCGACATTCGGCTGGTGTTGATCGGAGAAACCACGGAAAACTACGAATCATCGAGAGCAAGAACACTAACTCAACTGATACGAAAGGCTGTGAATGTCCTTTACAAACAAACGAGTGGGATTCGGAGATGAGACCCTATTATGTGCTACTTCCCGTAAACATTGACCACCACTAACTTTAAGGGTAGGCGAGGGAGTTCATATCAGTTACGATGATGACGCGAATTCTGCTAAAGAAAACAATGGCGAGGATACCCCGTAATACCAGTTAAGGGTTAAAACTAAGAAAAACAGAAGTTTGCTGATTATTCGCGTGCGGGGATTTCTAATGCGGGGATTAATTGATTGATTTTTTCGTGTTTCCGGGCGCGTCAACTACTTCGGTCATTAGTCCCGTTAGTGTAGTGCATGTTTTCCCCCGGGACATGGCGGTGATCTTCCCCCGCTGGATGGCGAGATCCGGCGCCGACCTACCGCCGGCTAGTGGGGTTTCCCCCTAACCTGGACTCTCCCACCAGCGGGACACCGCCCCAGCCGGGACAAGCTCTAAGCTCCCGACCGGTCTCCCGAAATATGTGGTAGTGTAGTGCATGTTAGTGTAAGTGTGTGTGTAAGGGAGAGGATAGGACAAGGAAGAGGAAGGACAGATCGCGCGCGGTCCGTGGCCCGTTTGGTAGGGTACTGCTCCGGCATTCGCCTGGTGTTGATCGGAGAAACCACGGAAAACTACCGATCAGAGCAGCCGGCCGCTAGAATTCTCCTCCAGACAGCAGCTGAATTCGACCTAGCTGGAAAGCTAGTGTCGAAAATTCTGCCGCCGTCAGAACTCGAACCTAGGACCTGCCGGTTAGAAGCGCTGCAGTGACATCAGTTGATGCACTGAGCTACCGCTACCGGTCTCTAATGCGGGGAGCAGCTGCATGTAACGTTGCAACGCTCTTTGCGATCGGAGAGAACAATTCTGAAATCTTATTTACTACACGCAACTACACCTCACAAACCACACAATAATGATTGATTGATTTTTTCGTGTTTCCGGGCGCGTCAACTGCTTTGGTCATTAGTCCCATTAGTGTAGTGCATGTTTTTCTTGGAAGATGGCGGTGATCTTCCCCCGTTGGATGACGAGATTCGGCGCCGATCTACCGTTGGCTAGTGGGGTTTCCCCCTAACCAGAACTCTCCCACCAGCGGGGCACCGCTCCAGCCGGGACAAGCTCTAAGTTCCCGACCAGCCTCCCGGCATGTGTGATAGTATAGTGCATGTTAGTGTAAGTGTGTGTGTAAGGGATGAGGATAGGACATGGAAGAGGAAGGAAAGATCGCGCGTGGTCCGTGGCCCGTTTGGTAGGGTACTGCTCCGGCATTCGCCTGGTGTTGATCGTAGAAACCACGGGAAACTACCGATCAGACCAGCCGATCGCTAGAATTCTCCTCTAGACAGCGACTGAACTCGACCTAGCAGAAAAGCTAGTGTCGAAAATCCTGCCGCCGTGGGGAGTGGGAACCTAAGACCTCCCAGTCAGAGGCGCTGTAGTGACATCAGTTGATGCACTGAGCTACCGCTCCCGGTCCACACAATAATAATGCGCTGAAGCAACATTGGATACAACCAAGAATGGTCTGAACAATCGTATTAAATGTACGCGAGAAGCGAAAAATATGTACAAAATTCTCACTAGCAGCAATATAAATACGCAGAAGGCGACAACTGGCAATCACTACAATAACCAGAAATTATTTTCAGAAAACGCAACAATTTAGAAGCTCATCGGTAACAAGAAAAATACGAAATTACAAATGACACTGCTAGTTTCATTTCAGGCTTCTGTGGCCTAAAAATATATTTGTTTCAATATGCGAATAACAAATATTTAAAAAATCGAGAGAAATGTTGGTGAAACAATTAGATGTGGTCTGGAAAAAGAATACCTGGCCGCTAGGAACAGATTATGTTTCCAATAATTTTATGATCATAGAAAGACAAAGTGTTGTTAGGTCCAAGACAGGACGAGTTATGTTACTTAACCTTACTTTTAAAAAGTGAGATATTTTGATCTTTAAATTACATTTTTCGGATATTTACCTATTTTGGGTAGCTCATGGTCAAAAATGAAAAGTGAAATTTATGTCAAATTTAATTGAAATAAAAGATACAGATATAATACACCATTATAGATTTAATGTGACTTTTATTTTTTGTGCAATTTAATTCCATCACTTAGCGTTATCAAATCACTCAACAGAGAAGCAGACGGACAATGCTGAAACGCACATTACAGGGGGTTGGTCGTTTGAGGTTGGGTTGTAGTATTTAGGAATGTTGACTTTTCAAACATTGATTGACAAATTAGGGAATGTTAGCGGTCTGGAGGACGGTTGGTCTCAATGAATAAGTGATACAATTCACAAGACATTCAAGAAGAAACAAGAATGACCACAAAAGCTTCGAGCACAATATATTGTAAAGAATTTGTGAATAATTGAATGTAGGACTGCAGAAATAAATGTGAAGAATAAATTCTAAGAACTAAACTTCCTCCGTAGTATTATGGTCAGTATCCCCGCCTGTCACGCGAGAGGCTGGGGGTTCGATTCCTCGCCGGGGAGAAATTTATTTTTAACTGCCGCCCGGTCATACCCAATTGCAGTTCAAATAAATGTATGTAAAACCTCCGGTTTACCAAAATTGCCTTTCTAAAAATAGAAGAAGAAGAAGAAGAAAAAGAAAAAGAAGAAGAAGAAGAAGAAGAAGAAGAAGAGAATGAGAACTCTGAGGATCTATGAAGATGATTTGTGAGGCGCGAACAGCCAGATGTCTAATGACATACCTGTATATTTATGACATGTATAAAATAGTCTCCAAGTATGATGATGCAGAGGAAAAGTTTGTAACTTAAAATTATTTTTAATAACACTTCTATTTTTCTATAATGCTGTGTAGTTGGGTTATATCGACAAAGAACTGTTATTTCATTCTTCAGCAACAAGGATCGATTGATATATCTTGATAGGAGGTAACTAAATTTCTCTCCTGACTTCTCCTGCTATTCGAGCTTAGCAAGCCACGTTTCTCAACACATAACACGTCAACCAAAGACATCGGTTTCATTCCCCAACACAAACAATCTAACGTTTCTTCCATCGGTCAAAATACTCGCAATGAATAGTAACAACAATAACTTCACAATTATCGTCACTGCTTTCAACGCACGGATCGTTACATTCTCGTCCTGAATCTTTCAGCTCTCGTCTTGCTCCTAGCCCATTTGTAGGTTATTGATTTCTTATTACAGTCAGAGGCAACACAGCCATACGGGCCCAACTACAAGAATATCTAACGAGCTCATTAAAACAAAGAATGACACGAAGCAGTCGTGAAGCCTAGAATTAAGTGCCCATCATACGCAAAGTTCGAGGACTCATTAAGTCTACTCCAACACGACGATTTGTACAGGAAACTGTGTATTTACTATATCAATACCAAGAAATATGTCAGATGCCTGCAAGATTCTAGATGATGATCTAACGACTTCTGCGGAAACTTTGCCATAAATTGAAACAAGAGATCCTACCGACAATTTACTGTCAAGAAAAAAAACTATAATTTGTGCTGGATTGTACTTACCTTATCAGAGTCGTACTTGCTTTCGTCAGCGATAGTTTCTCGTTAACTTTTCTAGTTCGTATGGTATCCAATTATAATACAGTCATTGAGCATTAACTTAGGTGTAATTTATTTCATCGGCATGAAAATTAGGTTATAATCCTTAGAAAAGAGTTGATTATTCTCTTAGCAATCAAATTTTTCTCTTTTATTTATGTGATTGAGACTAGTTTTTCCATTGCCTGAATATGTTTCAAAATAAAATTTTATCAAAATATAAGTTAAAAAATTTAAAAAGAAAATGTTACTCTCTCAACCTTCAATGAGTATTTTTTGCTAATAATACCTTCATGAAACACATTCTTACAAGAAAGAAATGGAACTTTTGCATGTTTGTAATGCGATGACCTGAAACAAATTAATTACCATTCACTTTCAAGCACTCAATGCATTCATAAAATAAATTCTTTCTAATTTCAGGCCAGTGCAACAAAAATACTCAGAAGGAAGATTGGTGAAGTTTTGAATTTTACTAATGTAGGTGTTTGAGAAGATTGGGACCAGCAGGAATACAAACAAGAAAAGAAAATAGTAGTATTTTAAGTTACAAAAGAAACTTCTGGACACTCAGCAGGAGGAAGCATAGTAGAATTGAGTAATTTTTTGCCACTGTCATGTCTAATTTTATCGTTGTTGAAGCAACAGAATGATTATATATCGATAAAGACATCTTCTCGAGATCGTAGCACCAAGCAACGCGGCGCCGAAAGATTTCCCCTCCCCTTCCCTCTCCCCTTCTTTTTGACGCAAGATAAAGCGTCTGGCCACACTTCCCCGCTTCCCCTTATTCATCACGTAAAACTTTCTTATTACGCAAAATGAAATTGAGCCTGAAAGGAGCGTTTCTCTTGGCGCCGGGCCAGATGGACAATCGACCATTATAAGCTGCCTCAAAACGATTCAAGAAGAAGCACTGAAGTAACTTGCAACAGTCACGGTGCTAACAGCATCAATCACAACAATACGATTCGTTGCGACAATGTGGGAGACTATTGTCCAAATAAAAGTCCAGTACTCACGCGATGTACTATATTGTGACGCAACGCAGACTTAGGCAACTGTCTTCGTCCTAGACGTGCAGTCGGGTGAAGGTCAGTCTTTGGAATCATATTTACAGCTGCCGAAGCTTCCGTTGAAGCTGTTGAAGATAGCGTGGTCTAGGATTTGTGATGGTAGCCAACACTGTCTTCAGAATTGAGGCGCTTGGTATTAGGCAATGGTAAGCCGCTCAAACAAACAACATTTAGTTATTTACTTTCTTCGTTTCTGCAAGAGGGTGACAAGCTACTGGCGAAACAGTTGAATACAAAACAATAACTTTACAGTACTTTTTAATATAATAAACATGCTTTTTAGATTGATCACTGATATACAGAATCCTTTAAACTCTCTATTTTCTCTCTTACAACTAGCTTGAGTAAGATTACTACTATCTTATCTCGAGCTCTTTGAATATTGTAGGAATATGTTAGGATATTTTAGGATCCATTAAAATAAATGAACCACTTTAAACAACCAAGGATGTATCCGTGCATAATGCCGAATAAAATTTGTCATCACTCCCCGTGGTCAACTAGGAAAGGCTACCAATCTGGGAAAGGACCGCTGGTTAGACTACAATCTGGCAGGTGGACGAAATACGCTGGTTAGTAGGAGAGCAATTAGGGTGGGCGGATATTGTACAAGTTCAAGTGTTTTAAACCTGTCATACACATTTAATATTGGAACGAAGGATTCTTTTCTAATTTAAAAAAATATTATTAATATTAGATATTTAAAATATTACAGGCGTAGTTCTTTCAAAATATTAGTGGTATTTTGCATAATTTTAAGTCAAATCGTACCAAGTTTGAAATTCCACCCTCCACGCTACTTAAAACTGAAATTTTCAAAAATTTCATATAAGTAATATGTTAGTCACATTGTATTGTTATATCGACCTAACGCAACCAAATGAATGTATAAAAAGCCGCTATTAAATGCCACTGCTCGTTAAGAACAATCAAAACGCATGATTCTCAATTAAACATGGCGTATGAATACTGCTATTGAAAGCAAAGGTTTTTCTTATTAATGTGTAGTTTTTTCACATAAGAAGTTAGTATCTCGAAAAGTATAGAACGAACATGGTCGATAACACAAACTACAGACTCAGCTCTTAGACTCATTTGCCCAACATCGGACAATTGCCATTCATAATTATAATACTTTGATGTTAATATTCACATTATAGGTGCATTTAATAATTTAATCACCGGGAGCGGTAGCTCAGTGCATCAACTGATGTCCCTGCAGAGCCTCTGACCGGGAGGTCCTACGTTCGAGTCGGCAGGAGTTTTGACACAAGCTTTTCCGCTAGATCGAATCCAGACGCTGTCTGGAGAAGAATTCTAGCGGCCGGCTGCTGTGATCGGTAGTTTTCCGTGTTTTTTCCGATCAACACCAGGCGAATGCCAGGGCAGTACCCTACCAAACGGGCCACGGACCGCGCGCGATGTTTCTTTCTTCTTCCTTGTCCTATTCTCTCACCTTACACACACACACTGACACTAACATGCACTACACGACCACATACTCCGGGAGACTGGTCGGGAGCTTAGAGCTTGTCCCGGCTGGGGCGGTGCCCCGCTGGTGGGAGAGTCCTGGTTAGGGGGAAACCCCACTAGCCGACGGTAGGTCGGCGCCGGATCTCGCCATCCGGCGGGGGAAGATCACCGCCATCTTCCGAGAAACAAACATGCACTACACTTACGGGACTAATGACCAAAGCCGTTGACGCGCCCGGAAACACGAAAAAATAAATCAATCAATACAATTTAATCCAACGGCGTACAAAAAAGATATCCTAGGAATTTGCTCGATATGTGAAACATTTTTCTTGAACATATATTTTCCTTCATTTTTCAAAACATAAAGCCAAACAATAGCACGCTATTTCGAATTGATGTAGCCAGCTAGTTAAACTGAAAGTGAAAAAATCTGTACCTTCGGGCGCTCGCGGGATTTAATGCCATATGCGCGATTGCGGGGCGGTATTTTTGCCACCGACGACCATCCTTCCCTTTTCTCAGTATTACAGCTTCTCTTGATTGTCAGTGATAGGGAATTTATTAGATAATATCAACTGGGCATTGTAGTAGATTCAAAATGCATTGAAACAATTTTAATTATTCAGAAATCCATTATTAAAAAATTATGGAGATAATCTGTGAAATCAGTTTTTTACTTTGGCTTCTCAAAACACTGATTACAAATACGAATCCATACAATAAAATAATGTTGTAATAAAAATCTAAATTAAAATCTAATGAAGTAGGATCTAATAAGTAAGATAAAAATGAAAGGTGTGTAGAAAACTAAATATGCCAAAATAAAACGAAAATAGTAAGTATTAGGAATCTTGATTACTAAAATCCACTGAAATCACCCATAATAATGAAATGAATCAGTTCATTTAATTTACACTATAATTAGCATAAGAGGATTATTCTTGCATTTTTATCACACAAATATATGAAACATATTCTTACATATTCATCAGACTCGTGAAAAAACCTACTACCGAGTAGAGCGAAGATAGATGTCACTGGTCACTTCTGCGTGAATTTGGCACAAATGTGAGTAGGTTTATGGCTGTCTTGTGTTTCAATAGATAACTAGAGAATTCCTAGCGTTCCGGCATGCTGAGTTCAAACATCAAGGCGAAGCACTGTTTTATTTTCAAAGGCCGCATTTATACCGCCCGCGCGATCGTTCCAAGGCAAACCAACAGTGGGAGTGGGGGTATTGTTGTATTAACTTCCCCCTAGATGGAGATGAAAGGTTGGTTGGTTGTTAGTGATTCCGAGAACGTCAACTACCGAGGTCATTAGTACCGTAAGTGTAGTGTATGTTTTTTCCCTCGGGAAGTGGTAGTGTTCTTTCCCTGCGGGATGGCGAGATCCGGCGTCGACCTACCGTTGGATAGAAATGTTTTACCCAACCAGGTATCTCCCACAAGTGAGGCACTGCCCGAGCGGGCACAAGTTCTAAGCTCCTGACCGTTCTCCCGGAATATGTGGTAGTGTAATGCATGTTAATATAAGTGTGTGTGTAAGGGGAAAGGATAGGACAATCACAGTTTGGGCCTTCTGCATCATCTGGAACTCTTTAGGGCCTTGACTTTCAGACCACCATCTCTCTCTTCTCTACTTACCTCCACTTCTCTCAAATCTATCAATTTGTTCTAGAGAGTTATGATGTTTGAAGTAAAAACCCGAATGTTGGCCAATTATTTACAAACAAAACTGTTTTTTAATTATTTGATTTCTAAAAGCATAAATAAGTCAAATGCATAAAGAAAAACAAAAAAATACAAAATTCTAGAATTTTTTCTCAGGTAGTCAGCTACCTTCCGATTTAAACATAGCTGCACTTCAAGGTCACGAGCTGGAAGGAGAGGGGAACACCAATCGGGAGCTTCGTTAGGACTTACATTTTTTATATTAAAGCTTCTGATTGGATAAAAACCCCCTCCGCATCCAGCTCGTGACCTTGAAGTCCAGCTATATTTAAATCGGAGTACATCCGCGCTACTCTCCAGGGAGCGCTCACAGCCTAAACGACCGCGAGAGAGGGAAGTTATATTTTATCCAGGCGGGATGAAGCCGAAAGTTTCGCGAACGGAATCCTACTCTGAAATTTTCTCCAACCCGATTCACAGTTATAAATTTTCGTCGGTCACAGAATTCTACAATTTATTTATTTATTTATTTATTTATTTATTTATTTATTTATTTATTTATTTATTTATTTATTTATTTATTTATTTATTTATTTATTTATTTATTTATTTATTTATTTATTTATTTATTTATTTATTTATTTATTTATTTATTTATTTATTTATTTATTTATTTATTTATTTATTTATTTATTTATTTATTTATTTATTTATTTATTTATTTATTTATTTATTTATTTATTTATTTATTTATTTATTTATTTCAAAAATCGCAAATGCTCTTGGATAAAGAATACCTCCCACTGCCCACTCAAGCGAGCGAGCTCGTTCGTAAGGTCTGCTAATGAGCGAATAACCCGCGGCCTGACAATTCGCCCGTTATCTCTCGAGGGAGCGCTCAGAGCAAAAACCGAGTGAGCTCTCTCGTTGTGCCACTGACAGTTGTATTTCAGACAGACGAGTTGAATTCTAAATATCTAGCACACGAATCCCATTCCTACTTTTTCCTGAAATCGAATTTTACTCCTAAATTTTCACAAACACTATTTCTTGTTCTAACATTTCCTGAGCACTATTCGTATTTCTCTACTTCCCCGATTCTCGTTTTGCAATTTCTTTCATATCTTTAGTTTTTATCTAATTTATGTTTAAGAAATTGCAGTGAGTACAGCTTAAAAGAATGTTAGATCTCCCGACGCACCGAGAATTACTCTTCATACAAATGAGATGATTTCTAAATATTTCCGAATTCTAATACAATTAGTAAAATTTCCCCTCCCTGATTGTACTTTTAAATTTGTTCGAGCTCAACTTTCTTTTCGAAAACCACAATGAGCTCTCGCTCATGAGACACTCAAATTCTCTACTGATGATAACTCATTTAAAAGCTATGCCAATAAACGAAGGATTTGCAGCTAGAAATATCTGGTGATTAGCTCACAATATCAATAATTACAAAACTTCAACTTTCATTTGGATGCAGAAGCGTTGTTCCAACTCGTTCGCAGACTAACGGTCTATATACTGTCTAGTACACTGCAGTATACTGCTATACTGTCTAGTATATAACAGATATAGATATAGAATAGTATATAATAAGAAAGCATTTATAGAATATATACACGATGAGTCACGTAACTTTAGCACCTTCAGTAATTTTTGAACTGTTGAAGTAATTGCAATGCAGTTTTCACGGAAGTGTATGAGAGAATGAGGCTAATTGATGTATGTATTCGTTTACACTTTATCACTTGTATTTTACGAGATTTGAGGTCAATTTAATTTTTCAAATGAAACTATACATATTTGTTTAGCCTATCATGACGAGCGCAAAAAAGCTAATCCAATGATATACATATTGTCATGTGTTAAATTAACATATTTTTGAGTAATTTTCATGTTTTGTGACTCATTAACGGGCTCTCCCTGCTAACCCGCGCTCGGGGCATTAGAATGTTTAATACGGAATTCCCCCAAAACAACAAAATTACTAAAATATTGTAACGTGTATATAATTGGATTCGTCTTTTCGACAGCATGATAGTCTAAAGAAATATGTAAGTATAATTCCATTTTAAAAACAAAGTGACCTCAATATCTCATAAAATACAAGTGATAAAATGAAAATTAATATACGCATAAAGTAGCCCCATCCCCTCGTGCACTTTCGTGAAAACTGCATTGCAATAACTTTAACCGTTTAAAAACTGCACGAGGTGCTAAAGTTGCGTGACTCACTGTATAATAAGCTCGCGGATCATGTGGTTTCAATCGCAATCCGATGAAGTACCTTTGTGGGTTGAAAGTAAATTTCTGGGTTCGTTTCATGTTATACAAAATCTAGTCACATTAATGTGACCACCCGTCAAAACCCTGAATAACCGCCTTTTGCAGCGCCAGCCGCTGCGAGACTTGGAGGAAGAAAGTCAATTGGGTCCTGGATGGAACCGACAGGAATGTGGAACCACGTCCACTCTAATGACTATGCCAGCTGCGCTAGGTTCCTTGGTTGCGGATCCATGGCGAGAACAGCCCGATTGAGATGGCCTCACATATTTTCGATTGATCTAAATCAGGGGAGGTTTTCATCAGGGGAGTACTGTAAGCTCATCCTGGTTCTCTTCGAACCACACACGTACACCGTGAGCTATATGACACATTGCATTGTCCTGTTGTTAGATGCCGTCTTGCTGAGGAAAAACGATTGGCATTTAAGGGTTGTCGTTTCCCAAAGATAGCTGCATAATTCTGTTGATTCATTGTGCCTTCCATAAGTAGATATAGTAGAGAGAATCTCTCTACTACATCTAGAGAGAGGAGTAAATATTCAAAACGGGACAAGTCCACTTCACACTTTTCTAATAAAAATACAAAATGTAGGTGAAGTATTACACTTTTCACACTGTCTTTAACTAACAAAGAGAGGACTACTGAATGTATTGTAAGCCATCTTACATTTATTTTCGTAAATAAAATTCTAGGCAAAAGCAACAGAAAACTCCAATTTTTGTCAAATGGACATATTATCTTTAGAATGTTTGCACCTCAGATGTAGAGTAGATGAAGTAGAAGGCCGTGCTTTGAACGATATTATTAAGTTAATGTAAGCATCTAGCTCTACTGTTCGTCAATCGACCGATTGTGTTGAAGCGTAACATACTTCAACACAAGTACATAGAGAACTTTACAATATCCTAGAACTAAAGATTTCGCAATTTGTTTATGAAGTTAATGAATAAATTATCAGTGGCATTGCGTAATAACGTCGTAAACACGCTAAGAAATTAAATGAAATTAAATTA
Organism: Teleogryllus occipitalis; assembly: GCA_011170035.1. Taxonomy (NCBI): domain Eukaryota; kingdom Metazoa; phylum Arthropoda; class Insecta; order Orthoptera; family Gryllidae; genus Teleogryllus; species Teleogryllus occipitalis. The sequence goes on from BLKR01002547.1 coordinate 175,953, forward strand.
GTGTAAAGTGATTTGCAATCAATATCGTGGCTATTAATGTGACACTTAACAATGATGACTCATTTTACTCTGAATCTTATAGATTGTTATTTTGATGTTGTAAATAAAGCAGTTAATATGAAAGTCTTGTCCATATATATGAGGGACATTTGAGTTTCTATTACATCGAAAAGAGATTTTCCATATGCATGCTCTAATAATAATAATAATAATAATAATAATAATAATAATAATAATAATAATAATAGTTGTTCGATGATGTGTTACAACTAGAAGAATTGCTTCACAATGAGCGAGAAAATAATAACAATAAAAGTAAAACTAATATTGAACAACTTAGCAAAATATACCTAACATTTTTAGTATATTTTAAGCAAATCTAGGTAACAAACATAAATATTAATATTTAATTATATTGTAAATAGGTAACCCTTCGTGAATATAGTACTCATTTTAAAACGTCTATTCTTTAATAACCAAATTTTCAACAATGCTGAATTTCAATCCCAAATCTTGGGGAAACATATTCACACACTTCCACATCTGCACGTTGTTCTCTTTTTCTGATAATTGCAAATAGTCCGGTTTATTTCACAAGTCCTAGTGCTTGTACAAAGCGGAGCAACTTGTTCTTGTGCTAATGAGGAATGCTATGGCTCATCATGCAAACGTTCCCGTCCCGAGGTAGCATCACAAATATTCACTCGCGAGATACGATCGCGCGGGGCTGCGAGATAATTTTTCGCCTCCAGCCACGCGATGCCTATCCGGCAGCGGCGGTCGTTAGCCCTGGCAAAGGCTGTGCGCACAGGGGCGAAGTTTGCCTCGCCTCCGCCCGCGACCACTCGAGTACGAGGTATTTATTTAGTCAAAACAGTAAATAACTGTATGTGACGTATGGAGGAGAAAACCATCTGCGCACGCTTTCTCGAGTTTCAAAATCCCTTCCCAATAATTTAACTATTGATAGTCCAAAGATAAATAATAATAATAATAATAATAATAATAATAATAATAATAATAATAATAATAATAATAATAATAATAATCCACAAATGTTGCGAGAGTGCGAATGTCAGGCCAAAGGTCACATTGTGCGCCATGCAAACAAAAAGGAAACGACATCTCCATCAGTTGGTTGGTTGGTTCATTAGTGAGTCCGGGAGCGTCAAAATCGTTGGTCATTAGTCCCGTAAGTATAATGCACGTTTTGTCCCCGAAAGATGGTGGTAATCTTCCCCCGCTGGATGACGATATCCGGCGCCGACCTACCGTCAGCTTGTGGGGTTTCCCCCTAAACAGGACTCTTCCACCAGCGAGGCACCGCTCCAGCCGGGACAAGCTCTAAGCTCCCGACCGATCTCCCGGAATATGTGGTAGTGTAGTGCATTTTAGTGTAAGTGTGTGTGAAAGGGACAAGGAAGAGGAAGGAAAGATCGCGCGCGGTCTGTGGCCCGTTTGTTAGGGTACTGCTCCGGCATTCGCTTGGTGTTGATCGGAAAAAACACGGAAAACTACCGATCAGAGCAGCCTGCCGCTAGAATTCTCTTCCAGACAGCGGCTGAATTCGACTTAGCTAAAAAGCTCGTCGAACCTTGGAGAGAAGCATGGGATTCGTTACAAAATTTAGAGCTGCAACAAATATGTAGCATTTCAAATTGCTTAATATCTTTTAATATCCGGATCACGAAATCCAGATTTTCAGGGTCTAGACGCGTTGTTAACAGGTAACACACAATTGTCATATGGGTGGCATGTGAGCCTGGTGATTATGGAAATCTTCATTCTACATTAGTATATTGAATTACTTAAATTAATAAAACAGTTAACTATAAATTTGTTGGCTTAATGTTTTATGCACCCTAGTGATTAATTCCCTATCCAGCAATGGCACACTAATCATGAGCTCGATTGCGTCTTATAAAGGAAACAAATCAACATATTTCCTTTGTGTATGATATAGAGAGAGTGGATTTAAATGCATTATTACGTCAATACACGAGTGTATATAATAAATTTTATATATTACTAGTGTATTACTTCATTGCGTTCGTGATACACTTTGATTCTTGCAAGTTCATAATATATAATTTAAAACCGTTGAATCAAGTATACACAATGTGAATGTGATATTCACACATAAATATCATTAAAATCATAGAAACAAGTGACTATAATATTATGATTAGCAAGGTAGTTGAGTTATGAACTTCTTTCCTGTGTGTCACATATGGTTTTTACTGTTATTTTGCAAGAAAGAAATCGAAATAAATCAAACCAAATTTTCACTTAAATAACAATACCAATCTGTTGTGACTTACCGCCCTTTCTTAAAGAATGTTTCTTCTTTTGAAGTTTGAAAATTAAAATCTCTGCACTCCTTTAAAAAGTAAATCTACAACAGAGAGGAAGCAGTTATACAGATTATTTATAGCGAAAGGAGAATGTAAATCGTGTTAACAAATCGTCAGCCCGATATTTTTCAGATCCTTGGTTTATGTGGCAAGGGCAATCGATGGAAAAACGTGATTGTGTCGACTGCATCATTCATGAGCATTTGTTTCATTCGCAAAATGTTTCCCTTTTGATATTTCATTCACTGGGCTCGTGATTTATGTCCATAGTTGTTTTTCATTTATAGATGATTTTGATATCTGCAACGAGCAGTCTTTCTCGTGGTATTTCACTCAACATCAGTAGAGGTATCGTGACATAATTTAAGAATTATTCCTGCCAAGTAATTCTCAAAAAAACTGGTAAATTCATACAGCTGATTGAAAAAAGTTGTTATTGTCACGAACATTATTTAATCTTCTTCGAAAATTTAGGATAATTGATTTGTAAAACGAGTTCATGATATATTGCACGTGGTCAGAATAGCACTGTATGAAGCAATCCGCTTGCAGCTCTCACGTCCCGGTCGCTTCTTGGTTTGTAGAGATGGTCACCAGTGTCTCATGCGAAATTCCTGAGTTTGACTCCCGATGGAGGAGGATTTTAGACTTTAGGTCGCATTCAGCAGCTGGCTGGTGGAGAATTCTAGAGGCCCATCTGTCTGATAGGTAGTTTTCTGTTTTTTTTTCTGATCAACACCAAGCGCTTTGCAAAGCAGTAAATAGTATTAAACGCGCAAGTTTTCTTGACCAATGGCCTTGCTTCCCCTTCCCTTGAGCAGTAAACAGTTGAAGGCAGTTGAATCTCGCAGCAAGTACTGATGACAACATTCCAAACATATCTTCATTGGCGTCTAAATAAAATATATTTACTATTGAAACCGAGAACCCTTTTTCTCAACAAAATTTAAAGAAATGGCCAAACAAGATGCACTTCCATCACAGGAGATAACTCGAACTCCTGAGAAAGTTAGAACTGAAACTATTGAGAAAGTTGGGAAGGCATGCCTGATATTCCAGAGATTGGCATTGCTACATAAAATCTAGTGGCCGATGTCGTAACTAATACCCCCACACCACCCGCATTTTTCCAAGCCATCGGTCAAGAAAAGTCGCGCGATTGATACTTTAACATTCCGGCGTCGAACCACGCGCTGTCTTTCCTTACTCCTTTTCGTTTGTGGGCCAAGGAATACGGCAAGGCCAAAGTAACCTTTGCTGGATCATAGTTTCCTGTTAGGAGTGATTAGGAGAGGTAGCTCAGTGCACCAACTGATGTCACTGTAGCGCCTCTGCCCGGGAGGTCCTACGTTCCCACTCCCCACGGCGGCAGGATATTCGACACTAGCTTTTCAGCTAGGTCGAATTCAGTCGCTGTCTGGAGGAGAATTCTAGCGGTCGGCTGCTCTGATCGGTAGTTTTCCGCGGTTTCTCCGATCAACACCAGGCGAATACCGGAGCAGTACCCTACCAAACGGACCACGGACCGCGCGCGATCTGTCCTTCCTCTTGCTTGCCCTATCCTCTCCCCTTACACTCACACACACAAACATGCACTACACTACCACATATTCCGGGAGGCCGGCCGGGAGCTTAGAGCTTAAACCGGCTGGGGCAGTGCCCCGCTGGTGGGAGAGTCCTGGTTAGGGGGAAATCCCATTAGCCGACGGTAGGTCGGCGCCGAATCTCGCCATCTAGGGGGGGGGGAATATCACCGCCATCTCCCGAGAAAAGAACGTGCACTACACTAACGGGACTAATGACCGAAGCAGTTGACGTGCCCGGAAACACGAAAAAATCAGTCAATCTAACGATGTGATAATTTTGGTATCTAGATGCATTTAAAATCCCCGCTAATATTGTGACGCAAACTGGTGTCTGAAGCTCATTGGCTGAAGTCAGATACGACGCGCAACCTCCCCTCCCTGTAATCGCCCTTCCCTACACGAGAGTTCGCGCTCCGACAGATCAGCGCGCCGACGCTGGCAGCCAATTCCTGCGAGTGCCAGTATCTTTTGATAAGCGTCGGGCAATCGGTCGACTGATAGATTATTTCGTGATTCCGGGCGCGTTTTTATCGCGTGAGGTGACAGTGATACTCCCTCACTGGATGGTGAGATCCGGCACCAACCTACACGTCGGCTAGCGGAGTTCTGCGCAGGCACAGAAGATCGAGATTACAGTCGATTGCTACCCGCAAAGGTGTGCACAAACTCCTTACTGTTTACTTTCTTGCTTGAATGCAACCAATACAAGATTCTACGGTTGGGGAATTCCAAAAAGAATTCTCCCGACATAGGTAACAATGTTTGTAGTAAAAAAGCAATGAATAAAAGGTCATTAAATCCATACCATTGTGTTACACATTCTTACATAGAAAGAAATACATAAATCATTTCCATTCTTGTAATCGTGTAAGCCTGATTCCGTTAGATTTCAACTGGTGACAAGTCGGCATTCATTCCACCAATATTAAATGCCAACATATCACTTTTGGCTTTGCGGACCCAACGCCAATGGTGCAAAGAAGATTGGAGATGATTAGAAATTAGTGGGGTTAAAACAGCTTGTACTTTCTCGCCCTATTTTCAGGCAAAATTACGTGAAAAGATCTCAAATTTTCGAAAAATGGTACATGACCATATTTCAAAATTTACACCTTAAAGCATAAATTTCATTAAGGAAAAACATTTCTATCTTCATAATAGTAGTTGAAGGAAGACGCCGAAAAAGTTTTGAACTTTTGCAATTTTTGAAAAATCAAGGTTTTAAAAAAACATGAGACCTGCACAATTCTCTTAAACGTTCTTCACACAACACCTACACTCCAAAAACAAAATTTAATCAAAAACGATGGTGCTTCTCTTTGAAAATTTAAAAAATGTCCAGGAAGCTTCATGTAAAGTATCCCCAAAAATTAAAATAACGTTTTAAAGTTCAAGGAGTTGTGGCATCAGCCAGATTGAATGGGAAATATCAATATTGGAGAAAATGGGCTGAATTAGCCGCTAGCGTTGTTCACAAACGGACAGCTGATGCAATTTGCTGATGTAAAGGTAACAAAATTTCTAGATCTCTCAATTTAATCAAACCTCAAATGGAATGTACACATAACAGAATTAAACACTAAATTAAGCTCATTATGTTATGCATTCAGAATTATTTCTAATTATGTCAGCCGTCATGCAGCTCGTTGCGTGTATTTTGCAAATGTACATTCCCGCCTGAAATATGGCATAATATTCTGTGGAAGTGCCCAGACATTTAGATTGCAAAAGAAAATTATCCAAATAATGAAAAAATGCCATTCACGTGATCCCTACAAGCATCTTTTCATTGACCTTGGAATCTAACCTTTTCCTTGCCTATTTATTTACGAATCTGTAGTATTTGTCAAAAATGACTTGCTTAAAGGTGGGAACATATTTTCATCTAATACTGATATTTATCGTTACAACACTCGATGTAGAAATCATGTTCATCAAGTGTCAGTAATAACAGCTCACTACAAGAAATCCACATACAATACATGTACGTTACTTTACAACGCATTGCCAGATGAAATTAAACAATTAATATTGGTACACAAATTTAAGTGAAAGTAAAATGTTTTGTTCTGCATAACTGTTTCTATTCAATTAGAAACTATACTGATCCTCAAAAAGACAAATAATGTTTACTTTAACAAAACAATGGTATAGTATAATGAATTAGTTTACATTTGCATTGTATAATTTTTAAAAAAGACTTAAATGCCTGTAACAAGTAATGTACTTCAGCATCCGGGTCAATGATCCCCATCTCGATCGGTTTTATGTCCAGATTCCCTGATCCATTGAGCAAATGCTGAGATTAATAATTGATTTGCTCCTGAACGTAAATGTAACTTCACTATGGGAACATTTTGTTGAGCTCCCCTTTTGCTTGTAGTTGTAGTAGAGCTTAGAGTGAGTTTCTATTTTGTTAGCAATACAGAAAAATCAAATCTCTTCGTTCGTTTACCATTATAAATAAGTTTTCTATAATTCGGCAACGAAAATATATGGTTTTTCAAATGTTAATCTCTCGTTTTTTTAAATTTATTATTATTATTATTATTATTATTATTATTATCATTATTATTATTATTATTACTATTATTTTTTCATATTTCAACTATTAATGGTTAAATTGTTGGGAAGGGATTCTGAAACTCAAGAAAGCGTGTACAGTTGATTTTCTCCCCCATACGTCACATACAGTCTTTGACTGTTTTAGACCAAATAAATAAATAGACAGACAGACGGAATGATGTGCTGCCAATTGATTTTTCGACCTTTGAACAGACCTTTAAAAAGACCTTTAAACATTGAGTCTGGCTAAACCACATGTTAGTGGATTTTTTCAAAATTTATCAACTGGATTTATCCACTTTTTCGTTACTAGGTCTTGGCAATAAGAGTTTTTCTGGCGAAAATTCAGTTTTTTTTCGCGCAGCATTACATAACTTTCTCTCTACTCCGTAACGAGAAAGTAATAAAAATATGATGAAGGTGAATTAGCAGGGGACCATGGAATGACACTGTGGAAACGGGCCAATTATAGCGATTCTATTTTGTCAGTCACAGAACTCGAATGAAATGATACCCGTTTTTGTTCTAGAAGCACGCAGGGCTCTAAAGAAATAAGTTGGTCGAGACAATTAGAGACTCGTCTGGTAAAAATGTCATTATTGACTTGCATAAATTACTTCACATGTTACACTATTTATCACTAACAAACGTGAATAACTGGTCGTATATTCTGAAAATTTGCCCTGTAAAAATTTTGAAGGCAGGCACTTGAATTTGATGAATAACAATAGATCGACAATTTTCCGCTAGCAATGTAAATGTTCTGGAATATGATGTTTGAATACTCATGAGAACACTTATCTCAGACTATAAAATGTGTACATGAATGTGCATTGCCAATTTGATAATTATACTTCGTATTTAACATTGTTTCTAAAGTTTTGAATCTAGAACATCTCGATTTGCTATAAATAACAATTTTACATTCTACATTATGCAGAGGTGATACAGGAGATACTTATTTTAATAGTATATTCTATGAAAATAAAAAAGTATATATAATTTACATTAAATTCAGAGTGTAATTAATCATTAATAAATATTAACGACGTATTAATGATTATGGGTTTATTATGTGATTGAACATTACAGTAATTATATAACACGTTGCTGATCAATACGTTAACATCGTATAAAGTACATCAGAAACAAAATTCTGTTTATGATACTGAAAAATACTCCTTAATGACATTAACAACATGTGAATAAGTTTATGTATATATTGTGAATATTTTATGTGTATATATTAATATGTGAATATTTATAGATAATGATATCACATGTTTGTAATGATAATAACTATTATAATATTAATTACGAATTTTTAAAGAAGAGAATAGTTCATACATTTTTAGCAAATATGAGTAAAACCTTTTTTATATTATTTTTAATAAAATTCCACTCTATCCGATTTATTTAAAACCGAAACATTGAAATATGATCGAAACAGCACAGAAATGTCTTTTATTAACATAAAAGAGTCTGTCATAAAATCACATTAAAAATGGAAATCAAATATTCTAGAAGACTGAGGAAATCTTGAATAAAGAAATAAATTCTGTACATTAAGAATGAATCAAAGACTTCTTCCAATTAACTTGGGCAATTAATGTCTTTTGAAATGCCATAAGGTGTCCTTATGTGAAAATCTGAATCCTATCTACTAAACGGTTTTGGAGAAGAACTTTTTGTAGGATATACGCTTTGTTTGTACATAAACCGTAATCTGAATTGTATTTTTACAATTTTTAGAGCATTCTTTACAGTTTTCAATGCCAAATACTAGGTAGTGAATAGAGCATATAACTATCGTATTGGCTAAATTCGTTCAAGAATTTACGTTCATTCGGGCTATTTACTGACCAATTTAATTTAGTTTTATTTGTTTATTTTTATTACCCCATTTCATACATTTATATTCTTTCGCCCAAACCTGTCGCAAGGAGACAAACATTACTTTTGGAAAAAAGTCAAAATTTTTATTAAATTACTGAAGTTCATGGGGCTATTGCACCAGGCAGTTAATGCAAGTCTTCTAAATTGCATTGAACTCATCAACCAAAAGTAAATGAATCAAGCTTTTTTCAATCATAATTTTAAAATCCTTCAACAGTAAGTACATATCTCAATATTTTTCATTTAGTTAAAAGTTGAGTTGAAATAGGTAGTTTGTTAAATTGGAATTTACATTATTAGGGTCAAAATACTTGGATGTGATGGATTTATTTTTGGGACATTACACGAGGATGAAACCAATATTCAGCATTTTGTTGCAACAAACACACAATGGGATTGGTTTCATATATAGTATAATCTATGAGCGAATTTACAGCGGTCTGGACAAATACGTCAAAGAATGATCTACTCCTGATCAGGAAAACATTGCAAAGGTTTTAATAGCGAAGAATCCGTTGATGTCTTTGTTGTTATTACTTGTTTTAGAGTCGATATATTGAATTGACCACCTCATTTTCATCTTTTACCTAATGTGCTTCAGATAGTCCTCAGATGAATTCATTTTATTATTATTGTTCTTCGCTTGTTGATCAATGATTAATGTAGGAGGATTGGTCTTGCTGATCGGCCATCTGGCTTCTATTTCGTAAGTAATGTGAATGACCAGGGTCTCAATACATGCATTAGTGGTTTGCATATTTCAAGTAGTTTGGTGTTGATTAATAACATATGATAGAGGAACTTTAATTCCGTTCGGTATATATGTGAATAGAATAATTCTTGTAACGGTTGGATTTAGCACGGATTTATCACTATTAAGAATGCGTAATTGTCTGCACTGTTTTTTCTGCTAATAATGAACTTAATAGGGAAGTTCTACAAAGGAGAATGGGATGAATAAACCCAGTCTATACATTTCCGAGGTGTCTTAGAAATAAATAACGTGGTGATCTCGATATTGGTTGAATGTTTCCTGCAGAATGAGGTCCACATCAGAAACTGGTAGGATGGAGTTGGGGGATTCCTCGGGAAAGGTATCAATAATTAAATTCCATGTGATCTCTGGGAAGTATTTAGTTCTATGAGTTCTCACTGATGTGGTATTTTCTAGTCCGTGATGAGATCCCTAGTATTTTCGAAGAAAGGTTTTGGATATGATTTCAAGTGACTAGTATAAGTTTTAAATAAAGAATTAATATAATTAAGAATGATATTGTTGTTGGAGGACGAGTTTTTGCTGAAATACCATACTTGATGGTCAAGTAATCTCCACGAAATTGAAGATTTGGTGCCGAAGCCTCAATAAGGATACTACTATATAAAATTACATAACGTCAGAATTCAAGTATTCAAAAACAGATTGAAATATAGAATTATTTAAGCAGATCGTGTAAAGAGTTGAAATATGTGTAAATAACTTTGAAATAATCTCTGCAGAAGCATGATATACAATTTTAGATTATTACTGGAGAATGAAACCAACAAGAGAGTTAAAAGTGAAATCTTTAATGAAATTGTTTGTAGGAAGAATAACATTCACGGCCTTTTTGAGAACCACCGCCCATGGCAACGCATCTCAAACTCTCAAAAACGTTGATTTACTGCAGATCTTGGAGCGTCACTTGTTTCCTTTCATGAAGAGCGCCCTCTGTCCCTTGCACCTCCGCTAGCGCAATCTGTAACCAGGCATTGTTATTGCCATGTAACTAATATTATCCAGGATTTTCAGCTGTCGCAGCCCTTACCCTTGTGTATTTCGCGCTGATTTATCGCTTTAATTTCCATTTTTAAAGGGGAGCGCGCCATTAAAACGCGGAAAAATGGACGCTTCCGTCTCTGCGGAATCCAGTCAGCACAATATGCCTGATAGCTCTGTAGCACCACTTCCCATCACTTGTTATTAAATCATAATTGTGAATCGAACGACGGAAAAACTTGGGAGTATCACGAAAGCAAGAGAATCAGACTCAGAAAAACGGACAGCGCTGGAATACACAGTACGGTTGACTTTAGTAATATAGCTTCTGAATGAAACGAAAAAAAAAAAAAAAGACAAAGAAACGTGACGGAGAGGTCGTCACAGCACACGCAAAATGTCAGCAGCTACTCCATATTCACACTCGAGTTTTCGAGATTTATCGAACTTTGTATCACGGCCTGTGATTTCTCGAGGTTTTTTCACACGCATTATGATCGTTGGCGTTCAAATTACAGCGTGACATTTTTTTCGATTAAAGAATAATTTGATTTTTTCTGCTGTTCAGCGACAAATCGCTTCTGCCTCTGTAATCGGGTTCTGATTTTTTAGCCTTTCGCTTTGTTTCATTGACTGGGTATGCAAACATTGATATCAAATTACGACCTGTGCGCAGCGCGTTGTCCCGGTTATGCATAAAAATCAAGGAGCGATTGCTTGTGTTTCTGTGGTAGGGAGTTGGGCGGTTTTCAGCCTGCACAGTATTTACATTTCGTTAGTTCCTAGGCCGGATAAAAATACATCAAAGCGTTCTCTCTGCTTTTTTCTGTTTCCCGTAATATTTTTAGACAGATTTAATGGTTCAACGGACACGTTTCCAATAATAGTTGTTTAGTTATCTTTAACACGATTTCCAACAAAATTTCTGAGAGTGTATTAAGAGACGTGGAAATGAATGCGAGAAAAGAAAACAAAGGAAAAAAATTAAATTCGAAAAACGTGTTAAGAGCGCGAAATTAATTGAGAATCGCATGTTATGCCTTCTGTAAGTTGATTGGTCAATGGGGTTTATAAATATAATCATTTAAAATCAACTCGCATTACGCAAGTCGAAATAATCCAAACATACTTTGATTTCACAAGATGCAACGCCAATACTATTTTATTTACTTCAGTAGATGTAAATAAATATATTAGTAAAACGCCGAAGTTTTATAAGACTTACAAAACATATTATTTCATCCAAGTACATTGGTGAAGAACGTAAATTTAATTAATTAATTATTGTGTATTATTTTAAAATTATTTGGTCAATTTGTGCTACTTTTTATTTCATTGCTCACCTTTACAGTAAGTTCATATTTTCTTGACATTCAATTCCAATAAAATATATAATTTATATAATTACTGTATGAGATAGGCAATGATACTTGCTTGAGTTGTATCACATGCCTGGTTAATACCTGTTATGCAATAAATGTAGTTCATTCAAAGCAGATAATAATGTAATAGGTAATAAAATTATGTAAGACTAGGAGTAATCATCCAAAATGACGGGATAAAATGAGACGAGAGTTATTACACAAACACATTTACAAAAGTGCGGTGGGGAGATTCTTTTAAACGTTCATGTATTTTAAATGTACTGTATCACATTCCTCTGAGAAACACTAACTTAAACCATTTTTTAATCTGGAGAGGGTTTTGAAAAGTTGACCGTGAAAAAATAGGGTTCTTTCAAAAACACAACAACTTCTCGAAATATTGACTTACAAAATAGAAAATGAACAGTCACAAATCGAAATAAATTTAGCAAAGCCTAGCTTTGGAGGATTTGCAAAATAGGTTGTATTTTGCAAATCCTCCAATCCTCAAACTCATTTCTATCAGCCTTCCCCGAACTTCCAACTCACTCCAAATACTAAATTGTGTACTTGCCACTAAAAGTAACGAATTTTATCACCAGAAGGTATTGCAATAGCAACATAGTCTGAAACTTATGGGTTCACATTTGTCAGGTTTTATGCATTGCTTAAAAAAACGCCCTACTCTAATAAAATCTTTTGAACGTATATTCTTTAACCATAAGATATAATATGAAAAAACTTCTGGTTTCCATGTTGTTTCAGTTAACCAAACGTTTCGTTATAATTGCGAGGATTTAGAAAATTGTGTTATAATTTACAACATAGGTCACCAACTACAATCCACATGAAATACAAAGTATATAATATAAATTATTTTAAATAGGCATCAAGTATAAATAATCATACTTTCAATTTTTCAGCGTTAAAAATTCAGAGACCATTTGTAGGTTTAAATTATTTACTGCATCATATCTCTGTCAGAAAACATGATTAATTTATTATGGTAGAATAGTTTTATATTGCCGCTTAATTTAATTGTACATGTTGGAGCAGCAACTCATCCCAGTCTCTCATCATCCCTTTTCTGCTCTTTCCCGTTCTCTCCCCACACTCTAACCCCTTGCCCATCCACTCTCAGTCATGCATACAATAAATGCGTTTCATGCGTATACAAACGGCATTACAAGAGACGTAAAACGGAAGTTTCAGAGATGTAATGTAAATAATATTTGAATAGTCCCTGACTGCCCAAGGATAAATGTACAAAATCAAATAATATTTTTCATAAAATATAAGGTTGGTGCGTAAGTCTGTAGAGTTCTTTCGTAAGTATGTTTAACTTAAGAGATACCCAAAGAGATAAGTTAATCAACAGTAATATATTCTCTTGTATTTACCTGTCTGCCAGCGTTGGGGTTCTTTTTTGATTCCGTGCTAGTAACAATCTTGGTGCTTGCAATTAAAGAAATCCACAATCCTGGCTTGAAGGAAATTTCTTGAAGGTTGCAGGATAGAAAACGGAAAAGGTAAAAGTCTGAGGGCGCAAGATCTGGCGAATAAACTGGATGTGGAATGACTTTCCAGTCTAATTCTTGGATAGTTTATTTTTCAGAGTACGGGTGGATGATACCGTGCAGTAGAATCACTTCAAGCAGTCTTCTTGATTGATTTTCTTGGATTGCAACTGCAAAGCTTCTGAGTTTTAGGCAATAAATGTCAATAGTATGGGGTATACTACGAGGAAGCAATTTGAAAAATCTACACCCGTTTTTGTCCCACTAAAATCATAACAAAATCTTATGGATGTACATTGGTCTTTGTTCGGGAAGTTGTTTTGTTGGTAGAACTGAGGAATTACTTGGTTTTTCATACGTTATACCTTTTGATGTTCTGTGGATAAGACCATAAAGACACCTTTTCTCCCGAACACTAAGGATATTGGATAGGAATGGTCAATTCATTGCGCGCGCAAAGTATGCACAATTCAGCGTTTTCGTGGCTTTGGCTTGGACCACGTGGTACTCATACATCCTCTTTTTGAATGTTTTTAACTGAACGGAAATGTTGCACTATGGTTGATTGGGAGATTGAAATTATTACGGTTCATCATATTGACCAACTCTCCACTTATACTCAAATCTGAAATATTTGCCAACGCTCGACTGATACTCGGTCAAAAATACCCTCCTTGAAACGAAAAAAAATCTTACTTTGCTGTCTCTGATGGCACATATCCTATACACGGGGCAAATATTCATAGTCGTCTCCGCAGCCTTCGCCCTTCCAGGAGGATATGTCGGAAATGTTCACTTTGTTCATTCAACTCTTCATTTTCTGTCGTCCACAGGAACATTAACTATTTTCAACAAAGGAAAATGCAATACTCAACCTCAGACACAATACTAGAACTTAAAGAAAAATGACAATTAAACATATATATCCCAAAGCAAGAGGACAGCAAACATGCCAAACATGAAACAAAAAGTGAAGTCGTAGGCTTCCACGGCCAGAGTCATGTGAATGATCCTGGCTGTCCGGGTGACGCCGCGTCGAAGGCTGTGTTGCTGACGTTTCGACTATCTTTTTGTGGTTTTCCTCAGGGCTGGTCGGCGCTGGAGTGGTGCTCACTGGCCTTCGACGCGGCGTCAACCGGACAGCCAAGATCATTAATATGAAACAAGGTTATTATATTCGGATCTTGCTGCGAAATGAAGTTACTGAAGCCCAAACTATTCATCACTTGTTACAGGA
>BLKR01002548.1:0-158462 GCA_011170035.1 Teleogryllus occipitalis
AAGAAGAGGAAGAAGAAGAAGAAGAGGAAGAAGAGGAGGAGTAAGAAGAGGAGGAAGAAAAAGAAGAGGGCGAGGACGAGTGGGGCAGACGTTCATCGCTGGCGAGCGGCGACGGGGAGTGCGGGTGTGACATGACGTGGGCGGGGGCGGAGCGGGGCGGGGCGAGAGCACCCGAGGGCTGGCGCGCGCCCAGCAGTGCCAGGATCAATGGCGGCCGCCTCCGCCTCCGCCACCGCGACCCGGCGCCCCGCCCCCTGGCGTCGCCGCTCCCGTCGAGTTGCAGCGCTCGCCGCCCTGCAGAGGACGCTCGCGCGGATGACGGACTCGAGAGAAGATCGAACCCTCACCTGTGGGTGAGGCAACGGGTTCTGCATCAGAATCTTGGTTCAGTCGAAGAATGACTTTGATTTAAACAAAGCAACGCAATATTTATCGACGACAGAATCGCTGAATGGCGAGATGCGGCGCCGACTAGTAGGCTAGTAGGGTTTCCCACAACAAGGTATCTCCCACCAGCGGGGCGCTTTCCCAGCCAGGACAAACTAAGCCCCCGACCGGTCTCCCGGAATATGTGGTAGTGTAGTGCATGTTAGTGTAAGTGTGTGTGTATGTATGTGTGTGTGTGTGTGTGTGTGTGTGTATTGGGAGAGGATAGGACAAGGAAGAGGAACGACATCTCTATGCTAGTTGTAGTTTATTTAAAAGGGTCGCAAAGCAATCTAAACTAGAGGTGCTAGAACAGGCATAATTTCTCGCTTGATTATAAACGGTTACGTAATATTGTAATATTTCGATTTCTGTCGTACTAACACCTCAGTAGAAACTTGAAAACATGCAATTGAAACGAAGACCGCAAAAAGTTCTTTGGTTTCTTGACTAATAACTCAAATCTCTTTCTTTAAGGACATTCAAATTCACAGTTGTCAGTGTTGTCTTTGTAAACACTGGTTTCAACTACCTCATCGTAATCGTACCTGATTGTACTATCCAAAAACAAATGATTGATAGACGGCCCTCGACGGCTAACAAATTTTTCATTTGAAGTTGACCACTGATAAAGCAGTCAAGGACAATCGATCTTGATCGTCCTTCTTTACTTCCTTTGCTCGACCCCTACACCCTTCGGATGAGACAGTGAACCGTACCTTATTGTGCTCACGTTTGTACTCATATTGATTATATTTTGCTTTGGTTTGGTTTTAAATACTTTTTCTTTTGTACATTTTCATGACAATTTGTGTTTTAACCCAATTTGCAAAAGAAAGTAGTAAGATTTTCTTTTCTGTAGAAGGTGTACTTTTGACTACAACTAATGGTGCTACAGTTGCAAACTACTTTCTCATATTGTAACTATTACATAATATTATATTACCCTAAGGGTTACGCCTCAAAAAACTACGAGACGTAATCAAAATCCCATATTATTTATTCAATATAATGAATAGTACACGAATTTAGTTTCTTCAATATTAAAATTTTTAATTTAAAATTTCCTGTATAATCAGTGTGTTCTCGTACCGGGTCCCGCACTCACCTAGGGTACCGTGAAACGATTTTAATGAGGCTCAGAAGGAGCCAGCGGAAAAAAGTTTGGTAGATTTGAGACGTTTGCCACGGTCTGTGGATAAATACGAATAATGAAGTTCCTCTGATATTTGTTTAATTTGCACACTGCTTTCTCGAAATCCAAGAGTATATGTATCAAAGACGATCGCAGGAGTCTTTCGGATTTTTTCAAGAATTAACAATCTGTTGTGTTTCAGTTACGTGATTCTGTGTCTTTCTTTCTGTATTACATCTAATGTGCAAATTTGCAATAGTTTTATTTGTCCAAAATGTTTTACTAAAAGTAGTCTCTATGCTAGTTGTGGTTTATTTAAAAGGGTCGCAAAGGAATCTAAACTAGAGGTGCTACAACAGACATAATTCTCGCATTATTAGAAACGGTTACGTAATATTGTAATATTTCGATTTATGCCCTACTAACACCTCAATAGAAACTTGAAAACATGCAATTCAAACGAAGCGCTTGATTTGCTTATTCCCGTTCGTTTTAATAGTCAGGAACAGTAGTCATTTTTTACTTCTACGAATGAAACATGAATAAATTTAAATGTTATAATATTTCTGACACATTATAACAAAAAACATGAATAACTTCACACAAGCTTGTCTTGATTACATATAAGTGTGCTTTCCATTTTTTAAGTATCATAATAAGCGATCAAAACTTTTTGGAGTAAAAATGTGTATTTGTTAATTGTAAGTTGAATATATTACCTTCATTCGACCTGTTTCGCTTCAAGAGAATCTTATCTTCATTATACTATCATCATGACCGCTAACAATGATCAATTGTTTTGAAAATTTAAAGAGATTCCCGAAAATGGGATCAGTACCACTTTCTTTGGTACAACATAGAACTTTTTTTTAAATTGATGCCACTGTTGAGAAAATTTAAAAATGGTATGTGTGTGTGTGTGTTTTATGAACATATTGCATTAAGAACAAATGTTTGACTTCAATAATGTAGTTGAAGAAAGACTCCGAAACATTTTTAATATTATAATTTTTTTCAAAAATATAGGGAGTGCTACAAAAATGCAACTTTCGCTATTTTCTTGGGCGTCTTTTGCCCTATCAGAGGGGAAAAACAAAGAAAAGAATTGTAGCCTTTTCGTAATTGTAAAGAGACCACCAAGCAAAATCAAACACAGAATCAGGGAAATTGTTCAATAAAGTCATTTAGGAGAGCCTTATCAATGTTGCTGTATTTATCAAATTAAATGTCCATGACTACAACTGTCTATTCTCACTCCAAATCAAAACTATGAACCTGAATTGCGCGCTGCAAAAACTACCAAATTGTGCCATCAGATATCTTTCCAATAGTACCACACTTCACAACGACCTAGTCAGTTTTTAATTTTTGTATCGCTGATGACGATCCATCTGGAAGATCTTCTTTGTCTGCTAAGTCAGTCTAAAAAGAAGTAAAAGTAAAAACACATATTTTTCAGGTACAAATAGCGAAAAACTAAAACGTGGTAATTGGAGGAATTAGATGTGTCTTATGAAGTGCAGCTCTGTATCTAGCACGGTCCTGCGATTCAGCGTCAGATAAAATCGTGAAAACCTTAACCAGCTAACCGGCCGACAAATTTCCAAATGTTCTTGACCCCCGAGACTACATCAGCACTTCCAATCTGGCAAATGCGTGCCAAGTTCTGGACAAAATGTTTCGACGAAATTAGAAAAGTACAAAGCACACTTTTTACGTGAATCAGTGCTGCTGCGGCCAAAACTAACAGTATTTATTGCTAATATTACAGTAAATACGCTGTTGTGATTTCTTTACCTCAAGAATTGACTCAATCTGTATATTATTTACCGGAATATTGTCAGTTACTTTATTTTTTTTATAATATTTATTGATCCTTGTTCGACAAAAATTTGTCTTTCAAGGGTATGAAAAATTACATGAACATCATACAGAATATGAGGAGAAACTAAATAGCAACGTCTAAACATATTACTGATATGTAGACTTTTTTTAATTTTTGAGAGTCATAATGATCTTAAAAAGAAACTATGTTTATAAATAATATATTATTCATAAAAAATTTTACAGTAAATGATAGAAACTGTGAGAAGAGACAACTAAGGAGGATGTAAAAGATCTTTAGAATAACGTGATTTAATTCGCGAGAATGGATTAATTGTTTTTCCTAATTGAAAAGATGTATAAGCAGGAGAAGAAGGAAGTGAAGCATAAAATTTATCTGAGAGACGAAGGATCCAGGATTTTAGAGAAAGAATACCGAGTTCACGTAATATTTGATCGTTCCTTATGAACCAGGGTGCTTCCAATGCTTTCCTTAAATAACTATTTTGTATAACCTCTAATTTTTTAATATGAGTTTTTGCTGCACCACCCCAAATGGGGCATGCATAAGTTAACGAAGGACGAATTATATATTTAAATATAGTTGACGCAGAATCTACAGAGAGGTGCGAATTTTTATTCAGAAGTGGATATAATTTTAAAAGCTTGTGATTAGCTTTATTTATTATAGATAAAATATGTGTTTTCCATGTTAATTTAGTATCTAGTTGTAATCCGAGATATGTAATTGAAATATTAGAAGGAATCCAAGGAATTGCTTTATAATTAATAATAAGAGGATAAGTAGGAGAGATTCGTTTTAAAGAAAATATTTTCGCTGTGACTTTTGATTATTTATCTTTATTTGCCAATTATTAAACCAAGTAACAAGAATATTTAAGTCATCTTGTAAATTATCGCGTCCTGTTATAATGTTTGAATGAGAAGTAAAGATGTCATCTGCAAAGAATGCTATTTCTGAATTAAGTAAATGAGGGATGTCTGAAATGTAAATATTAAAAAGAATTGGAGATAGAGGAGAACCTTGAGGTACTCCAGCCTGGATATTGTTACTTTATTGTTAGGTGATATATTTGAAATCTTGTTCACAGGCTAATTTGAGTCCTCTTCGTTTCATTTTGGCAAGCGATGCACCGCGCAAGGGCGGCAATTGTAAAAGGGCGGCAAAAATTTAGTTTTTTAAATATCTGCAATTTTTTATTTTTTTATATTAAACGAATAAGTTGACGAGTAAGTTGAACAAACATATAATCACTATTTTAGTGTTAAATTATGGGTCTAAAATAAATACACTAATACATAAGTATAATTAGAACAATCTTTAAGGTTTTCATCAATTTCGTACCATATAATTTCGTTTACCTTTATTTCTTATGTGGCAAAGTTGCCCCTTAACCCTAGTTAGAAAACTTTAATACGTGCATGACATTTGGTTTATATAATATCAAATTCAGATGATTGAAACACAATGCTTTATTAGGGTTTTATCAAAAAGCAAACTGAAGATAAATACAATGTAACAAAATTTAAAGCATTAGAACACGGGAGCGGGAAACAAGAATTTGCTCAAAAGTGCTAATTACCTTGTCGCGGCCCTACTCTCCACGTTTGCCTCAGATCTCGTAGCAGCAACTGGTCCGCGAGAAAAGAACTTTTGGGGATGAATTGCAACGAAGCCCTGCCTCGGATCTTGATTCTAAAGGAACTTGGAATTCAAACGACTTAGAATTGAAAAAATGTGAATTGGAATCGAAACCAATAAATAATGTATCACTGCGATGAAAGATGACAGACACACCTACAAAAGGAATCCAGCCCTCCTGCAGTTTTTTCGTTTTGAATACCAGTTCTCGTTTTGAATACCAATTCCCAAAACACGCTACTCAAGAAGCACTTCGAATATGTTGCATATTCCTCTTTGATCTTTAAAGAAATTGTTCCTATTCTCAAGATTCCCTTAACAAAACTTGAGGAGTGTGTCACTAAGTTGCAGAAGTTATAATAATTATTATTATTATTATTATAATGATAATAATAATAATAATTATTATTATTATTTCCTTTATTTTCTTTTTTCATTAGGACAAATACACAGGTTATATACGACCAAAGCATATTTATAAACGCCTTTTTGTTTGGAATTGTAAATATTCACATTCATATTCAGATCTTTTAAACTTTTAAACTATGTCTTCGGAATTACTACGGTGCTAGAGATGACAATGACGATGATTCTCACATGGTCCGTATGCCACTGTCTCTTAATATTTTCAACCAGCGGAGCATATTTTGCGATCTTCTTGCAATACATTCTCTTGAAGGTTTATTATTATTATTATTATTATTATTATTATTATTATTATTATTATTATTATTATTATTATTATTATTATTATTGTTGTTGTTGTTGTTGTTGTTGTTGTTGTTGTTGTTGTAGAAAGATGGTTCTTTTTAAATTTATTGGACCAAATAGGATCAATCCACGATAATACCAGGAATTAATACGTATAATTCATATGAATTTATTAGTGCTTAACGTTTCGTACATCGTATCATCGTGGTATCATCGTGGATTGTTCCTATTTGGTCCAATAAATTTAAAAAGAACCATCTTTCAACAATATTAAAACGGAATCAACATGAATATATTCAACCATTCTAATATTATTATTATTATTATTATTATTATTATTATTATTATTATTATTATTATTATAACAACATAATATATAATGATCTCGAATACGAAACTAACAGCAGAACCAATCGGAACAAAGGACACCTCGCGCTTGCAACTGCGTTTTTCCAAGTAAGCAACGACAACAGAAGATTCCAATAGTTAGTTAATCCGTGTTGCCCCGTTATTCCAGAAGTGACAGGCCACGCATTCCGGTGAAATCTCAGGCACATCGCTCCTCGCAAAGGGCGGTGTAGTCTAGCTTCACCTCCAGGGGCCAGCAGTGCTGGGGGAATCTCCCTAGTGCAGGCCATGCTCTCAACTAGTGCCGGCCAGCACCCTCGCTCTCCGCTGCGACCTTCACGGCGTCAAACGCGCCTCAGACGCGGTGACGGCTCTACGCAAAAGCGAGTAAATGGCGTTCAGCAAAGCTCCTAATTAACCGCTTATCCTCGTGCGATCGTGATTGAGTTCCTGACATGATTAATGTCTGATTAAAATTCAATCAAGTGCCATCATTCGTGACATTTCGTGCCCTCATAAACGACCACCCTTTATAGTTGTTTAATGTTACGTTTGTATTAATTATGTGGCAGGCTATACAGTTTTAGAATATCATTTGGTTGAACACTACAAATGTGTTGTAGTGTTGAACACTTCAAAAACAGTGTAGTGTAGTGCAGTGCAGTGCAGTGCAGTTAAGTGTAGTGAACGCGATCAATGAATTAAAAAAAATCTAATTTAGCCAATATTTATGTAACTTGTATTAAATTTTCGTATCACCAACATATAATTATTGGATATCATGACAGAGTTGAAATAATTGTTATAATACTTAATATTAGTGATAGTATGATTATTGGTTCTTCGGTTTGTACTGTACTCCTTTATTATTATTGTTATTATTATTATTATTATTATTATTATTATTATTGTTATTATTATTATTGAAATTACTGTTATTTAACTGCCACGGAATTGCAATTCAAATAAATGTATGTATGTAACACATGTATTGCCGAAAAAATAGTTTATGCTGCTCATGTACGTCGGGCACATATAGTTTAACAGTTTAACCTTGCTATTTCTTTTCTTTCATTCCGTTTCTTGTTTTGAAATTGATAGAAGGAATCTACTTCCTTGTTATATCACGAAGAAAAGCAACCGAAAACATATTTTCTGGCACGAATTTTACTAGATTTCTCTTACTTATTATAAGCCTAAGTTAAATGACATGCTTTCTCCTTGACTCATTTCCACAGCTACACTTATCGCTTCCATGTTTAAGGATTCTTTAAAGCCTTTCCCATGAAACCGGGAACGAGACCAAATTTTAGATTAGGAAGTGTAAAGAATCTTTTTAAAGTGCCCACTCTTGGGTTAAGAAAAACAATGCTATTTCATCACTACCTGCTACGTATTCTTGAACACGTAAGCAAAGAACATTTACTAAAGATGATCAGATAAGATATATTTCAAACTTCTGACGCGTTAGACATTTTAGGGGCTAGTTTGTGATGAAAAGCGTTGTCTTCTATATTTAATCGCGTAAATATAGTTTATTGCCATTGTTACAAAAACAAACATTTTCAATTAAAAAGGGGAAGAAACTTATTTTGAAATTCTGCAAACTTTGTACAATACTTATGTATGATATTTTGAAGCAAGATTATTTTAAATAAGTATTCCAGTTTCTCAACACACTAATATTAGTTTAACAAAGAAGCGTTCATTTTTCAAAGGGATCCTAGGGGACTCCGGAAGGACTTTATTCTCTTCTTGAAAATTTTATTACTGTTATACGGGAGATTTATGACTGCACTTCCAAGCAATGCATTATAGACGATAATATTTTATCAGACGTTTTTAAGAAGTTTAAAATGAAGGGTGTACTTAATTACTTCCCAAAATTGCTCAATAACTTTCAAGCTTTATGAATGTTTTACTTTTATGCGAGCCTTCTGCTGCATCAATTCTTACGAATCTTATCCATTCGTACGCATGGATGCAAATACCCAAAGCATCATAAACTGTTCAAAACCAAATTCATTTCAATAAGTCATCTCTGATGATGGAAATTATTTAACAAAAATGATATGTTAAAATAAAAGAAATGCTTGGATCTGTTGCGGTGAACAAATTTTCCCAGTTCGCATTTGAATTTTCACTCGTGTTCTGGGTATAAATGAACGCGATTGTGACTACTATTGGCCTGCAGCAGTTATGAGCCGTAGAGAGTAGTCTGCCGTAGAGAGTGTGAAAAACGGAATCCAGGAGCAGCAAAAAGTTGGCTCTACTGGAATGACACACGTGAATACTAAAACTTATTATTTTCTGACGCTTGCTTAGTACACAGTACCGCATTGACTGTGAGAAAAGTCGTGACCGGTAAAAACGATTTCACTTGTTACTTCGTCAGAAAGTACATGCGCATGAGCTACGCAAGTGAAAATATATATGTCATTATATATTTACATTTATAACTGATTTTGTTATTTAAAATGTATATTAATTTATTTCTAACGCCGGAAAGAACATTGGAATTGTATGACTCATTATTGAATGTACTGCAGAACACAAAAACCATCACTGTCTAAGTTGGTAGTACTCGTAACGTAGTTTGTGGTACGTTACCTACCAGTTTATAATTTCATTTTTCTCTATTCAATCAGTGCAAGTACTGATCATAATAATAAATCTTTTTCAAAATGATACTTACAAAAAAGCTGTTTGATAAAAATAAACCATTAACATATTTGAAATCAGCATAAAAAGCGCTATAACAGGCATGTCAAGTTTGAGAGAAAGGTAAGAAGTTTATTAGAGCTCGCGGGCACTACGTTGAGAGAAATTGGCGTGAGATTTAAAATTAAAGTTTGTACAAATACCTCCAGAGTGGCCCGTGACCATCTTTGAAAAAAGTTACTTGACAATTATTGTCACAAATTTAGCTACATTAATTCCCTTTAAGGCGAACAAGTGCCGGGGAATTCTATAAGTTTCCGACGGGTCTTCCGACGTATGTAGAGTGTAAGGCATGAGAGTGTAAGTGTGTATAAGGGGAAGAAAGGACAAGGAAGAGGAACGAAAATCGCGAAAAAAATTGGGGTCCATTTTTAAGGTACTCCTCCGGCTTACACATGGTTCTGATCGGAAATCTACAGATTAGAGCGGCCGGCCGTTAGATTTGTCTTCCAGAGACTGAATTCGACCTAGCTGACACGCTAGTGTCGAAAATCCTGACACCGTTGGGACTCGAACCTAGGACCTCCCGGTCAAACGAACTGCAGTGACATCAGTTAATACCCTCAATCACCTTTGTCGATCCTTGTTTGGAGAAAGTGAGATCTCATTACTTCGGGATGTTAAAGAAGGTATTTAAATTTTTGGGGGTATCTGCGAGGGTTCACTTAGCTCACATTTTGCATGGAACACAAACTTTTCATTGAATTTCCACCTCTTAGAATTCTTTCTATGGAATTGCCTCCTAGAACCTGGGTTTTTGAAGCGAGTGCAGTAGTTTCCATACTGCCGTAATGGCCACCCTGTCGGTTAATGCGTTTCTGGGGACTCGCGTCTCCTCAACAAAATTTACACCCTTTGCTCCATCTCTCGCCCGCCACCTATGCAGGAACTTTCTCTCATTTCTGGCTGCCCTAAATTCGCTTCCGCCACACACTTGGGAGCTGCTTCCCGAGGCGATCTATTTGCAATGCATAACTGCGTATCTCCCGTCCGTTCGCCGTCTTGGTAGCTGGCGGCACTGCGCTGTTACTCCTCCGCCGTAGACGGGAGAGCAAATGATTCGCATACGTAATGGACTGGTGGTTCAAGACCATTCGTCTCTGTCTGCGATTTTTTTCTCGTAAAATCAGGTGTTCTTCGCGGATATAACGGACCAGTATATCTAAGTTAGGCACAATTATTTAAAATACGTGTATGTGTTGCAAGTAGTTCGAGTGCAAGAAATTGTAGTATGCAAGGAGTTCAGAATAAATGTTACAAAATTTTAGGGTACGTAGGGTATGCTATTTTGATTGATTAGTGATGCCGGATGCTTCAACTGCTAACGTCATTAGTCCCGTGTAGTACGTGGTTTAGCGCGAGAGGTGGCGGTCATCTTCTCCCGCTGGATGGCGAGATCCGGAACCTACCGTCGGGTTACGGGTTTTCCACGGACGGACGGACGGACGGACGGACGGACGGACGATTTGAAAAAAAAAACCTTTTTTCGTATCAGGGGACCCCAAAACATGTATTTCCGTTAAAAATCTCGAAATCGATTTTCCGCAGTATTACATAACTTTCTCTATACTACGTATAATTGCTCCGTATATATGTACGTATACAAGACTGTAAAAATGGCTCCAAAGATTTTGATTAAATTTTGTTGTTGTATAGAGTAAAAAAGAGAAAGGTGCATATCTCATGTTCCTGCTCATTCCTGATTTTATGAAAATTGCCTTAGAATATTTTGAAGTTTGAGTTGAATTGAAGAGCAAATTTTTTCGGGGTTTTATTACGACTAAAATTTTTTAAAACAACCTTTTTTTCTTAATGAAACGTGTTTTTTAAAAAATATGAATATTTTTGCGCAATTGTGGGCGAAATATAGGCGCTTTCAAAACAATTTTAAACCACTTTCTCCGAAAGGGCTTCAAATTTTCTCTTTATTTTCTTCCTCGTATGTAGCAAAGAACTGCAAATGTAGCGATGTTGGTCCTGTTTTTGCCTCATCCTACATTTTCGAAAATTGTAAACAAAATCGAAATTGTAAATTCGAATTTCGCGCTTAGTTTGAGGTGTTGCCAGTTCACAAAACAGTAACACAGTGGTTTCTAAATTCTTGGCATTCATCCCATTGTCGGTCATGATGTTTGTATGATGAAGAGAATATTTTTGGGAAAGGAAATAGATTGAAGGAGAGTAATAAATTGAACTTAGATCTAACAAACGCACTTCTTTACTTGAAAAATCTTCAATGGATGATTATGGTATTAAAAACTGAAAATTCTGTTCAAATGCAATTAAGGTAGGCTTGTGTGAAATTATTCTTCCTTTTTATGTTCCGTATGAAATTATTCTTGCTGCTTTATGTTCTGTGAATACTGTAACAGTTAAATTTATTCATGTTAGTTTCATTTCTAAAAGTAAGAAATTATTACGGTTCTTGACAATGGAAAACAATCCAGATATGCACGAAAGGCGCTTCGTCTGAATTTGACTTTTTCAAATTAAAACTGAGTTTTTAGAGTGGCAAAAATTACAATATTGTAATATTACGTAGCTAAAGTTATAACTGAGATTTTAATACGGCATAAATTACAATATTTTAACATTATGTAACTATTGTAATCTTTTGAGAAAGTGTGTGCTGTTGTAGCACCTCTGGTTTGTATTTAGATGCTACAAGTTTTTGAAAATAGTGTTTTAGTCAAAATATGATTTGCTACTTGATTTACAAATAAATCAGAATAGTATTATGGATTTATTTGTTTTTCGGAATTAATATTTGAATCTTTATTTTTTTGACAAAAATATTTAATGTCAATAAAAAGTTAACAGAAAAACATCGATGAAATATTAACTTCCTTTTTAATTTTGTTTTCATTGGCAGGAAGAATTCCGCGAGACTGCTTTTGCGAGTTTCATCAATGTTTCTTTCTCCTCTTTTGATTTATTTCGTCTAGGCTTCTGAGTGTCTGGTTCTTCATTACATGTGCCATCCATATTAGATGACGCCTGTTGAGTACATACACTGCACATCCAGTATATACAGAAGAAAATTCCAATTGTACTAACTTCTACAACGTGCAGAATACGAATGGCAAGGTGGCACTCTGAAAGACTATTGTTAACACAGTATTGCTCAAACAAAGGCTTGTAAACACAATCGATTGTTAACAAAAAACAAACTAGTCCTGGACTTGAGTTCTTGGTGGAAATTTAACTTAGTACTTTGACTCTTGTAGAAACGCACATTTGTCCCGCTATATCCTTCAATATTTTTGGCACTTGCCAAAGATAGTGCCAGTTGTAGGGAATAACTTCAATTATCTCACAATATGAAATTTTGTACTTATTTGGTTCTTTCCAGAAACACCTCATTTGCATTTTGTTGCACCGGCAAAATACAATCTTTAGATGTATTGGTTATGTGATAGACATAATTAATGTGTCGTAAATATGCAATTTTAATTAAATTGATTCAGTTTATCTTATATTTACCTCAACTTGCACATCTAGAGTGTGTGTAGATTTAATGAAAGGTAATTGTGTTCCGGGAATCGATAACTACGAGTTTCTAATTTGCATACAGCGTCACAGACATGGTCTATAGTTCTGTAAACATATCAATAGCTGTTCTCAGAGACGTCCAATCGAACGACAGTTAGGGCAAACGTTGTGGGTAGACCGAGTCAGGAAGACTGACATGGAATGAGAGGACGAGGCAGAAACGGTGAAGACAGGGAGATGGATAAAGTGCGGTTATTTGAGGTTAGATAAGAAGGTCGAGGAGCCAGCAGACGATGGAAGAGGCCAATAAGGAAGAAGAATGTGAAAATGAGCAGCGGAAAAGTTGGGGAAGAGAAGGAAATGAAGATCCGGAGAACAGGGCAGGGTTCAAACGTGGGGAAAGAAAAGAGTACCCCGTGGACAGCGGAAGGGGGAGGAAATGAATATGGAGAAGGGGGCGGGATGGGAGTATTGGAAGGGCGCCCCTGTGATGCAGCTGAATCGAGCGTCTGTGCTGACGTAGCCGTTCAGGCAGTGGCACCTGTGGCGCTGAGAGGGGCGTCCAATCCACTTGGACCCCGCTAGCTCGGCGCAGGTTTACGACGCGATAACGTCAACCAGGGACATAGACCTGCATGTTCCGTGATATACGCGGGGGCGGAGGTGGCGATAGAGAGGCGAAGGGGAGCAGGCCTTAATGGCCGGGACAGAGCGGGAAAAAAGACGAAGTGGGGGCGTGGCCGAAGTTGAATAGTGAAGCAGGGGCGAAGTCGGAGACGTGAACGGCGGAAAGTGTAAAAGTGGGCTTGGGCGGTGATAGTTGTCCTGAGTGCGAGTAAAAGCGAGCTCGGGGACGTGGGTGGAGGGGAGTAAAGAAAAAATGAACACAGTGGGGCGGTGAAAGCACGTCCTGCCCGGAAATAAAGGTGGAATTAATTCAACATTTTCCTCTACACTAAGCAAGGAGGGTACTACCTAACCACGCGGATTTCCCGGATTTGTAACTATATAATAAATCAAAGATACGTTAGTTATCAAGGACTACTCGATGAACCTGCAGTCTGTGAGTAATTGACGCCATTAAAATTTGGTTACAAATGAATATAGCTAATATCAATTAAAGTTTTAAGTTTCAATGTCGATTTATTTCTCAGTATTTACTAAAGCAAACTTAAATGCACAGAAATCGCATTGCTGACCGATAATTGTGCACATCTTAAATGTTTTCAATTTTAAAAATCCAATTGACGACACGCCACTCGTTCCGGTGTTCGTCCACTGTGTCTCGTGAGGAGCTGAACCCACTAACAGCGAGGGATGTCGGTTGGCGAGACGTAGCGCGACGCCGTGTGGCGAGTATCATAATGCTGTAGTCACCATCATCGGCGGGTGAAGGGAGCGCTCCGCGGGCGGGCGGCCCGAAATACGCGCACAATTAATATCGGCGCGCGCGTCACCGCCCACCGCCCACTGCCCACCGCCCGCGAAGCGGCGCCGCTGCCAATTTGGCACCGGCTGGCAATGTCACCTTTCTCTGGGGCCCGCTGCAGGAGCGCGGTGGTCACAACCGGATTAGGTGGCTCAGAGCATTCACTGACGTCACTGCAATGCTGATCACCAAGAGGTTCTAGGGTTTGAGTCCAGACGGGGGGGGGGCGCTTTCCACACTTCCTTGATGGGCAAGTCCGATTCAACTGGTGTCTAGAGGAGGATTCTAGCGGCCGGTTTCTCTGATCGGTAGTTTTCCGTGGTTTCTCCGATCAATAGTAGGCGAATATCGGAGTAGTACCATAACAAATGGGTCGCGGATTACGCGCGATCTTTTTTTCCATTCCTAGCCCTATCCTCACCCTTTAATTACTCACTGTTAGAGTTACATGCACTACACTACCGTAAATATCGGGAGACTAGTCGAGAGAGTAGAGTTCGTCCTGTATGAGGTGTGGCCTTGCTTGTGAGAGATACATGTTGGGGAAAACTCGGTAATCGACCGTTAGATCTGCGCGGGACCTCACCATTCAGCGGAAGAAGGTCACTGCCACATCCCGAAGAAAAAACAACCACTACACTTACGGGAATTATGATATTAGTAGTTGACGCACCTAGAAACACGAAATAACCAATCAATTGCGGTCACAGTACATATTGAAGTCCATATCGTGTTCATGAGCGCATTGTCACAACTGAGAGAATAATGATGATAACAACTTCAAGGAAAAGACGTCTTATAACCTAATAACCATTTTCAGATCGCAATCGAAATGCAACACGTTTCCAATATGGTTTTCAAAATCCAGCTCTCGGTCTCCGCAATTACCGCAACTTTTCAGGCTGCACAACGCATAATTTCAAATGCAATTTTATACTCAGATACTGGAGAGGTGTTCGACAAGAAATATAAGGAAACTCGCAGGAGATTAAGAGAATATATGCGGGAAGTTACCTGCAATGGAGTTGTCGAGTAAGCATGTATTGAGCAACTGCTTCTAAAATAACTGGAAAAGAATCTTTACGTTTCTCAAAAATAGATCATGTCCACAAATTCTTCATAATCAAACTAATATTTATTGCATGTATATTATCACATTGTCTATCTGTATGTAAATTATGTTCTTGAAGAAATTTTAAATCTGTTAAGATGGTAATCTGAAAAGTAAAATGTTAAATTGAAATTAGAACTTTGACATACGCGCATTGTCACGAATAAACATGGAGTTCATCCACGCACATGTAAAGTAGTGAATTGGAATACCGTCGTATCCGTACTAAAGAGAAATTTCCTTGTCGTTCTTAATTTTTGTAAATTGAGTTTTGAACGGGAGCAGACAGATGGATCAATTCCTCGTCCTAGCCACACCCCGTACTTAGATACTTACACTTGCATGCATTACACAGAGTGCTTAGAGCTTGTCTCGTCTGGGGCAGTGCCCTGCTGGTGGAGATAAGTGGTTGGGGAAAAAACCCTTCAGGCGTAGACGTAGGACAACGTAGGTCGACTCCAGATCTCGTTAGCCAAGGTGGAAAGGTCATCGCCACCTCCAGCAATAAAAACCCACACTTACGGGACTAATCATCTCAGCAGTTGACGTGCCCAGAATCATCATCATTCAAGTAAATTGTGAGAAAATCAGTCATAAATAAGACTTGCGGAATCTGGCAGACGTTGTTCTGCCCTTCATTTCTCTCTTTCTTCTTACTTCTTCCTTTCTTTCTTCGTCTATCTGCCTGCAACTGTCTCTCCCTCTTTCTCTCCGTCTCTATCTCTCTCTCTCTCCGTCTCTATCTATCTCTCTCTCCGTCTCTCTCTCTCTCTCTCCGTCTCTATCTATCTCTCTCCGTCTATCTATCTCTCTCCGTCTATCTATCTCTCTCTCTCCGTCTATCTCTCTCTCCGTCTATCTCTCTCTCTCCGTCTCTCTCTCTCTCCGTCTCTCTCTCCCTGTCTGATTCTCTCTCTCGATCTGTCTATCCCTACTTCTCTCAATCCCTCTCATTCACATTTACTTGCATATTCTTAATGACTCTGAGTAGGTGGGGTAATATCGAGAAGCGCCGGAGCAGCAAAAAATGTAATAGAATGTTCAAGAACATCCCATCCTGTACATTACGGTATGAGAAACAGTGTAGTTGTGTGTAGTAAACGCTTGTTTGAAGCCTTCAGCTTCAAAATTTTAGTTGTTAATGCATCGTTTAAGAGGTATTTAACAATATACTAATTTTTTTTAAAAAGATGCCGAGTGTTGCGGGTTGCATTTGACACGATTATCTAGTTTTGTTTTACATCACCATCTAGTGGAGTTACAAAAAAAATTAACAGCACATAAACTATCTGGGTGAAAATACGTAGATGTGCCAACATTCATGGAGATCGGTCACACAGTGTGGGAGTTAACCGCTCTTATATGCACCAATATCCATTTTGATAAATGTAGATATAAGAGCAGAAACTTTGACGCGTCCGACTTCGACACGGCGTCACCCGAACATCCAAGATCTCCCTCTCCTCATTGCCCCCCATCCCGCAGCCTCTGCCGCTGTACCTGTCAGCGCCGCCTCGGCTGCTGTCATCCCAGCCGCGTCTGTTCCGCGGTCTCCAGGGAAACGGGGCGGTGTCTTCGCATCTGTCGCGTGGCCCGCGCTGCTTCGCGCGATATCCGAAGTATCTCTTGCGCCGCGTCTTTCGCTTCCAACGCGCCCTCCCGTCCCTCCCCACCCCGCACCCTCCGTCCTCCGCTCGAGTCTTCTCTCGCTTCGCCGTCTTCGACGCCTCGCCGCGCCGCGCCGCCTCTCCCCGGAGGTCGAGCATCTCGGTAAATAACTCGCGAATCCGCAGGGCCATAAAAGTTTCCTCGACCGGCAACCGCGCCGGCGGAGGGAACGGCGGCGGTGATGGTGGCAGCAGGGTGCGGGTAATGGGGGCGGTGAGGATCCGGGCGGAAGTGGTGGAGGAACCCATGAAAGCGGTGATGTCGAATGACGGCGAATGCCGGAGCAGTACCCTACCAAACGGGCCACGGACCGCGCGCGATCTTTCCTTCCTGTTGCTTGTCCTACCCTCTCTCCTTACACACACACTTACACTAACATGCACTGCACTACCACGTATTCCGGGAGACCGGTCGGGAGCTTAGAGCTTGTCCCGGCTGGGGCGGTGCCCCGCTGGTGGGAGAGTCCTGGTTAGGGGAAAACCCCAGTAGCTGACAGTAGGTCGGCGCCGGATCTCGCCATCCAGCGGGGGAAGATCACCGCCATCTCCCGGGAAAAAAGCATGCACTACACTAATGGGACTAATGACCAAAGCAGTTGACGCGCCCGGAAACACGAAAAAATCAATCAATCAATCAATCGAATGACGGCGGAGAAATGGGGGAGATGGATGCGGTGCTGGTGGTTGCGGCGACGGTGGCGGTTGGGCGGTGGTGATGGTGGTGGTCATAATGGGGATGGCAGCGGTGGCAGCGGGAGGCCGTGGAAGTGGTCATATGGAGAGGGGGGTAGGAGGTGACGATGGCGGCGGTGATGTAGATCCGGACGACAGTGGAGTCGGTGTCGATGCGGTGTGGAGGCGGTGAATTCGATGAATTGTGGAGAGCGGTATGTTGAGGAATTCGGAAGCGGCATCGGATGGCAGAGGCGTCGGTCAAAGCGCGCATCGGATACGCAGTTGAACGGTGAAGAGGCGGCGGCATGGTACGGCAGAGTACGGACGTGTAATAGTGGTGGCGGTGTGTCGGACTGGAGAGGAGACTAGGAGGAGGAGGAGGTGGTGGCGACTGCGGCGTTGGCGGCAGTGAAGGCTGTAGTGATGGCGGTGATGAACATACAGATGCAGAGATGGTCGAAAACGTCAGAGGAATAAAGTAGATTCACCGAGAGCGCTGTTATCGCGAAAATAATTGAAGAATTGCATTGTAATAAAAACGTGCGTACCTCGTGGACATCTTTGCAACTGTGATACGAGCGAGTTAGTTCTTTAGAACAACGAATGTCTTCGGTGCATGTATTCTTTCACTACATGATAATATACGTAAAACAAAATAGCTCAGAGTTACGTGGCTTATACGTGTACAAACAAATTTGTAGTTCGAAGTCAAAATCAAGAGTTCAGGTTTGTAGAATTTTACCCTTTCGAAGGAAATATTATGAGGGCAACATCTATGTTGTTCTTAATCAGATATTATTTCCATAAATTGAAGGCAGAAAGAAATATATTGGCGGAAGGGAGGCATTTTAGTAAAATAAATTAAAACAATTAATTGATTGTGTGCACCTTTCAGGTCAAAACTTGTATATCTGTGTTGTTACAGGAAAAAATCAGCTAAAATATAAAATATATACCTATCTAAACATCATCCATGTATAGTTAAGTTTTAGTTTTTAATTTTATCTTATTGTTTCCGCCAATTTCCAACAAAACAAAGATAATGAAAACGCTTGCAAACGCAGTGCAAAGAGTGAAGAGGCGACGCCGAAGGAAATAGCGTTGGCTGAGGAAGAGTGCAAGAGGCGACGGCGCGCGTGGAAGGACGCAGGAGCGTTTGAGCGCGTTGGGCGTGGGTGCGCGGGGAGGAGGGTGGAGTGCGGAAGTTGCGCGGGAGTGCGCGGGAGCGGGGGAGAATAGAGGGTGTGGTGGAGGGTGCGCGGATGGGAGTGTGGGAGGGAGCGCGGAGTGGAGGGAGAGCAAAGGTTGCCAAATGCAGAACTGGCCGCGATGTCGAAAGCAGCTGAGGTGTTGGAGATTCTGTCGGGGGCGGACGTGACAGGAGTGGTAATGGTGGCCGAACGGCTGAAGTGGAAGAGAAGGGAGGCAAAGGCGGCAGAGAAGAAGAAAGCGGAGTAAGAGGCGATGATGGAATGAGGCAACAGTCTGACCGGTGAAGGTGACTTATGTGGCGGCGGCGATGGCGGCTGGGGAGCCGGAGGTTAAAGCCGTCCGAAAGGGCAAAGATTTTAGAAGCCATGCTGAAAAGGAAAGTGCAAGAGATTAATAGGCGCATGTAATGTTTTCTTCAAAATGGGTTATAGGATTTGAAAGAAGAAATCCGGAACATTCCAATAGAATATCGCTTTTCACTTAAGTTGAATAGAAAATAATTGTACATCAGGAACACACTGCCTTGTCTAATTCATTCATACGTATTCCGTATCCTTTCTCTTGAAATGAATTTTACTCAATAGCACCCGTGTTAGGTAAATATATATATAAATCTATAAAGAAATATACCAAATGAGTAATAGTTAATTAATCTTACCAAGAGACTAGTAATTCTATACCTGCTATAATGGTTCGAGAATAATAAGTCCACAAATTGCATGTTTTCTGATTTAAACTCCACAATGAGAAAAAACCTTCCATTTTGGGAAAGAACGTGCTTAGTAACATTTACTACAATATTTAATATTAACTGAAGGTTACTTATTTTGTTCGAAGATTGCAAGATTTCGTCTATTATTTAGGGTGATTGAATGTCAAAACATCTACACAGATACAAGGTTTTGAAAGTCGTAACATTCTCTGCGGTCGACGGATCTCGGTATTCGCATGCCGCGGCCCTAACTCTTATCGAAGGAAGGAGACCGCAGTTGCGGAAACACCACCTGACTCACGCGACTTCGCCCCGCAGCAAACTTCGGCCCAAGGCGAGATCTTCGCAGAGATGCAGCGCCTCTCCCCGTTCCCCTCCCTTCAATCCCTTCCCCAACTGCATGTTCATACCAAACCACCCCTACCTCCCCCGCTCCTCACGTTATTTGCACTACCGTCGCCGCCTCAGCAGTCCTCATCACCCCCAACCCCTCCATCTCCCCTGCTGCTTTTGCAGCACCCAATAACAAACCCGAACCACCCCACCGCCAGCTCGGCACTCGCCAACTTTCCGTTTCACCGTTACCCTCAAAACATCCCACCACGTACTCTCGCCATCCCTGATGACCATGCCACCTGTGCTGCCCCCACCGTCTTCGCCGTCTCCACCGTCTCCGCTGCCGTTTATGTAGTCACTGTCGTCACCACTGCCACTACCTCTGCCACTGTTGATGATACTACACATTCGCCACACCTTCACTGCCGTTTCCCGCCCCCATTACCCTCCTGGCACGACCATCACCTTCGTGACAGCAGCTCTACCCTGTTCCCATCCCATCCACTTCGTGACTCTTTCCTAACGTCTCCCTATCTCCGCACAACCCATTGGAATTTGACTATTTTTCTGCGTCCGCATGCCAGAGCAGTACCGTAACAAACGGGTCACTGACCTCGCGCGATCTTTCCTTCCTCTTCCTTCTCGCATTCACTCCCCTTACATTGATTTACATGCTCTACACTACCACATATGCTGGAAGACCGGTCGGTAGCTTAGATCTGCTCCCGGGTGGGGCAATGTACCGCTGGTGGGAGATTCCTGGTTTGGGAAAAACCCCGTTAGCCGACAGTAGGTCGCCGCCAGGTCTCACCATCCAGCCAAGGAAGATCACCTCTCGAGGAAAAATCATCCACTAGTCTTACGGGATATATGACCTGAGCAGTTGACGCGCGCTGAATCATTAACAATCATTCTGCGTCCATCATGTTCGCCGCTCCAGCGACCTCCTTGCTACCACCCTTCTTTAACCCCCACGGCATCATCTTTGGCAACACCACTGACGCCACCGCCAACGCCGCCATTGCCTCCACCCCCCTTCGCGCGCAGATAAGCCCTCCCGCCCCCTCCCCCCTTCCTTCGTAGGAGCTCCCGCGCGGAAATGACGCATCTCGGCCGATGGCGGCGCCTC
The DNA here is from genome assembly GCA_011170035.1 of Teleogryllus occipitalis. Taxonomy (NCBI): domain Eukaryota; kingdom Metazoa; phylum Arthropoda; class Insecta; order Orthoptera; family Gryllidae; genus Teleogryllus; species Teleogryllus occipitalis. The sequence continues at coordinate 20,592 of BLKR01002548.1, forward strand.
TAGCGGCGGCGGGTGGGACTAACAAGGCTATTTGCAAAACTTGGGCTCCGAGGGGCGGCGGTCGCTTAGATCTTGAGGAAATTAATTTGGAACTGTATATCTAAAGATCTTATTAAAAGTCAATCTTCGAAAAGAAAATTAACAAGATATATACGATGATTCACCGAGACGCAGCTCCCAGGATGGGCTCCGCCGATTAAATTAATACTCCCGCAATACGGAGGTGTTCTCGTGAATAGGAAGCAGGGCAGCTTGTGCCTCAGAAGATTTTCTTTCTTTTGAGATCCTCCGAGAGAAACTTTGTTGGGAATTGGACTCATTTGTCACAGAAAATATAGTTCTAAAATGTAATATATTACCTCCATTAATTTAGCTGTTATAAATTGAAGAGCGAGGAAGAAAGAGTAAATTTTTGTTGAGGTTATTACATGGAAAAAAGTATGTTTCTCAGTTCATTTTTAGGTTTCACCTACAGTAATTAGATTGATCGTAATAAGAATTTTCTGCATTAATGCTAGAGGTCTGCGACAGTAGAAGTTTTACAAATACATCGCATTAATCCGAACTGAATTTTGCAAACCTTATTCGATTATACAGAATCTGAATTTGGATACTGATGAAGTAATTGTAATATACTGAACTCATCATTAAAATCCATACGTCAAAGGCGTGGAACACAGCACTAGAACGTGGAACCGAAACTGTATGTTCCAGACCGTATGCGACACCATATGATTGAGGCGTAAATGACTTTTCGTAACATCACATATAACCCCAGAGTCATGACCCTTATCATTCAATATTCACCCCTCATAATCATCCCGACCACCCACAATCTAAAGAAAAGCAATGGCAAGCCACCTTTGCGCGTCGCCGCGCGGAAAAGGATAGGCTAGGCCCTCCTCCGTGACCCTCGGGGGCCGGGTGTCATCAAAAACATCGTCACTATTGTTGTCATCAAAATTTTTAGGTAAGATCGAAGGGACGCTGTTGAAGATGCCCATCTCTTCTGCGAAAAAGCATAAAAATATTAAAGCTCATGTTCTCTAAGGACACGGATCGACGTCATTTCACTAATCAAATCGCTCCCTTCAGAGATAAAGGTCTTTTACGGACGCCTTTTTCTTTCTACACCGAACGATAATCGTGTAACTGGTGCTTCTTCTGCTTAAGAGAGTATTTAAATAGGCTGTGAATTCCTCTAAAAAGGAATAGGTCAACCAAGGTCTTTGTGCAAGAGCAGTTTTCCCCACGATAATACTCTTATAATGATTTAAGAGGTTCAAAAGTAGAGCCCTAAAAGTGCTGTTCTATGCTGACCATTAGCCTCAACATCTCCCCTTCTACTTCCACCCGTTGATTCTCCTTTAACCTTGCACTAAGAATAAACGATAAGGGTGGTCCATTCATTCTTTATAGGCAATTTTCTACAGATTCGGACAGCATTTTTCAAGAATATCTTTCCCGTAAATATACCGAAAATTAGTTTGTACAAACGCGGATATATCAGATTATTTTAAAAACAGAAGATTGGAATGTGGAAAAATGTAGACTAGAAGTTGCAGCGACCATATGCTCTTGGAGGTGTATGAACATGTATTTGTCATATAATGTATTTATTTATTGACAAATATTTATCTTGGGGCAATTATTTGTCTGATGGCAATTTTTGAAAAGATAGATAAATTGATTAAAAGTGTAGAAAACAATTTAATATTCAGAAAGCACATAAATAATCTAGAAATAAAAACTAAAGAGACTAAAATTGGAAAAATGTGCATAGCGTGCTCAAATTGTAGGTTCAGGGACGGACGATTGAAGACATTAGTTTTGAAAGGTGAGTTTATTTTCTTGATTTATTTCGCAAGCCCGTCCTCGGCATTAGCAAAATCTTTGGCTGACACGTGTCACTCGTCCGAGGGATGCCAATCGCGGAGGGACTGTTTTACGTTCGGGGTGGTCGCTGAACTAATACGAACACAATTCCTACTGAGCAACACCTGGAAAATACATTTAGACGCATATCTTTACAATAAAAGTGATTTTCAAGGGACATTTTCCATGCCATAATGGCGATATATGACGGTTTCGATTTTCGTGTCTCAAAACTTTGAGTCAAAATCGTGGTCTTTGTTACAATTCAACTCTCTGATACCTCGAAAATACATACGACGTAATTGTGACTCATTTCATAAATAACACCCATGATGCGGAGCGACATGCTTAGTTAATTCACGAATTATTATCAGGCAAATCATCCTTGTTTCAAAATGTTATGACTTGATTTCTCTTGATTTATTAGTTTAACAGACAGTTTACAGACTATAGTTTTTTGTACGTTTGTTGGAATAAGTATGTTTCCCTTGATACTCTTGTCCCGGATAAAAAACTTTAAAAACTAATTGCAACGTTATATAATAGGTTTAGTGTGTTTTAGGTTTTAGTTTTAGTTTTTAGTTTTAGGTTTTAGTTTTAGGTTTTAGTTTTAGGTTTTAGTTTTAGGTTTTAGTTTTAGGTTTTAGTTTTAGGTTTTAGTTTAGGTTTTAGTTTTAGGTTTTAGTTTTAGGTTTTAGTTTTAGGTTTTAGTTTTAGGTTTTAGTTTTAGGTTTTAGTTTTAGGTTTTAGTTTTAGGTTTTAGTTTAGGTTTTAGTTTTAGGTTTTAGTTTTAGGTTTTAGTTTTAGGTTTTAGTTTTAGGTTTTAGTTTTAGGTTTTAGTTTTAGGTTTTAGTTTTAGGTTTTAGTTTTAGGTTTTAGTTTTAGGTTTTAGTTTTAGGTTTTAGTTTTAGGTTTTAGTTTTAGGTTTTAGTTTTAGGTTTTAGTTATAGGTTTCAGTTACAGGTTTTTGCTATAGGTTTTTGCTATAGGTTTTTGTTATAGGTTTTTGTTATAGGTTTTAGTTATAGGTTTTAGTTTTAAGTTTTAGTTATAGGTTTCGTGATCTTTTTAAGAAAAGGTTTTTGTCCAACTGTACGTCGTCGGACTATTTCTTACTTCGCAAGTGTTAGCACACAAGCGAGAAGAATCCCGCTGTTTAATTAAGCCAATTAATTCCCGCGCCTCCCTAACGGCGCAACTCGGAAGAGACCGACGCGCGGAGCACGGCAGTCTCCGAAAACAAAAACTCCCGCTGAAGTGAGCAGACTCCGCCTACGAAATAAGCCCGTAAGCGGCAACTGTTTTAACACGCATATTAAAATGGCGGCGCCCCGCGCTGCAGCAGATGGCGCAATAACAAGAAGTTACGCTGCAGTGGCGCCCTCGCGTGGCTACTTGGCGCACGACGGTGGCGCGGCACGCGGCAGCGCGCGGAACCCGCGACCTTCGTTGCTTCCTACTTGCCGAGGGGGAAAAAGAGGAAGAAACGACCGGCGTTAAATTTTCATTTAGGCGAGACGAGACACAGGGATCGGCGGAGCAGCGGAGTGGAAGACTTCCACTAAATCGGCCGGAAGACGCTGCAGGCTGTACGTGGATGATGAGCGCTGGGAGTCGTTGAGGGGAGGGGAGAAAGAAAAGCGATAAGGAAATGAGACAGAAAAGGAGAAAGAGGGAGAATCCTCATGCACTGGAAAGGAGTGAGAGGAGAACGGAAAAGAGGGAGAAATAATTGTATGGGGAAGGAAAAAAGATGGGAATGATGAAGGAGAGAGAGGAGGAGAGAGACAAAGTGAGAATTGAGAAGGCAGAAGAAAGAGCAAGGTATCAAAAGAAAAAAAGAAGGGGGAAAATAAGGAAGTGGAGAGAAGGGAGAGTAGGGACGAAAAATGTGTGGATGAAAGGTAGGAGAAAGAAAGGGGAGCAGAAAGGGAAGAGGGACGAAAAGTGATATAGAGAAGGAAGGAGGAAGATAACGTATAAATATGAGAAGAAGAAGATAAGTAGAATGAAGCAGAGAGAATCGAGAAAAAGGAAGAGTAGGGAAGAAAAATGCGCGAATGAAAAAAAGGTGGGAGAAAGAAACCAGAAAAATGAGGAAGGGAAGGGAGGTTAAAAAAAACTTTTTCGAGAAGGGGAAAGGGTGAATGGAAGGGAGGCAAAGAAGAAGGAAAGGAGTGAGGTATCTAGGAGATCGCAGTGAAGTTTCTTGGCCGAGTGCCCTGTGAGCGGAAGGGTTACCGACTCTTCTTCGGATTTTTTTCCGCTTGAAGGTCAGACTTTCCGAGAGTCGAGTCTGAAACTTAAGAAGAGAGTTAGTTTATGCGAAGGCAGCATGTGCTTCGTTCTTTAAAGGGTGAGATATCATACCACTTAAGCGGAATGTTTCTTCCCCAGTACATGCGGTAAAAGTCGTTGAATTTGTGTTGTGAGTTGGAGTCATGTTAAAGTTAAAGGAACTCGTTTATTGAAATTGCGACAAGAGAGAATAGCGTAGATACAAACAAAATGCCACTTAATATACAGAATAATTTAATGTATATTTATGCTTCTTGTTTCTATATTTGGCAATTAATTAAACAATATTTTAGATAATAATGATGATTTATAAAAATTATAATCACACAATAGTGCTCAAAGACCGTAGCAATAATTTTACTTTGATTTCGATTATTGTGAGAAAAATCGTAGGGTTTGGAAGTTTAGTGTTAATGTAACATATTTCGTTACATAGAATTTTAAGATTTAGTTATTTGATATGCACCAGAGGGAGTTTCTGTTCTTAAGATTTTTTCGATTTAATTACATTTGCAAGATAGACATTCCAATAAAAAATAAATTTCCTTGTGTATTTTTAAGTCTTTAAGACGATTTTCAGTTCACAATAAATATCTTGTTCAAGTCTGTAGATGAACTTTTATGAAATTAATCTTTTGAAATTTATCAACTTGGTCTGTTTATCTTCCTTTATTCACTTTCATAAGTTCGATCACTGTGACATTAGATTATTTTTGTTAAAATAACATTGTGAGTCTGTGACATTAGATTATTTTTCTTAAAATATAAACAGATATCATCATGGATAGTTAGGACGAGCAAACGCGCTGGAATGCACCCGTACTTGTCCGCAGCCGAATGCTAATAAAATACATTTCTAATAGTTCTTTGATCTTATATACTCAGAATACACATTTCGAATTACTCATTTTCCACGATTTATAAAGAAGATTAATTATACGTTTTTCTTGTACCACTAACTTTGAAAAGATGTCGGTAATAAAATTTGAAAATTTGTAGATAAACAACCTTCAAAATTGCCATTTTTAAAACTGTTTTTGTAGTTATTAGTAATTTTTATTTCAGGGCTTTCGGCTTTTAGGAAAAGAACACAATTGAGACGTTGAAGGAGCCAAAATAGTCAATTTATTAATTCTCATTACTATCTTGATATTACAAATCACAATTACCGAAATATCTCAGGATGAGCTCATTCAAATTCGTATTTAATTTTCATATGGGAGTTTAAAACACTTTATGATCATGCATACTGATAATGAAGAAAATTTTCATGCAAAAGTTAGGGTTAAGAGAATATGTCTGTCACACTACCCCCTTACCTTTGAATACTCCGTTTCTGAATATGTACATTATTATTAAACCTTGCAATATATATATATATATATATATATATATATATATATATATATATATATATATATATATATATATACTAGGTGACCCGGCGAACTCTGTTCCGCCGTAACAGCCGGTCCCATCTTTTTCTCGCGTCGCACTCACTGTGAGAAACTGTACTATCCTTGTTGCACTGCGTACGTGCAAAACGTGCGTTCTCACACAGGAACGCTGTCGAACGGGATAAACAGTATCCTATGTCCGTCTCCTGGCTCTAAGCTTCCTGCTCACCAAATCGGTACAGCCGTTCTTGAGTTATTAATAGTGTAACTAACACGACTATATATAGATATAACGGCGAACGAAAGGCGGCTATCATTATCGCCTTCTGTTATCAGTGCGGCGTTACAACAATGGGTTACAACAGGCAACAATGACCGCTAACATGCGAAATCACGCGAAAACGTGCGAAAACGTGCAAAAACGTGCATTCTCACACAGGAACGCTGTCGAACGGGGTAAACAGTATCCTATGTCCGTCTCCTGGCTCTAAGCTTCCTGCTCACCAAATCGGTACAGCCGTTCTTGAGTTATTAATAGTGTAACTAACACGACTATATATAGATATAACGGCGAACGAAAGGCGGCTATCATTATCGCCTTCTGTTATCAGTGCGGCGTTACAACAATGGGTTACAACAGGCAACAATGACCGCTAACATGCGAAATCACGCGAAAACGTGCGAAAACGTGCAAAAACGTGCGTTCTCACACAGGAACGCTGTCGAACGGGATAAACAGTATCCTATGTCCGTCTCCTGGCTCTAAGCTTCCTGCTCAGCCAAATCGGTACAGCCGTTCTTGAGTTATAAATAATGTAACTAACACGACTTTCTATATATATATATATATATATATATATATATATATATATATATATATATATATATATATATATATATATACGGCGTTACTGAACGATGCAGATTTCCCATTTTCCCTAGTGAGCTGAGAGAGCCCACCGACGCGTCGTGACATTAACTATAACTTAAATTATTATTCAATAAGTATATTTTTTTCAATTGCTAGTGACTGCTGAGAATGTTTCCAGCTGGCGTCTCACTGAATACTGTTTCTTCGTTTTCAAGGATTCTTCTTAAATTAATGGAAACTTTTAACAACAAGTTAATGAAATGCGTAATTTCAACCAATATTCAATGAGATATGTGTAATAATAATAATAAAAATAATAATAATAATAATAATAATGATAATAATAATGATGATAACAATAATGTATTTATTAATGGCGAGGCTCAGGCCGTAGGGTGTGCTCTTCCGTCTAACCACTGAATATACTTTAATACAGATTAGTGACATTTAAGAGGGGAGGGACAGTTGTACATTATTCACATACTATCTTTCGGCAAAACTCCATTTATGTGTTTCACAGATTTTATAATTTTACATTCTAATAATACCAAACTGCACCTTGTTCTGCCTAAAAACTTTAAGGCTGTTGCAGTAGATTTTTTATCAATAATTTTTGAAATTATTCTCGCAGACATATCACCCAGCTTACAGACAACACTTGTCAACAAACATTCGCAGTAACTTGTTCTGTTACGAATTTGTTGCCACTTTAGTGTTTACGAGAAAAATCATAACTTAGCACCAGGAACCATCTCATCTCCGACCAATTCATTTGAAACCATTTCATCTCGATGCACCACATTCGGAACCTCTTCCACCGGAATTACTTCATTTGAAACTTCCTAACCTCTCTAGGCTTTCGTCGTGGAGATCCTACCCTGCAATCGCTCCCACTCTGCACAGTCTACCAACACTGTTCCCTCATACATACTGAGGTGATTCGGTGCACCAATTGATGTATTTGTAGTGCCTCTGACCAAGACGTCATAAAGTTCGAGTCCTGATGGGGGCAGGACTTTCCGAACTAGCTAGATAGCTTGATCGTACTCAACCGTTGTCAGGAGAATTAGAGCGAACGGTTGCTCTTATAGGTAGTTTTTCATGATTTTTGCGATGCTTGCCAGGCGAATGCCGGAGATGAACTTTAATCAACTGGCCGCAGACTGAGCGCGATCTTTCTTTCCTCTTCCTATCCTATTCTCATCCTTTATTTCCATTCATTTACACATACTATACTGTCAGTCATATCGGGAGATCAGTCGAGAGCTTATCTCGAGTCGGGCGGTACACGCTAATGAGAGATACGTTGTTTCTGAAAACACCGCAAGGCAGTCGCCGCCGGATCTCACCATCCAGCGGCTAAGAACGCTGTCACCTCCCTTGAAAATATAATGCACTATACTTACGGGAATAATCACCCCAGGAGTTGACGCGCCCGGAAACAAATAATCGATTAAACCGTTCCCTCGTTCGTACTTCCGCCTCCGCTCCGTCTCATGACTTTCTCCTTCACTCAGCTCCATTCCCGGTGAGCATTCATTCACCCTCTGCCTTGTCAACCTTTTAAATATCACAGCCTTCTCCACTTCAAGTTCCAATGTCTTGCGGCTCCCAGAATGCGTTGGGTAGACGCTCCATAACGCCTTCCTCAAATGCTATTTACTTCAATGATGACTTATTTCACGTGGCGAGTCTCAGGCCATCAGGTCTGCAAGTCTCAGGCCATCAATGTATGTTCATTTTACACAGTCCTCCAATCACTCTTGAGAAATAATAACGTTATTTTCCAAACAGTAAGAGACTTATCTTCTTACATTTTATATATCAAGACTTTTCGTGAAGTGATGTTCTACATCTGGCTGATAGTTTGTCTATTGAATGATATTTAAAGAAGTCTGGTTTATGGGTTTATGAAGTCTGGTTTATAATGTAATTATACCATCAGGACAATACAAGAACAGAAAAAAATGAAAAAATAAAATAAGACAACAATAACGTGTAAAATAACCAAATGTCTACTCTACTGGTCTACGCATTTATCTCAACCATCACGCATTGTTTGATGTGTCAGAAATGATCGAAGGTTGGCAAACAATGTTAACTATACTTGAACGGCCGCAGATACACTTCGGCATCATATGAGATTTCTGTTTCTTAATATTGAAGAACTAGTGCTCAGAAGAATAGGCACTGTGCTGCGCAGAATTAAGGGCTTGTCAAGGGGGTGAGCAATGTCATTGGCTTAGTGTTTCGCTGCTCTGACGTGGAGCTCGTTTCCGTATGGCTGTTTGTTCCCTCAGCAGATATTTCCTTACAGCAGCAAGGGCTGCACAAACCCTGCGCGAATGATGATTTGCGCCATGAATATTTTGAAGTTTTCGAATTTTTTCAGTAACGTTAGAGCGTGACGGCCGCTAAATTTTTCACAGCAGAGAGAAAGAGTGAAAATCTATCTACAGAAAAAATGAGAAAAAATATCGACCTACATCAATTCAAAGGTTGTGAAACATTTTGTTGCTGATGGAAACGTTAACATGATGCATTCAATCCACTTCTCAGGAATATGAGATAAGTTTCGATCCAGTCTACTCCAACTCTCAAAGCGTTCTAATTGTTTTTCAGCCAGAAGCGTCTCGTTGATAAGTAAGGACACACAGCCTTGAGTCGGCAGTTGACCCGTTTCACCCACTCCTCTATTATTTCTCCCCCTCATTGTTATTGCTTTCGTATTTCACTTGCTACGCTATCACAAACAACTGCTCATCTGATTCCGTGCTTCTTTGGGTTTTATTCCTCTTTATATCCAAAGTATTTTCCTTCAAATTTTTGTACTCTGCAACTATTGGACACAATCCATTTTCGAATATTTTCAATTCCTCTTGCCCAGTCTTTATTTGCGGCAACTCGATCTGTTTTGCTCTCTTGTTCTGCCTTTTGACACCCCTGATCCCTTCAGTTCCATGGAGCCATCATTCTCGTTCGCATGAATAGCAAATCACATCCCAGTCCCACGTTCTTTTTTTCCCATGGCCATCTCCACCAGTTTCTTCTCCGCTCCTGTCTCCCTTTCCTCCGTTTAACTCGCTTTCGTTCCCTCCCTCCTTGCTTCACCTCTTCCTTCTTTCCTGGAATCAACATCCCTCTCCTCTCGGCAGCTCATCTTTTCTCTCCCCAGGCCGCACTGCCACACACCTTCCAACACCTCTCTACTCACACTTTCCTTCCCCGCCTCCCCTTTCATCCACCCGAACCCCCTCCTCTGCTCTCCTCCAACCCGCCCCGCCCCGCTCTGGCCCGCCGTCTTCCGCCCGAGTCTTGTTACGTCCGCTGCCGCTGCTTATTTCCGCCGAATGTAATTACTGTGATAGCTTCCAGGGCGCTGCCGCGATCTCGTCTGCCACTCCCCTCCACTCTCCACCTCGCTCCGCCCCGCCCAGCCCCGCCCCGCCGCGCCCCGCCGCGCCGCGCCCCGCCGCGCCTCGCCGCGCCCCGCCTCCCGCGCCCCGCCTCGCCGCGCCCCGCCTCGCCGAGCCCCGCCTCGCCGCGCGCCCCGCCCCGCCGCGCCCCGCCTCGCCGCGCCCCGCCTCGCCGCGCCCCGCCTCCGCCCCGCTCCGCCCCGCTCCGCCCCGCCCCGCCCCGCACTTCCAGCCCGTTGCTGTTCCTCCGTCGCCCCCCTTCCTCCCGCAGTCGGCGCTTCTCCGCCGCCCACGGCGCCTTCACCACGTGGCGCGCCCTGCACTCGATGCACGGGTCGCCAGACACCCAACGGCCACACACCGGCACTCCCTTTTGTTGATTGATTGATTTTTTCGTGTTTCCGGGCGCGTCAACTGCTTTGGTCATTAGTCTCATAAGTGTAGTGCGTGTTTTTTCTTGGGAGATAGCGGTGATCTTCCCCCGCTGGATGGCGAGATCCGACGCTCACCTACAGTTGGCTAGTGGGGTTTCCCCCTAACCAAGACTCTCCCACCAGCGGGGCGCCGCCCCAGCCGGGGCAAACTCTAAGCTCCCGACCGGTCTCCCGGAATATGTGGTAGTGTAATGCATGTTAGTGTAAGGGTGTGTGTAATGGAAGAGGATAAGACAAAGAAGAGGAAGGACAGATCGCGCGCGGTCCATGATAGGGTACTGCTCCGGGCATTCACCTGGTGTTGATCAGAGAAACCACGGAAAACTACCGATCAGAGCAGCCGTCCGCTAGAATTCTCCTTCAGACAGCGCCTGAATTCGACCTAGCTGAAAAACTAGTGTCGAAAGTACTGTCGCCGCTAGGACTCGAACCTAAGACCTCCCGGTCAGAGGCGCTGCAGTGACATCAGCTACCGCTCCGGGTGCTACCTTTTGTCTCAATACTTGTAGAACGCCAATAGTTGGGCCTGCTTCTGACTTCCTTAGAATTTGGGGGTACTTTACATGAAGGCCCCCCGGACATTTTCTAAATTTTCTCAGAAACGGCTCCATATATTTTCTATAAATTTTTTTAAGATAAGAGCAAAATACACTTATAAAGGTGGCATATTCAATTTTCACGGATAACTCTGAATTTTTAAAAATTGCCAAACTTGTAAGACACATTTTCCTTCAAATGAAATTTGTTACCCATAAATAGTTTTTTCATTAAGGTCATGTAGACTTTTTTGAAACTTTTAGTAGTTTTTCTGCAATAGAGCGTGCAATATTTGCAATTTTAAAAACTTACAAAAACAAGATTTTCTCAAAAACGGCTAAATTTTATTCTTTACATTTTTCGTAGGTTTAGTGCCCAACCAATCCTATCCGCTGTCTGTTTTTCCTGTGCCCACTAGCATTCAGTCTGTTTTCCTATGTCCACTAACAATTAATATTGTATACTATCCCTAGCGTTCTGGAGACTTGATGTTATTTAATTGACTACAAGGTAAACAAATTTAAGTGTAAACTTTGCGTAAAAATTCAAAATTTTGCTGAGGAATGTTGATAACACATTTTTTAAGAAGACGGGAAGATCGTTTATTTACATAAAAATATGTTTGAAAAACGCATCACTGGATGAAACATTGTGTATAAACTATGTGTTTCGTTAGCAATTGACGCAACGTATGACCACACAATTGTATGACGAACAATTCTATCAGTGATAATGGACTCCACATCTTCTAAATACAGTTATGGTGAAGAAATATTCTTTAATCTTAAAGCTCTGAGAGGTTAACTATCACTGTTTATTGGTAGTTGTTGACAATTATATAGTTTAATTCCAGTTAAAAATTAAACCAAAATTTCGGGGTAGTTTTCCACCCATTTTTTCAACTGCATATAAAATATGAAAAAGTAACTCCAACAGTAAATTAAAGCTCGTATAAACAAAACATAAAATCCATAAAGCGTACGGTAATATAGGCATGACAGACCGTTCCATTGGCTAACTGCACTCAAAACGTTGTGATATTTTTATTTGAAAGTTAACCATTTAAATAGCGACATCCAATAGATTTTGTCATTTAACCATAAAATCTATCAAGATCATAAGATACAATACTATTTCTTTATCATCATCAATGTCTTACTCCTATTGCTACGTCTTATAATTTTTGTACTTTTGTGTTTGCAATTACAATTTCTTTTCAGTAGTGTTTAGTCGCCTTTAATTCCCGGTGCACTTCGTCCCTTGTCGCGTTCATTAAAGACATCGTATTTCCCTCTCGGGAAATGTTCTTCCCTCCTTTCGACAATGTCGCTTCATCTTTCAAGTAAATTGTGTTTACCAGCCTTGAAGACATAGCCTGTTTTTCCATAGTTTCAACGCTTTTAACTAAGAATCCAGACGTATTAAGAAGCCGAAGTTAGAAGCTTAAACAGAGACAGCTGTAATGGAATAAGTATGACGAGTATTTTTTTCAATGATGCTCGGAACGATTGACTGGAAGTAATCGATACAAACTTCATTTCAAACAAAAACAAACTGCTCTTGGGTAAACCAGCCAAGTGACTAGGTACCCAAATCCACGGGGAAGGGCCAGCTCCACTGAGGCAAAGCGGAAATAGCTGAAAATAGTGTTCAAATATCCCAGAAAAATAGAAAAGAATTGATCATACGCAATTCTTTAATCATTCAAGTTGCAACTACGTATACTCTGAACTCTGTAACGCATAGTTGTGTAGGATATTGTAAAAGGTATCCCGTAAGAGATTACAATTTTTCGGAAATTATTTATGAGTAATACAAAATCATTACAGAAACATTTCGAAAGTTATGTCCAAATATTTCGGTATTGTGTTCTTATAAAAAGTTCAAATTTTCTGAAATTTACTGGCTTCCAACTCATTCATACTTTTTTCTCATCTCTCTTCTCTACCAGCACACGACGTCACAAAGAAAGCGAGATCTGGAATAAAGGGAACATGGAGACGCATCACAAGTGACTAGAGGCCGTGTAACGGGAGTTGCCAGGAGGCATTGTATGGGGAGTTTCCCTCCACCTAGCACAGAGGCGAGCATAATAATGTGTTGAATATAATTTAGAGTCTGGCCGGGTACTCCAGTAAGTTACCATATTAGTGCTCTCTGGAGATCCATGACGCTGCGTAACTGCATTTGTAGTATGCATAGTCTGTTTAGAATGCATTGCGACATAGTTGAGTCCTCTTCATGTAAACATTGGGTCGTGCGGTATCCAACACATAAAAATTCGTTGGCCGAACTTCATTATTGCACAACATGTTAATGGCAAGTAATAGAGAAAAATGAGGTGTAATATAATCAAAATAGACTCTGCACGATCCAAACATGGAATTGTTTTTTAAATGAAAAAGTGTTCGAAATTTCTGAAATTTTATATTAGAGGTTTATATTATTCTTTGGTACTTTCTACAACCACTAATTGAGATATATTAATCGAATTCTGCACTGGATCAAATAAAATATTCTAAACCATCATGAACAGGTGTAAGAGAACATCTCTGAAAAATTTCACAAGAGTTGTGAACTCTCTGGTCCAACGTAACTTTAAAATAAGTTTTATTTAAGTGCAGTAGAAAATAAAAATTTTAATACTCCATTGTATATTCATAACTTAAAAATTTAATAAACTTCACACCATCGAAGCAGGTTTTGCAAATATATTTTGTACACGTACTTACGGCATTATATTCTGAGGTAACACTGCGTACACTACCCACATTTTCATATTGAAGGAAATTTACTTAAACACTAAGAAAAATTACACCAGGAAATGTTTAGTGTATAAATGTATTCATTACAACGCAAATAATCGTATGTACCATAAAAGATGTAATATAATTGCATTCGTAATATTTATATAAATAGCACAATAAAATGTATAATTTACTTACTTGGTATATTTCTTTGCAATAAATGAGATTTTTTACAAATCGCAGTACCTTTGTTTTCTCGTTTTACATTTCAAAATCTATTTTCAAAAGGCTTATCCATCAGACACACAAATAATGTTGAAAAATGGTGTATTTACTTTTTAACGATATTTGTAAACAGTTCTTTTTTTCTAGAATTCTAAGGGTAAACTTTAGTTCTTTCACTTCCTGAAAAATTTGATTTATTTTAGGTACGCCACCAGAGATAAGCTCTTCAATTCCTTACTGATAATGAAACGAGAAGAGATAAGATTTTAAAAAAAAAATGATGTAAAGTGCTTGCGATCTGCTAGTCATTGCGGTGATTAAACCATGAAAGTCTATACTAACCGACAAAATCTAAATCATATTTTTGTTAAAACGATTCATTAACATAGTGCGAAAATGAACAGAGATTTTATGTACTTATATGCTTCGTGAAATAATTATTGTTTTGTATTTGTATACGAAAATTGTCCCTTGTTTTTCTTTTGGCAATTCAATGTAGTATCTTCTCATATATGCAGGAAAATATTAGTATAGTTTTTCGATATAAATCATTAATTAAAAGTGTTATATTCTCACATATTGTAAAATCCAGAATCAGCATTTACATATCTCAACCATTTTCCAACGATTTACCTCGGAGTTTAGATTTCAAGACCAACGCAACATCAAATGGCTATGTTAATTTTAACTACTTCGGTGAAAACTGTACTCCTAGAGATCCACTTGCTCCTCAGTCGCAGAGTAATTAAACTCATGGGGCGTCGTTGAAGCTGCTGGGGCAGAGGCAAGTGGCTGACTCGGTCTGCGTGTAAGCGAAGCTCACTTTGTGGAACGTGGAGGGGGCAGGGAGGGAGGTTGCAGATGGCTCCCTGGCGGGGAGGCGAGACGACCTCACCCACGACGATTACGCGCGTGCGAAGACGCAATGAGTACCAGTCGTTTGAGAACGTGCATCATCACGAAGACTGTAACTCTTGCGATTTTAAAGCAATATGCGGTAACTAGTTGAATGTGGCGTCGCGCCTCTGACCGGGAGGTCCTAGGTTCGACGCCTGTTGGCGGCAGGATTTTCGACAATAGCTTTTCAGCTAGGTCGAATTCAGTCGCTTGTCTGGAGGAGAATTCTAGCGGCCGGCTGCTCTGATCGGTAGTTTTCCATGGTTTCTCCGATCAATACCAGGCGAAATGCCGTAGCAGTATCCTACCAAACGGGCCACGGACCGCGTGCGATCATTTCTTCCTCTTCCTTGTCCTATCTCCTCCCCTTACACACTCACACACACACACACACACACACAAATTACACTAACATGCACTACACTACCACATATTCCGGGAGGCCGGACGGGAGCTTAGAGCTTGTCCAGGCTGGGGCGGTGTCCCGCTGGTGGGAGAGTCCTAGTTAGGGGAAATCCCACTAACCGACGGTAGGTTGGCGCCGGATCTCGCCTTGCAGCGGGGAAAGATCACCGCCATCTCCCGAGAAAAAACACAAAATACACTAACGGGACTAATGACCCAAGCAGTTGACGCGCCCGGGAATAAGAAAAAAATAATCAATCAATTAATGTGGCGTCGCGGACGCTGGAAACTGTTTTAAAAGTATTTTCCTGTGTTGAAAATTTCTTTAATACTTCAGTTCTTTCATGCTTAGCTTTGTTGAAATATGTTCTTACAGTATCTGGCATTGTACATATCAATGAATCGTGGTAGCCTGTTATAATTGTAGTAGGAATGTTATGCTTGTGTTCAAAAATTCTCAAGTCCCAATGGCCTTGTATAATACCTCCATATGAAATATGAATGGGTAGTATTGCAATTTCAAAATTTTAATGGTAGGAATGAATAATACGAATCGTTATAATTTAGCACACCTAAATTTTTACGTTATTTCTTTTAATATGAATATGTAACATATGATCACTTGCAACAATTTCTCTTTCCTTATTCTATATTCTTATTACAAGATAATTGTTAATTAGTTCGGAAAATTCGAACGCAAAAGCTTCTAAAACTACATTGGATTTCCCTTACTCTTAACCCATCCAGATTTTGGTCCCCTAATTGTTCTAGATTTTACAACTCCGCAAACTTAATCTGATTTGTGTTCTGTACGCGAATATACATAATCATTAAAAGGCTACTATTTTGTATGTTTATGTGAATAACGTAAATCAGTTTTAAGTCACATTAAATGGAAAATAAATCTTTGTTGTCTTAAGAAATGTATTTTCTCTAGTAGTGTACTTTTCTAGTTTTCTTCATAATTAGTTCATATTTTTAAAATCCAATGTTTCATGGCAATTTGAAAATTTATTATAAATAATGCGCATGAAATATTTCGCATCTTGCATATTCTGCCACGCGATTTTTAATTTCATATGGCTGGTTTGTAAACAATCAGTGTTCCAACCTCATGGAAGAAAATTGTGGTGCCGTGGACTGAAAATAACCACGGAGTTTTGAAGTTTATTCAACGCCACAGATCTATTCATAGATCTATTCATAGATCTATTAAGGTGTCGTTGATTTAATTCTCGGCACGCTCACAAAGATGGCAGCGCCAAAACACGCAAAAACACATTTTTGGAAATTTCTTTGAATTTTTTGACCGGATCCGAAAACAAATTATCAGTTCCCCATCAGGAGACTGAGAAGCGTTGAATGACACCTCAAGGTTTCAAGTTCCCCTGCACCAATCGGTGCAGGGGAAGTGGTTTAGCCGTGAGTGACGGAAATCGAACGCACGCACATACGAACGCATGCACACTCGGGAGTTACTGAAATACTGTATAGGAGTGTACTATATACTAAACTAATGTAAAACGTATTTAAATATTAATTAATTACACCGGCGTAGTTGGTTCAGGGTATCTGTTGATTAGTACAGTGCCTTTGAAAGGGAAGTCCTAGAGTTCGAGTCCCGACGGTTTGAAGATTTTTGAGACTAGTTACTTGGCTCGGTTGAATTCAACACATCTCTGACGGAGAATTTTACAACGATTACGTGCCAATATTTGTCGATTACGCACGTTCGAAGACGCATTGAGTAGTAGTTCAGTGATAACGCGCAGAATTCTGATGGCTGTAGAGCAGGCTATTTAAAGCAATATAAGATAACGTATGTATTAAGATATTGTTAACATTATTTAAACATTAATTAATTATATTATTAGAAGCTGTCGGTGAACCAGGAACTTGAAACCTTGCGTCCAAATATTTTAGTACAGTCTGTGGACCGAATTCTAAACTAGACATCATTGTTCCTGTGTCGTATCTGCTTAATATCTCCGTGTATATCACGTTCAACTTTTATCCTACTGCAACTCCTTCTCACTTTCTCGGTAAGTATTGGATATGATGAAGACCAGGTGCGCAAAGTACGAAACTGTGTCTCAGCGTCAGCATCTCAGCAAATCGATTACGCCTGGCGACTGTTTCGAGTATTCACTATCGACCATCACAGCTCAAGATTCGTGACCCTAGGAGGTCGTCTACGCCCGCCAAGTGCGCTTTTCTTGTTCCCTCAGAAGGAAGTCATGGGTGCCACTTCCAAAAATATTAATGTCTTTTGATGATTATTTTTATTAAATTATTATTTCTGTTTTAATATTTTTTGTAAAATTCTCAGTGTTTATAATTATATCCTACTAATAAAAGTATTTTGGTATATTTTAAATGAATATACTTTCGTACATTTTACTTAATTCGGTGAATTCAACAAAGCTGAAAATACTAGGGAATGTAATCCTCCATAAGTTACGCCTGGTAATAATTACTATTAGAATTCACTTCGATTAATTTATTATTTTGGTGCGGGTGTCTTCCGAAATGATTTTGGCACACTTCTCCACTTTCATATTTTAAATTGTCACAATCCGCTATCTCAAGCAATCTTGCGCTCGATCTAGAAGGAACTACTGGCTTTCCTTGGCGTGTCACAGGACCAGAAAATTCACTAAAATGTTTTTAATGGTCGCTGTAATCATAAAATTTAAATAGGAAGTATTGTTAGTAACGAAAGATCCGTTTTGAAACGAAGGGAATCGACGAGGCTTCAAGAGAAGGGCAAAAGCAGTACCTTCAAAATCGAATCGCAGACAACGCACGATCGTCCCTTTTTCATCCTTACCCTGTCCTCTCCCCTTACACACACACACACACACACACACACATACATACATAATACACACACATACATACACACATACATACACACATACACACACACATACATACACACATACATACACATACATACATACATACATACACACATACATACATACATACATACATACATACACACACATACATACACACATACATACATACACACATACATACATACACCCATACTGCACTACCGGACATATTGGGAGACCAGTCGGGAGCATAGAACGTGTCGTGAATGGGGCCATTCACCGCAGGAAAGATACCTTTGGAAGATAATCCATTTTTCGACGTGTAGACCAGCTTGGATCTCATGTTTCAGGGGAGGGCGAAACCCGTCACTTGCCATTTATAAAATGCACTACACTCACGGGACCAGTGACCAACGTAGTCGATGAACCTGGGTACATAAAATACGCCCGCGAATGGCAAAGACCATGCAACTCCTCCTGCGGCACACCAAAGGCGACAAAGCTGCGCCCATCTCGGTTCCGTACACACAGCAACTAGAGGGAGAACCCCTCTGACGCAAGGAGACGTTATTAATGCAGAACCATTTGCCCACCCTAGCCCTCTCAAAGCTCTACCTCTCCTTGTCGTTTGCGCAGCCCACAGGGAGTAGGTCAAAGGTTATATGTGATCTATGACACGCTTTACGACAGGGAATTGTTTTTTTACGGTTATAAAAAACGAACTAATAAAGTCGGAATTTCTTCAAAACTTTTTTTTTACAACTGGATCAAGTCCTAAATTTTCTTAGATTTCTTATTCCAAGACGATCTCATAAAATATTTTTTACCAGCCTTATTCAACCTATTATGGACCATCTCAGATAGCGCCGGCCTTGAAAATACCACACAGCCCGAGGATAAGTATGATTGGCTGCTCACGGTTCCGACTCCGGCAAATTACTAGACATTTACATCATGAGTTTAATATCTGTGACTTTGTGTCCCTTTCGACAATCGAATTCGTAAGACAATCAGCGGTTTACTTTGCTTCCAGGTTAATCAAGCAGAGGCATCCAAAACAAATGGCCAGGAAACGCGCGCAAATAAGTTATACCAGGCTCTACTTCCAATGTTATTCATCCCTATCTTTCTCAGTTCATCCGGGGGCGCCGTAGAAAGTACGTTCGGAACAATAAAACTCGCATACGCCAGAGGAGGTCTTGCCGGTCCTGAAATCTCGCGGTGTTTAAGAGAGAATAAAAATATCACTTGTATTTCGCCATCCCCTTCACAACCAACATTCCTCATAGGCTTATCTCGCTCATGTACACTTTTATCCATTGCATTCCTCGGTTACATCTCCGTGTTTGTACATTCTTCTTGGTATTAGGAACCAAATCCTGCACTCACAGATTTCACAATACCTCACACAGTTAAAATAATAAATCAATGGGAGTTAGGGTGGTTGAATCATTGCACAAGAAAAATCTAGTAATGTTACTGTATGGCAAATACTTTCTCAAGCTAGTTGGTTTCCTTTTCTTTTCGGCCTCTAAAAGACTATCAGGGCCTACTGCGATTTCTACCGCTCCTGTGAGGTATAGTGAAGAATACATTCGCGCTTCCCAATCATCGCATTGATATCTCTCTTTCATGTAGCTTTTATGAATTTGCCCATTATATTTTGGGTGTGGATCCTGTTTCTCATCGTGAAGCCTACCATATTAAGAGATTATGGGCAGATCAAGTTGTAGATGAAATATGTGAAGGATTTGCAATCTCTCAACGCCACGACACACAACTTAAAAGTTCATGCCGTACGTGATTTTGAATCCTCAACTTTAAAGTTCAAATACTTGGGGTGACAAGTATTAAGCCTGTCATACAACGCCAAATGACGTGACGACACTGTTTTTAAAGGTGTTACGGTTATTGAATATGATTTGATAATAGTTATTTACAATTTAAGTGTCGTAAAGCATATGATTTCAATAGGAGATTGAAAAATTGCCAAACGAGGCCGTTAGACCGATTTTGGTAACCAATTGAGTACTGTAAACAATGTTACGACACGAATATCGTACAACGTTTTATTCCCTTTGTAAACATTTGTTACATTTCATGTGAAATTTCACCCTATGCCTTCAGTTAGTATTCACATTTGTTTTCTCCTATAAGTGGTGACACAATTCTTAATAAAGAGAACAAATGAAACACACTTGGTGGATACTTTTTACATGTTTATTTGTTTAATAATTCCTTTATAAACAAGTGCTCATCTATTAGAAATATTTATAGAAACAAACTGCAGAAAATATAATATTTATTTGTATTGGTTTGGTCTTTTTTGAAATAGAGGGTTAAGTTCATCACCTACTCGTGAATAGGCGGTGGCTCATTGATACTTGGTCTGTGATACTTGTAAGAGCTTATTAGACATTGATCGGCTTATATTTATGGACAGATGATGGAGGGTTTCCTTCTCGAATAGAAATGTCGCCAGAATACTTTTTGAATGCCTGAGAAATGCATCAGCTAACAGACTTTCGAATAAAATAGCAGTTATAGCAAATGTAATGAGTATAGTTAATAAAAGAAGTATAAACATTTAAATACAGAGTATTTTTAAAAGAATTGAAACATTGAAAACTGGAAAGTTTATTTCGAACTATGTCAATAAATACGCGCGCGTAGAATAAGTGCGTAGAATAACGAATTCACTTCAAAAGGCATACAATTCACATCAATATTCCTTGATGTTGTGATGGAGAAAAGTACGTGATCTTTAGAAGAATATTCAACCGAGAAGAAAGAAACGTTTTATGTATGCTTTCAAATTATGTACGGATTATTAAAATTATATAGCTTGATCACCAAAGAAAAGGTGTAAATTACAGCAATATTTCAATTAGTAGGTCTTTATTGACTATCTTTATTATGTTTCACTTAGGAAGTAATAGTTCATCAAGTTTTATTAACATTATGCGAACGCCCAACTTGGATAACTAGCTATATTGTGCTTTAATTGTTCCATGTACTATTTCTTTTACAAATTAATATATTATTAGTCCGTTTTCATTGTCTACTCGGCTTGTAGTTCTTCGCAGATATTCACAATAGACGTCCATGCCCTCACTAGCCGTCCTCAACTTCACAGAACAAAACCCGTTGCTGTGTGTTATTCTATTGAAACATCTGCAACTTCCTGTTAAATAAGCTACAATTGTTACACAGCGCAAACCATACAGTGTTGGCCACAAAACGCAGGGTTGCGGAGTGAGAGAATAATGAAGTGGAGCACGACGCAAGGATAACAAGCTCAATGTTCAAAAGCTTCGTGCTACCTCTTCATGTGGCCCTCCGGGTTTGGAGGCAGCGTGACCGGGTGAAAGAGACAAATGCTTTGTGGGAGCAGTGGAACGATCTTTGAGCAGGTGTGAACACCACGCAGATTTATCATTATCACCGTCACCGTTAGTAGAGCTTCGCCTTTTGTGGCATTCGTAGAGTTCTTCAAAACATAGCCAGTGTCAATGTTGCTGTAGTTATACGGAGATTTCCTCTGTCACTTGTATTGATCCGAAACACTCATTTTTTCTACCTATTGAAACATTCCTCTACTTAATACCTAGAGAATATTATAAAGTTTTTTAATTTTTGGCTCGAGTTCATGCGATTTATCGCGAATGTGATATATTGAAAGGATTTTTTAAGATTTTGTTGAGATACACTAGTTTCTGATAATGGTCTGATGATAGTAGATGTTCTTATAAAGCGTGATTATTTAAATATACGAACATTTGTTTATAAAGTCAGCTTTTGCTGATAGTTCCGAAACATTTCATTAATTTAATATTTCAATATTTTCTAACCGCAACTGATATTTTTGCCTGCGAGTCACTTATTTTGAAATGCTTTTTACTTTCTCGTATACACACACACACACATATATATATACATATATATATATATATATATATATATATATATATATATATATATATATATATATATATATATATATATGCGAGTAATATACGTAGTATAGAGAAAGTTATGTAATGCTATGGAAAATCGATTTCGAGATTTCAACGGAAATACACGTTTTGGGGTCCCCTGATAACAAAAAAGTTGTTTTTTTCAAGTCTGTCCGTCCATTCGTCCGTCTAGAACACTAGCTCTTAAACCATACGTACGATTTTTTTCCAAATTGAAGAAACCCCTGTCCATCTGTCTTTAGTTGAAGCTTTGAAATTTTGAAAAATATTCTTTAAAATGTGCAGCTACCTCACATTTCCTCACAGACATTTTCAAACTTTTCTCAAAAATGGCTCCAATTTTCTTTAACATTTCGGTACGAATAGAGTAAAATACACTTTAAAGATGACAGAGGTCCGATTTTCGTGATTAACTCTCAATTTTCGAAAATTGCAAAAGTTTGAATTATTCGGCGTCATTCTACAGCTATAAAATTGAAGACATAGATATTTTCTTTAAATAAAGCTTTTTGTCCATAAGTAGCTCTTTCATTAAGATCATGTAAATTCTCTTGAAAATTTTAGCAGTTTTCGTGCAATAGTGCGTGCAATATTTGCAATTTTAAAAAATAAGAAAAATAAGATTTTCTCGAAAACGGTTCCAATGTTTTTCTTTAAACTTTGGTACAGATAGTGCCAAACAATACGAGGATATAAATGCATTATAAATATTGCTCTGTTCTTTTGTTATTTTCAAAAATTAGATAAATTGTGTTGACTTGTCTCTCACGTCGGTAATATTTATATTAAAAGCAATTTTTTACATTATTATATTTACCAGTATACGTGCTTTAAAAATGTCATTTAAAGTTTTTCAAAAACGCAACAGTTTTCTGTGAAAATGAGCTCAAATTTGCGCATTTTCAAAAACGCTCAAACGTCATTTTCTCAAAAATGTCTCCAAATATTTTCTTCCAATTTTTTCAACGGATAGGGGTTGTAGCACTCTTTAATATCAAGTTAAGTTCAGTTTTGACTCTTATTTAATATTATTGGAGTAATATTTCGGTTCTATTTTTATGAAACGGAAAAGTTTAGAAAATGGCAAAAAAATGTACTTTAGACGGCGGTAGATAGCAGCTGGCAAGAGGATGGGACAAGACCGTAAAGTTAGTCAACACCCAGGAAATTAGAAAATTTTACTATGAGAAAGTCTGTGCTGTTTCGTAGCATCTCTAGTTAATATTGTAAATTCGCAAAGAATGTGGTGGAGATGATTCATTACACTCACCTTACATCAATATCGTTTCAAAAGGTAAGAGAACCAATGTAAAATCCGGGTTGTCATTACTATCATTTTTTATTTGTGAGTTCTGAAAACATCGATGTTTCGTTACAAGATCGCCTTTGTAACTTTCCTTTAAAAATATTCTATACTGCTATAAATTACTAGTTTTTGCAATCCTCTCGGCGCACATGAAGTTATGGATTTAAATCTTGTATAAACAGATGTTTTGAGGTGTGTCATATTGTAGCGTCCTATGCATTCGCAGTACAAGATAGCCAATTAATCTCCTAATTCCCATTCCTTTGCCAGTAACGTCTACGTGCATGTTAGGAAGTCTGGTAAGTAATTGAGTGGTTCTTGTCTGGTTCAGTTGAAGGATGAACCGAAAATGGACTGTATAATGATATGGTATTTCATATACTGGCCAGAACCCTCTGAAGGGTTATTTGAATGTGTTGAGGGTCGCGGAATCCACCTTGCATCAAACCATAAATATTTACAACGTGTAACATTGATTCCCTTCAAACGCACCGCCATCTTTAAAAGAGAGAGACACATATTTTTCGTACACCTAAAACTTGAAGTGTTGATACCCTGTAATCTAACCTATAGGTAGGAGTTGCCGGCGCCGGGGGGCGAATATTGTACTGGAAGTAGGTCCTTATTACATGCATTTAACCACAGACGAGGGTTTTTGTTTACAGACGAGACACAATACCTTTCAAGAACACTGCGGTTAGTGTACGACACAGTTCATGCTTCGGCATGCACAAGCAGATAGCATTTACATGCATATACTACATTAATGTACATGCATTCATACTCATATATACGTACACAATAGATACGTACACGCGTATAAACATACACAGACTCTCTCATACACAGAAACCTGCACCTTTACACTCATAAGAATATTCAGGATACTCAGCAAATATGGAGAAACAGTTTTACGTATCCAACACCACAATACAATGCTTATAATAATTATTACATTTTCAACAACTGTCACATAAGTCAATAAGTATCAATGTATGTTAGATGAGGCGTTCAGAGGAAGCCTAAAAAAGACGTTTTAGATTAGACAAATATACAGAAATAAATTAAATTACTTCACTACACCGTACCACATACCCCTTCACCTAAATATTCATTGCTCAATATTTTTTTAACTGTAGACTACCTAATAATCGCACCTTTTACTTCACTCTACTTCACTACACGTTTTCCACTTTTGACTATTCTCACCCTGTTGACTTTCTCCACCCTTTTGCGCAAAGGCAATCAACACTTTCCAGAAGCGTGCAGACGCGTCTGGGCGCCCTGCAGAGTCTTTCTGTTCTCATATAATTCAGGAAGGATTTCTCGGAGAACAGCATCAGTCCATAGTTGAAAAATTGAATTAGTGCTGAATCTTCTAGTGTGAACTTTTATGTATCAGAGGATAATATCGACAGAGGATATTATAATATCAATAATATAGACATAATATGTACAAAGTGTTTCAACTAGGAACAGACGTCATGGACAAATAAAAATAACAGATAAATAGATATATAGAGTGTGTAATAAATGATCCCTCCTGTCATGCATCTTGCAAGAGTTATTTCGAGCATTTTAATTGCTTCTATTGTATGTTGTAGATAATCTATAAAAAGGCTTTGGTAAACTGTTGGAGTCAATTGTTTTCATTTTATGCGAGAATAACAATTTAAAACAAATGAAGGTTTAGTTTTGTAAGTTTCTGATATCTTCCTGTGTTAAAATGTGAGCAATAGCGAATGTTATATTTACGTAATCTGCAATTTTCAAACAATACTAAGAGATATCCATTTTTCTTTTCCTTCTACCTTGTGAAAGGTATTGTTTTATCTACTCATAACTGCATTTTATGTTTCATTCTGTGAAAAAGTATTCCACTGCAGTTAAAATTCCATATATCTTACTGAGATAGGAAGGTAGTCGATTGTTTCTCATTGTACAGAAATTTGATTTTTGGACTAATGCTGTTTTTCCGAGAAGCCCTTGAATTTTTTCTATATACGAGTATAATGTTTTAGGGTTTGAAAAAAGTGCGGACTGCTTTGTCCAATTTAATTAACGGATTCAAAATCTTCTATACTTGTTTTCTTTTTAGTGTGGCATCTGCGGGTAGTATCTCCAAGATGGAATTCGGCATGACATTTTTCATCTTCCTTGGTCCTGCCGCAAAACGTCGCAGGATCGCGACCGTATCAAGCAGTACTGCCGATGAAGCGACTCTAGCGACAGGACCGAGAAAGACGCGAAAAGCCGTGTCGTATTCCATCTTGAAGATAATACCCTCAGATGCCACGTTAGAAAAACCCAAGTATAGAACATTCGATGAGGTGGCAGTGGTTGACTGGGCGGCATGTGGCGTGGCCGGCACTTCCCAGAATCGGGCACGCAGGCCTCGGTATCTCGTGTGGGAGGTCAGCGCTTGGACATACTTTCCTGCCTCTGTAGACGCAACGCAGAAAGTGCATGTTTCCAGCTCCGTTAGATAAGACAGAGCCAACGGTTTGGAAACAAAATGTTTGCACAAAGAATGAAACATGCGCTGAGGTGTCCTCACGGGAAACAGATATAATTGCTATAAGTACATATGTGACACTTTACTCTTGTCTGGACGCAGCGAAGAAAATGCACGTTTCTAGCTCCGTTAGATAAGACAGAGCCAACAGCTTGGAAACAAAATGTTTGCACAAAGAATGAAACATGCGCTGAGGTGTCTTCACGAGAAACAGATATCATAATTGCTATAAGTTCATATATGACACTTTGCTCTTGTCTTGAAATCGACCGTACATCCCATTAAAAACTGAAAGCTGTAGAAGAAGGGTAAGACCCGTATATAACTTTCAAGTTATCTTGCTCTACACAGTTCTCTTGAATAGTGGGGGGTGAAAATGAACCTTCCCGAAAACGTAAGACGGCATGTATAGCATGTGTAATTGAATTAAAAACTTAATTTGGCAGAACACTCTTCCTGTCTTGAAGTGTTGCGTGTCAAAATCTAAAAAAAACATTAAAACCTATACGATTAATGAAATGGAAGTATGACTTGAATGAAAGGCACTGTAATTTAAATGTGTCACAATTAGGGGGAAGATTTTAATAAAATGTCTTTTTTTATGAATTTAGAACAATCCCTTTTAGTATAGATATTAATTTTATGTTATAACAAAGGGTAATGTTTCGTTTTCATGAGACACTTTTGTGAAATGTTCGTCGATTTATCTAATAAGTAATTTTTGTACTTTCTCCGTAATTTTTAAAACATTTTCGCTGATTTCATAGATTTTAATATTTTCATGGTAATTGCTTCGAATAATATTTACGAAATAACTAGCAAATTTCTGGTAAACACAGCGAAACAAAAGACAGCTAATTTCTGGTAAAGAACAGTCTAAAGCAAAAGTTGGGATGATGAGTTCACTTGAAAGAAAGGATGAAACCTCGATTACATCAGTAACATAATCAAAAGCTTCAGTTGTTCATCTGAACTGGTTTTGACCAAAATGTTTGTGTCATTTTTCTTTGCTTATAGGGCATTTTAAATACATTTTAAAAGCATTTTAGTGATTATTTTTGGTGATGTTTTAGGTTATCAAAATCCGCTCCGTATTCATAATAGCCTGAATAGATATGATGCTGAGAGGTGCATTAGTACTGTGACAGAATTGGTCGTTCCCAACATTCAAGACCAGTTCATAGCACAACACAGGAAGGCAAGATGAGGCGTAGGCAAAGGATAATAATGAACATTAATTCTTGATCAGGGTGGATACAGTGTAAAACGTTGGAGAAAACGCTTATGACGAGACTAAGATAAGCACGAGACCACGAGAGAATATGAAATAAAAAATTCATTTTCATATTATAAGTTTATTTTGCGAGAAATTGAAGTAACCTTTTTTTTAATGAAACTAGAAAATTTTTAGTCGATCATGACGAGCGTGAAAAGACGAAAGCGAATTAGCAGGGAGAGCTGCAAGACCTTGGCTGGTGGACTGTTACATTCAAAATATCCGATAAATATGAGTCGCAAACAATAACTCAAAAATTGTATATCTAACATGACAATATGTATATCATTGAATTCTTCTTTTTACGCTTGTCATGATATAATAAAATCACATGTATATTTTAATTAAAAAAAACAAAGATACCTCTATATCTCGTAAAATACAAGTGATAAAATGAAAATGAATAAATACATCAATTAGCCACATTCCCTCATGCACTTCCGTGAAAGATGCATTGTAATAACTTCAACAGCTCAAAAGTTACAGGAGGTGCTAACATTACGTGATACATCGTGTATATTACCTAAGGAACAAAGAAGAGAGAAACAGGATATTAAGAGGGCTAAAACAAAGATGACAAACTCAAATTCAAAACATGAGTTGGAGGAAACAAACCGAGCATGAAAAATCAAAACGTTAAATTGTGGGGCTTGAATGTAAACACAAAACTAGGGTCACAAATCCCAATATGGACATGAGATAGAGAACTCAAATTGAGGGTGGAAAGTTGAAATCTGAAATTGTGAGGAGGGTGACAAGGAAAGCGTAAGACAAGGGAGCGCAAGCACATGATAAACAAGAGTTGATGGCAACAAAGACAATACGACAGAAGAGAAAACAAGGAATTTTCACTTACGGAAGACAACATAACTGCGGAGGCGCCGCCTGTGGCACGAACGAGGAGAATGTGACGTAATAGAGAACACCTTCCATGAATAATAATTGCCTAGGTGATGCCTATGTCGCAAAACAAGGAGAATGCATCGGAGAGTTGAAAACGACGAGTAACCTGAAGAGAACCTATGCATGAGAAGGACAACCAAGTAGACTACAGAGATTATCAAAGAGATGAAAGAACGTAATTAAATTAAACTTAATCTAAATACATAACCTAAGTGAGAAGCGAAGGGAGATCGAAAATTAAACGGATAAAACTGAAACCGGTAATGAGCAGAAACCTAGTTAAATTAAGCTTTACTTAATTACCTAATTTAATGTATAAAATAGTAGCAAACGTTGTGGAATGAATATTTACAACGATTTGTTGACGAGGTGCATAAATGCACGAGTGCCAGTCCTGACCCTAATATCCGTAACAGGACACAAGTCTGCAATTACCCATTTACGCTGTCTCCTCCTCATTTTTTTCCTTCATCTTTCTCTCATTCCTTCTCCTTCTCTCCTTCCGTCTCTATCAACTCCTCACCTTTCCCTTGTGTGTTATGGTTTTTAGTTCCTCTTTCTCCACCACCTTTTGTCCTTCAAACACCTACATTTCCTTTCTTCGTACTTATCCCCTCTTTATATTGTTTTATACATCTTGTTTCTCCTTGCTCTACATCCTCTTTTTCGATATTCTCCCTAATCCTTCTTATCCTATTTCTCCTCCTCTTCCTCCTTCGTTTCCTTTCTCTCTTTACCTGTTCCTCTTTCTTGCCTCATCACTCATACTTTTCCTCTTTGTATCACTCGGTCCCTTCCTTCCATCACTTGTTTTCTCTGCCTTTCTCCTGTTTCTCTTCGCCCTCTTTATTTTCGCCCCCTTCCATCTTTTCGTCCTCCTGCTTCTCTTTCTCAGAATTCACTTTCTCCTTCTCTTCTTCCCCCTCCTGCCGCTGGTAGGCGGTGGCCAGGTAAAGACCACTTAGCGGTCGCTGTCGCTCTCTCCGACCAATGAGGCGCCCTCCGCCTCACAAAGTGAATATTACAGCGCCGCGCCCCTGCATAATTCAATTGCGCTGCCCGCCGCTGACCTCCGGTGCCGAACCCGCGCCCCCTCCCCCCGCCAGCACGGCTCCAGCGCCGTCTCACACGCCTCGCGCCACCACCCACACCGCCAATAGCAGCACCGCACGGCCACCACCAGTGACATAGCCGGTTTCTTCTACACCTGCGCTGTCATTGCGAAAGCTATGGACATACAGACAACTGAGTCATCGCCAGTGCCTCGTTGACACACGCCATCTTCAACTTCATTATTTCTACCATCTTCACCGCCACCACGACTGACATCTTCTCTGCGCTTTCACAACTATTATAGCTAGTCATCGCTTTAACAAGCATTGGTTGTGACCACAATCCCCACCACCATTACCACCACCACCATCTCCACCTCCACCTCCACCTCCACCACGACCACCACCACCACCACCACCACCACCACCATCACCACCAAAATTACCACCATCATATTCAACAACATACCTACTACCATCTCAACTATCACCACAATCACTACCACTACCCTTTAGCTAACATCATCATCACAAAGACCAACCCCACTCCCACCCCCACTCATCTTCTCCTTGTCACCATTTGCACCAGTATCACCGTCCCCACTAACGCCCCATCTCCACCCGTGCACCCACCGTCATCATCCACAGACGCGCTCTATTTTCTTTTGCCCACTTTCTCTGAAGACGTACCTTAAGAAAGGAAACGCAGAAAGTTTTCCGGAGATTTATGGAGTAAACGTTTTGCTAACTACAGATGATAGCGAAAAGTCGGCTCCTTTAAATAGACATGACGTATCTTTCAAACCGAAGGACTTAATCCCATTGACTCTTACAATACCCACAGATGAATTATTCCGACTTAATACAGTAATTTGCAAAATAATTATATATGCAGGACCAGAATAAATACTAAAATTTGAAGGGATGTCATAACTACATAACTTGCACCATTAATGGGCTGACTATATATGTATACTATTTCTGAGAATTATTATTATCAAGGAAATGCGACTCCTTTAAGTCACGAATATAGAATATATTGGTGATCAATGCTTTAACTATATTATTAATGCTCTAAACCATCCCTGAATTGTGGTCAGTTAACACTCGTTCACCAACTTGAATGTAACAAAGGACTGGAATATATTCCGTTGAAGTATTTCAACTCAACACATAACTTCATGCAGTCACGGCATTTTTGTGGAAGATACACACTACAGCAAATTCTCCGAATGAATGCAAGGGCATTTTTATTTACCGTTCTCCGAGTGTAGGGGAGTGGAGATTTGTGGGTTTAAACCAAAGTGAGGCGGTTTGGCGCTTGGAGGGTTTAACAAGAGCAGAACGCTTCCATGCATGCATGCATTGAAATGTTCTGGACACTGAGAGCGGATTTCTGAGATTTTTTTGCAAATTTTTGTCAATTGCTTAAGGGGACAGATAAATGAAATTTCTTCACATTTGACTATAAATGGAGGCTATACAGATTAATATGTCAGTGCATATTCGTGAATATTGAGCCGATTTTTCCTGTTTTTGCATATTCGTGTAATTATAGAAGTTTACTTTACTCATTTCTTTCAATTAGAGGCTTATCTGTGAAACGTTTAATATTTTCATAGAATCAATTATTTGTGAGCGTTCATTGATTAGAAACAGTTTGTCACAGTTTGAGTTTTTTTTATTTTTCTATAGATGATAACATTCTTGTGAAAAAGTAAGATATTCTTGACATCATTTTTTTAAAACCAGATAAAAACGAAACAAGACGTACAATATTATTCTCTTTTTTTAGATATTTACTTCAATTATTTTTCCTGCAAAGTAAGCTCTATTATATTATGTTTGCACAAAAACATACCTTTTCAATTCCAGCATGCTTCTCCTGAAATTTATCAAAAAACGTTTCTACAGAAAATAAAATCTTGTTAATTTTAATTGCATTTTTAAGTGAACATTTTAGAATTTTTAGGTAATAAATGCGTATTTTTAAAAGCAATATTCAAAGTTTTTTGAGGCATAAAAATCTTCTCCTTTCTAACAACAATAGAATCTGTTCACTTTGCGGTGATATTGGAGACTGAAAACACATCATTTTAAAATACTGAGTTACTGAAATATGGAGAGGAAAATTGAAGAGAATGGGTAGCTATTATTTCCAACATAAAAACGTGACGCTTTCCCGGAGCAAATTAGTCAATAATAGGTATCATTTCATGAAAAAAGTAGGAAACGTTCTAGAAATGTTCACTATTGGATGAACTGTAATTAGGGAGTGGGAAAAGAGCACTGGCCAACACTAAGAGCGGAGGCTACACTGCGTTGGAAATAAATAATTTGTATGCAAGAGCATGAGCAGTGCACAAATGAATTTGCTTCATCACACACAGTTCTCGGGAACTAAATAAATGCTTGTCTGATGTGGAAACTGGAGATCATTCGGCAAGTTCAAAGATCAGTCAATGAAATGCGATGAGAACGTTGTAATTTCCTACTGTGAATTTCGCGAATGACAGACTAGATAACAAACAATATTTAATTGCATAATAAGGCACTGAATATACTTAAGCAAGCAAACAAAACAGTGCCACATGACGTTGCCAGTAAATTGGGCTTCATTAGTTACATTAACATGAATGCATTGTAATAATTCGTACAGTAACATGGGTAATAAAGCGGAATAGAAATTACAATGTTATATTTTTGAATATGCTTGATGGTGTAATAAACGGAATTAGGTGAATGCAAATTGAGGCCACAAGCAATCATATATTTGTGCTAAATGCACTTGCGATATATTTCACGACCCAAAAAAGTGGGCGGCCGTCAAAAATTGATTCCACAATCTATCTTTGGTAGTTCTTATAAATTCTTGTTGTCAGATAATCTCCATAGCTCCAACTATTTCGTAACATGTGAGAGTGACAAAGCTAATGTAGCATGAATGAGTTCAGGATAAATCGAGCACATATTAAACAACTGAATATGTGTATTCACTTCTGACTAGCGATACACAAACAGTAATAGTTAAAGATGAATAATTAGAAATAACGAATAGAACACAGAATGAATAGTGACCACATCCCAAAACAATATATCCCTTCAGATCTCATGGTATAAGGGATGTCGGCCGTCCACGATTGAGATGGCATGCTGAAGACGGAACAGGAGTCTCTCCTAAACCCTGAAGAGATGATGATGATGATGATGATGATGATGAATAATCAGACAGTTGAAGGCACCGTCCGTGTTGAAAAGCCAGTAAAAGCCATTATTCATCTCCCAGGGGCGATGACATCTTACAAAAAGCAGAATTGCAACATGTGCCAGGTAAAGTGGAGCAATTGTGAGCAGACACATGCTGACATTGTTGCAAAATTGTCAGTGCAAGTCGTCTCCTTGAGACCTCCAGAAGAGGCGCTTTAATGTGTCTTGTCTTGTGAGCGCTCCGGCTAGTAGAGAGTGATACAGAGAGACACCTGGTCAGACAGGCGTTTCAAGTTGGAGTAATTTGTTGTTGAGAGACTTACTCATCGATACATCGATGTTTTCATACATCACTAAAGGGTTTTTGATGTTGATCGACGCAAAACCATTGATGTTTAGAGCATCGATGCCTTAATTATTGAATAATAAACATCCTATTTTCCTATTCATTTTTAATTACAGTATGTAAAAGAGATATATTTTATTGTTTAATTACCAGCATGTGATCAGTATATTAATAAAAATTATTATCGAATGTAAAGAATAGAATTTAATAAAGAACGTGTTTCGCTACTTTACCCTTTAGTCATTTGCATTCACACACCATCGAAGTAAAACCACCTAAAATTCCCTCAGATTGGACAGGCGAAATGAGCAGCGGGATAAAGAGGATGACGCAAAACTTGACATTACTGAGAGTTGCTGCTACTCTACAAAGTGCTTAAAACTCTTTCTTAAAAAAATTAAAAAAACATGAATGTTTTGCAACAAAATATCAATGTGAAGAAAGCAAAATATAGGTGTTAATATAACGAGGTTTCTGGTAGAAAATATAGATGTTTTAAAAACATTGATGTTTTTTTGTCATCCCTACAGATGGGAGCCTTGCGAGGCAGGTGGTCCAGTCGGGAGGCGACGGATGGGCAGGAAAGGCCAGTACGGTGGGTGCTCTACGTTCAGAAGTCTCAAAGTATAAATCAAAGATCAATAAATGAATGATTGGATAAATACAATAGTGCACAGTAATACATGTCACATTCGGTATATGTGCGATCCCTTCCCGGAAGTGGATCAAACAGTAAATAATAAACATGAAAATTTAAACATACAAAATTTAAACATATACTTACTTATTAGCACTTGGTACTACTAACCCTTTAAACATATATACGACCTCCACCTCCTCACTCCTCCTATGCACAGACAACCTCCCATGGCGGTTCCCACTCCCTGCCTCTGGTGACATCCCCCGCCCTCGACCACACATGAGAGCCACCTCCACGCCTCCACCCTCCTCGCTCCCGCCACCGCACGCACCATCTCTCGTGGCGACGCCTCTGTGCCATCCCTCGCCCAACCACCTCCGCACCACCACCACGACCTCCACCTCCTCACTCGCTCCTACGCACAGACAACCTCCCATGGCGACCCCACTCCCTGCCTCTGCGCCATCCCCCGCCCGACCACATGAGAGCCACCTCCACGCCTCCACCCTCCTCGCTCCCGCCACCGCACGCACCATCTCTCATGGCGACGCCTCTGTGCCATCCCTCGCCCAACCACCTCCGCACCACCACCACGACCTCCACCTCCTCACTCCCTCCTACGCACAGACAACCTCCCATGGCGACCCCACTCCCTGCCTCTGCGCCATCCCCCGCCCGACCACATGAGAGCCACCTCCACGCCTCCACCCTCCTCGCTCCCGCCACCGCACGCACCATCTCTCGTGGCGA
Organism: Teleogryllus occipitalis; assembly: GCA_011170035.1. Lineage (NCBI taxonomy): Eukaryota > Metazoa > Arthropoda > Insecta > Orthoptera > Gryllidae > Teleogryllus > Teleogryllus occipitalis. Next base: position 54,509 of record BLKR01002548.1, read on the forward strand.
CGCCTCTGTGCCATCCCTCGCCCAACCACCTCCGCACCACCACCACGACCTCCACCTTCTCACCCTCCTACGCACAGACAACCTCCCATGGCGACCCCACTCCCTGCCTCTGCGCCATCCCCCGCCCGACCACATGAGAGCCACCTCCACGCCTCCACCCTCCTCGCTCCCGCCACCGCACGCACCATCTCTCGTGGCGACGCCTCTGTGCCATCCTCGCCCAACCACTCTCCGCACCACCACCACGACCTCCACCTCCTCACTGCTCCTACGCACAGACAACCTCCCATGGCGACCCCACTCCCTGCCTCTGCGCCATCCCCCGCCCGACCACATGAGAGCCACCTCCACGCCTCCACCCTCCTCGCTCCCGCCACCGCACGCACCATCTCTCGTGGCGACGCCTCTGTGCCATCCCTCGCCCAACCACCTCCGCACCACCACCACGACCTCCACCTCCTCACTCCCTCCTACGCACAGACAACCTCCCATGGCGACCCCACTCCCTGCCTCTGCGCCATCTCCCGCCCGACCACATGAGAGCCACCTCCACGCCTCCACCCTCCTCGCTCCCGCCACCGCACGCACCATCTCTCGTGGCGACGCCTCTGTGCCATCCCTCGCCCAACCACCTCCGCACCACCACCACGACCTCCACCTCCTCACTCCCTCCTACGCACAGACAACCTCCCATGGCGACCCCACTCCCCGCCTCTGCGCCATCCCCCGCCCGACCACATGAGAGCCATCGCCACGCCTCCGCCCGATTCACTCCCACCTCCGCCAAGGTTGGGATTGGCGTTCCCTTCATACCAGAGCTGCTCAATTGGGCGCCAGAGCAGGACTCTGGCGCTGACGGTCGAGTGGCACTCACCTCCATCCACCCTGCACTAGAGGGAGTGGTCCGCGGCCACCGTCTGAGGAGCCCTGCGCAACGTCGCCGTCTCGGCGCCCACCGCTTAGGCGCCTCGTCCCCACACACAGCGTCCGTCCCGCACGCGTGAGGCTGCCCTTTAGGCTCCCCTGCACGGCCCACTCTCGCTCACCCCCTCACCCAAAGGAGATCACCACCTCCTTTCTACTTACTATATACGGTCTTTCTTCCGCATACCGCTACAAGCAAAGAGCTTGAGCCGCTTCCGCGCCGACTGCCTCTCATTCCCTCGCCACCCCTTCAACCTTCAGCCTCAAAACCTTTAGTCTTCAATGACCTTCAGCCTTCAAACCCCTTCAGCCTTCAACCCCTCCTTCAGTCTTCAACCCCCTTCAGCCTTCAAACTCCTTCAGCCTTCAACCCCCTTCAGCCTTGAAACCCCCCTCAGCCTTCAACCACCTTCAGACTTCAACCACCTTCAGACTTCAAACTCCTTCAGCTTCAACCCCCTTCAACCTTTAACCCCTTTCAGCCTTCAACCCTCCTTCAGCCTTCAAACTCCTTCAGCCTTCAACCCCTTTTCTGCCTTCAACCCCCAAGAGCCTCTTCAGTCCCCTTCAGCATTCAGCCTCTTCAGCGTCGCAACGACGCCTCACCGCCTCCCTCGCGCGGCGCCAGCGGCGGCGCGACATCCGCCCCGCGGGCGAAGCGACAGTCTTGCCAGCGCCCGTGGCTCTTCGCCTGCGTCTCACTCAAGTGCCTCTGCTGCACCTCGTCACCACGCCGCCGCACGCAATCTCCCTCGTCCCCGTCACCATAAGCGTCGAATCGCCCCGCCCCGGCCGCTCCTCTCTCTCCCTCTCTTGCTCTCCTTGAGGACTGGACCCCCGTTACGCCATTACGTTGGTATCACTACCCATCATGCCTAGAGTGCCCTTGTCACCGCCGCTAAAGCATTTCCTTTTCACCTCAATCAGACATTTCGATTCCTCGGTGGAGCCCCCCACCCCCACCCCACCCGCGCACCTCCAGCTCTGACGTTTCACTACGACACTCAAAGTTCCTCACTGCCCTTCACAACCCTTCACCCCAATCCCTCTGCGTCCGCAAACCATCAGCCTTGATTATCACCCCGCCCCATGACTGCTTGGCCTTCTCCGCATCCCATTGTTCAACGGGAGTTCGAAAACAAAACAACAAAACAACAATGAAACGGTTTCCATTTTCACTGAACGATGCTAATTCATTGTATCGTTTGCCCTAGTCTTATTCTGCGCGTACCGTCTGATTTCTCATATTCAGTGACTTACTCCTTAAGACGCAAATAGCGATAATAGACTGCAAGGCTTTATGAAAGATTATACGTGCAATTTTTGCTACACACATGATAATTAACACATTAAACATTGATGCGTTATAAAACTCCAAAGTTTTGTATATTCTTAATAATTTACAAAACTGTTGTACAACTATTTATATAGTATACTATGATGATGCATAATTTGTGAAGATTATATTTGTCAAAAAATCAATTTATTGCAGTATAATAGAAGAGTATTGTATTTGTAGTTCTTGAGGAGTGTGCGTATTTTCAGAAACCATTTTGTGAGTTTTTAGCAGCAGCATTTTTGCTGCTGCTGGGAAGTAGCATTTTCTCACCACCTTAACTAACGTCGAGCGAGGTTCTCGTCAAACTTCGAAACTTTTGTACCGCGTGAAGAACGATGTGTACAAAGTTACATACAGAAAAGATGGAAAATCGAAGAAAATATTGCCCACGCTAGGCATCTTGGGTTGTGCAAACTAATAGATCCAATCTATAACTCTTTATTATTACTTCAAAGAAGGAGAGTACGACAAGAATGATGGTGCTGTCAAAAAGTGTGACTTTCATGAGTACACTTCAGGAATCGACTAGTAATAACTGCAATAAAATATTCTTTGATTCCCTTGCAGGTCGTATTTTGATCGTGTTCCATTTTCAGTCCGTAACAGTTTGATGATATTTTCAAATGATTTATTTTTTAACGACACCAATCGAGATATCGTACAAACTTTAACGCTCACTTACATTTAAGTAAACGATGTGCTAAAATTTGACGGAGTCTGTTACAAATGCGTAAGAAATCTACCCGAGATCTCTACGTCCCTCCTCTCCTACAATCTGTAATCATAATATTTATCAAGCTTTAAAAGCACCGCCAAGTATTTTGTAGAGGCATATTTGAAACATCCGCAAACAGTTCCGCGACACCGTAAATCCGAGGAAGTTGCCAGCAACTCGTAACGGCAGCGAGGCCGGCGGCGGCGCCCACGCGGCAGTAAGCGGAGGCGGGGCGGGGCGGGGTGGAGTGGGTGGGGCGGGGCGGGACGGGGGTGGAGGGCCAATCAACGCGGGAGGAGCGCGCCCCTAAAAGGGGAACTGCGCCCGGGACAGGCGGGCGACACAGGGCGGGGCGGTGGCGTCACATAAACTGCGGAAGCGACGGGACAGATGAGAGGACAGGGGAAGAATAAGGCGAAGGAAGGTGAAGGTAGTGAAGGAGACGAAGATGTTGGCGGGTGCGAAGGGAAGGGGGAAGGGCGAGTTGTTGGACAGGAAAGGAGAGGGAAGTGGGCCGGAGGCGGAGCGATTGTGGAGGTGAAGGGAGTAGAGAAGCGGTGGGTTGGTGAGGGCAGTTGCAGTTGGGGGAGGCGGTGCGTGAATGTGCTGAGGGGGACGCGGACGGAGCACAGCGGTGAGGTGCTGTGCGAGACCAGGCGAAATGGTAGTAGGTTGGTGGAGAGACGGGGTGCTGGCTGGTCAGTGACAGGCTGAGCGGGGAGAGACTGGCATGGGCGGGGCGGAGGAGCCGGGGAAGGGGAGGGGGCAGGGAGTACGAAGAGGTGGGGAGGAGGAGGTGAGGCAAAGGAGGCGGGGCGGAGGAGGTGAACGGAGTGGGCGGGGCGGAGGAGGCGGGGCGGAGGAGGCGGGGCGGAGGCGGGGCGGTGTAGGCGGGGCGGAGGGGGCAAGTTGGTGTGCAGTGGTGGCTGGTCAGTGGCGAGGTAGGCGGGGAGGGGCGGTGCTAAACAGAGCCTGAGGGAGGACAGTAACGGGTCGTCGGCGACTGCTGAAGCAGTGCTAGGGGGCGGGGAGGGGCGGGGCCTAAGTGATTTGAAGGGGTCGGCGTCGCGTCGTCGCGGTATACAGCGCACTAAGCGGTGATGGGCAGCAGCGCAGCGCGCGAGTGAAGGACGACGCGGAGGCCGCGAGCGGAGGGGACCGTCGCTCTCCAAGCAGTGGTCGAGCGAAGGCGCCGGTCGGCCAAATAACTTCAGGGGGAGTCATGCTTCAGCCGTACCTTCACTGACGAGTTACCTACTTTAATTCAAGCTTTGTAATCGACATTCAAAATTTCACTTTCCATATATCATAAATATTCACATTCCGGCCGGCCTCAAAGATATTGAACTATCACGCTCGCTATCGTAGTCACTGATTGCAGATTTACCCCCTGACGGGGGTTATTATTTAATTTCAAGACAGGAAACTTTAGTAGGTTATGGCACGCTTGTTACAAGAATGACAGTTCTGGCTAAACACTCGAAAAAAATATTTTGAATATTTCAGTTCTAATAGCATCCCGTATTTGCTAAGCTAGGGCAAGTAGTATGTAAAAGATAGAAACCATTTTGTTGATACTTGGCGAAGATATGCGAGTAAAACATTAATTAATAGCTTTCGAAGCCCTTGTGGCGCCAAATTCGAAAAATTAAAACTTATCGCTCGCGTTAATTGACTCGCTTTTAGTGTCTATACAGAGTGTCCAGGGAGAAAACGTCGAAAATCGGAAAATTAGCTCTTAAGACAATTTTAAACATATTTTGTCTAATAAACTACTTTGATATTCTGAATGGTTTAGCCCAAATAAGCACTCAAAAGTTAATTTGAAAAATGCTTCTAGTCAAAAATTTGCATAATTTGCATAAAAATTTGCATTGTAAATATACATAATCGCTCCAGAAACATGTAAAATATTTATTATTTACAAAAGAAATGAATTTACTCGTTCCGAAAGAATAATTAACTGAGAAATAAAAAGGCACTCGAATTGTGTAAATAGGGTGCTTTTTTATTTCTTAGTTAATTTTTATTTTAATTTTTATTTATATTCATTTCTTTTTAAAATAATAAACAACTTATAAGTTCCTGTAGTGCTTCTATGCATTTACAAAGCAAACTTTCGCCTAGAAAGCATTTTTTAAACTAACTTTTGAGTGTAGGTTGCGGCTGAACCATTCAGAATATCCAATTGATTAATCACACAAAATATGCCTAATATTGTGCTAAGACCTTATTTTCCAATTTTTGACGTTTCCTCTCCGGACATTTAGTATATTTAACGAGGACGACAAATCAAGTAAACATATATTGAATTCAATGAAACGCTGATGTCTGAAATCTTCACAGTAGAAAAAAAATCAATTTACCTAACATATCTTTATACGGAGGCTATAAATTCAAAACTTCCAAATGCTTACGTATATATTACATTATAGAGGAAAGAAGACAATTCCATTTTCATTTTGAGACATCAAGTAATTTTAATTACCACAGTTTGACTTGTGGCGTTGAAAAAAATAGATATATCTTCAAAAATCGGTGTCAGATCGAAACTACAGTTCATTCAAAACAAACTTAACAGAATATTTATTTAGCTTTTTCATTTGCTTCTAATCGGAGTAGAGAGAAAATGATGTATTGTTGCGCGAGAAAACGGCGAATTGTTCGAAGAAGAACATTTTACAGTGCCCCGTTCACGAAAAGTGGATAAATTCAACTGCTAAATTTATTTAAAAAATCTATAGCACGTGGTGTATCCAGAGTTCATGTTTTATGGGTCCGTGATACCGAAAAATCGAATTACGGCAAAACATATGTTCGTCCGTCTGTGAACAGCGCTAGCGGTTAAACCGTTCAGCCGATTTTCTCCAAAATGGATATTCCCCAATTGATGAGGTTTATGTCGCGGCTCCATGAATTTGAAATGGATATTTTAATTTTGGGGGTACTTAAAATGAAGCCCCTGTGACGTTTTCGAAATTTTCAAAAAAATGGCTCCACGTTTTTAATTAAATTTTGTTGTTGGACAGAATGAATGAAGTTTAAGAGAATGGTGCAGGTCTCATGTTCGTTGAAACACCTCTTATTTCTAATACTGCAAAAGTCCAAACTTTTTTCCGAGTCTTCTTACAACTATAATTATGAAGATAGAGATTTTTTCCTATAACGAAATCCATTCCTTGAAAATAGATTTTGAAATAAAATCATGTACACTTTCTCAAAAATTGAGTACTTTTCGGGTACTTTGCGTGAAAATACGAGTGAGAAAGTACGTGCTGTTTTAACACCACAAGTTTTTTTTTGTTGCAATTGTTCCATGGCAGCTGGGGGAGGAGAGTGACAAGGCAAGCCGTGACCAAGGTGGTTGTTAAACAGCTATTCGCGTCATAGACCAATTTTTCCTCGAGAAGTTTCATCTTATCCTTCTCCTGAAAGAGCTAATACATTATTTGTATACAGATTTATGTATCAGTCAACTCAACATGCCACCTCATTTTTTAAAAAAAATTGAAATATTTCTTAAGTTTACTCTTGAGTATGTAGAACTGTAAATTTACTTTTGTAATTTTTGTACAATATGAAGATTTTTATCTTCAACAATAAGAGTATCCTATGTCGGTCCTTCAATGTCTCAACATTTTTATCACACAATGTTTTTTCTCTCCGGGGTTGGGGGTGTGTGGCGGGGAGTGAGGTTGGTAGAATAGCGGAGAGGGATGTGAGAATTAAGGAGGAGCGAAGTGAAGTGATGGGGAAGGGTGAATAAAGGAGAAGAGTAGAGCCAAAGAAGAAGGGCACAAATAAAGAAGACTAAGGAAATTAGTTTGCCAGATTAAATTCAAGTTAAAATGTATTTCTTCTCGATACAGGAGACTACATGAGCCATAAGAATGTTTTTTGTATACCATCATTATAAACGACCCTTTTCGATACCCCGAATCGTGCATAAACCAGTATTTTATCGCACGCTACATGACGTCATCGCCGTTATTAAACGCGACATGACGTCATCACACATTCAGTCAATAGTAGCGAGAGAATCGTGGGGAGGTAGAAGAAGACGAAACAGCCGACCACCGTTTTCTCGCACGGATGTCAACAATGCCATCTTGAATTTGATTTTCAGAGGGCGTTGGATGTCAAGCACCCGAGACGTCAGAAGAAAGTTGTTTCGCCAAATTAGGTTTGATTCTCTTGTAAATTTATAATGCTGTTATACAAAAAAATAGCGTATACAACTCGTTTATAATGTTTGCTTTATTCCATTCGTACAAATTTGAAAACTCGCTCCTAACGTCGCTCGTTTTCAAAACATGTACTCATGTAATAAAGCTTAACATTATAAACTAATTGCATAAACTACTAATATGAGCGCCTGACGCACGCACGAATCACGTGATTTGTTTATTTAGCGAGCATGACTATTGGTAGAAATAGTGCAACCGAGTAAGCGTGTCTCTTGCGCATTTAGACCGTGACACATTCCATTCGTGGGAATTCCTTGCGATATAGACATCCTCCATTTCGAATTTTATATTCCAACGGACTACAGATAGGAATTTAGATTGTTATGGTGACTTTAAAGCCTCACTCTTGAGTACAAATCACGTTGATGATTAATATTCATAATAAATTTAATAACAATAAACAACTTATCGGTCATACTATGTTTTATTAGCCCTATATTTATCCTATTTTGCAAATCTCACTAATAAATATTAATGAAATGATCACTGAAACTTTTAAATGAATTAACATTGTGTATATTGTGTTTATTTATTTTTATTTTGTTTATTTTAGTTCAAAATAGTTAAAAACTGTGTGTGACGTGCTACGGAGAGAAGTTTTGATTTCTATTATTCTTAGAAAATGATTATGTTTGCAGAAATGTATTCAAATTTGAATTTTAACTTACCACTACTCGTAAGATTCAGGTTGTGACATTCTTTACGTCGGCAGCTATAGGTCTGCAACTCACCTGTAAAAGAAAACATTGGACATGATATTTCTTTCTTAGAGTTAGAAGGGATTAAGTGCAAAAAAGTTCGTAATTAATAAAATATTTTAAAATTATAAAAGAATGTCTAAGTTACTACTGTAAAATCTGCATTTACGCGTAATAAGTATACATGTTGAAGATAAAGAATAAACTCTGTGTGAATGAAATATTATCGTATGTACCGTTCTTGCTTTTGCATGTAGTAAAATGAGTTTTTAACAAAAATTTAATAGCTATCACTCCCTACAACATACATTCATATTTGTGAACGTTTTACTTACTGAATAACAATTTGTGTTGCCTGAAGGAAATCTTGGCTATATTTTCTCGAGGATTTAAAAACAAGAAATTATCCTTTGTTGTCCTTGATATTACAGAAAAGTACATTAAGTGTTTTTTCAAAGTGTTCATTCTGCAATAAATGTAAGGTGTAGAATGATATAAGAATTTTTAACCACGGAAGAACCGGAGAGGTGATGAGGTTACCAAGTAAAGAATGCAAACAGTTTAAAACATTTTGACAATTTTATAAAAGTATGCTTTCAACTGGACTGCGTTTTGTTAATAAATTGTACTGCACTAAAAAACTCATTATTTTTCATATATGATTATTTTTAACTGAATGATATGAAGTAAACTAGTGAACTAATGTTAGTCTACAATTTACTCAAGTATGTTTTACGTAAACTACCATCAGTCTCTGCAAACTTCCATCTAATCGTCACTTATCTACTGTTCTCAAGAACATATCTAGCAATTCTGTTCCCCATTCAAAATGATACTTGATCTTAAAAATCTACATACTCGTCGAGCTTTATACGATTATGTGAAATATACTGCCGGGCATGCGTCTCAAAAGATATAGTTTATTTTCGTTCTTTATTGCGATGGGTCACTTGAACACGGTGCCAATGCCACGTGTCTGGGCAATCTCTCCAACAAGATGCAGTGACACTCCATCCCCAGGGGAACCTATCGACCCCATAAAAGCCAAGACTGCTCACATCTAGACGGCCCCCCAGGGGATATAGAGAACTCATGCATACACTGAAAAAATTTTACAAACTCCTACCGCTTCCCCAAATAAAAAATGGATATATTTTGGTCAACGATTTTCCTCGAGATTTACGCAGACAATATAATCTAAATTTTAGAGGAAATCGCGAGCCCTTGAGATGAAGGATTGTCATAAAGAAAGAAAGTAAAAAAGGAATCGAAAGAGAGGACACAATTTTGTCACAAACCCCTCTCACACAATAACTTCCGCTCGAAAGCTTTTATGGGGGAAATATATACTAATATAAAATGAGGTGGCCAAGATATGCGAGGGAGAGAGAGTAGGGATTTAATAAGCTAACAGAATGCCGCGATGTAGTTAGGATTAAACAAGGGCGATTAAAGTTAAACTTTTTTACGTGGTCGGAGGTGCCCCGGCCTCGGCAAAGGGCTATAGCTGCGCTGGCTACTCAAATATTTAGGACCTCTTTACAGGGCGCCATAAAATATCATTATGGCGACTGCGAGGTTATACCTAAAGACACTATGCAGTGTATTACGATGAGCCCAGCAACCCTATAGGGATGAAAGTTTAATCGGCAGGGGCGAGCGGAGAGCGGGGCGGATGGAGAAGCGGGAGTGGGAGGGGGCACGAAAGAGAGAGAGAGAGAGAGAGAGAGAGAGAGAGAGAGAGAGAGAGAGAGAGAGAGGACGAGAGGAAGCTGCAGTCTAGCAATGTAGTACACGAAGAGAACCAGAGGAAAAATGGGAGAAAAAGTATAAAGAGGCCTTGAAACACGTGCCTGAAGAGGAAAAGAAACGATTAAAAAATAAAAACGGGAAATGAAATCAATTGGATAACAGGTACAAGGCAATGATGAGCTACGTGGAAACAATGTAAATATGAATTATAAGTTCAAGAAAAAGAGAAAGAAACAAGAGAAGAAAGAAACTCGCCAAATGAGAAGGGAGAATATGAACAATTGAAATAAAAAGATGTAGATAAGAAAGAATTAGTTAATTGGGCTTTGTGAAAAAGGAGAACTCGTGGTGCTACAAAAGCAAATGCATTTTTGCATTATTTCTAACTTTTACTTTCTTTTTTTTAAAAAAGAACAGAGAGTTCAACAAAAATCATACCTATGTTATATTTAAACGTTCTTTGCTCTCTCCGTGAAAAATAAATTAAAGAAAAAAATCGCTGAAATTTTTGAGAAAATGATTGAATATACAAATTGCATTAATTTCACGCAGAAATTATTAAAAACTATTCGTTCTTTTAAACATTGTACGTGTTACCTTTTTTGAAGATGAAGCTTTTTAGAACAAATTTTGTTTAAGACAAAGATCTTTATCTTCAATTTTGTAGTTTTGATTTGTTAACTTTTTGCACTTTTGAAAACACAGGGTGTTCGACAGGAATGGGACCATCTCCATATTTAGCCTCTTTTTGATACGTATGAGGCAAAAGTTAAGGAATAAATTAGAGCTGCTTTTAAGAAAATAATTCTAAAGAAGTGCCTATATTTCACAAAAAATTACGCGAAATGTACACACATTTTCAAAAAATGGCAGTATTTTAAGAACTGTCTTTAAAGAACATAACTCATTTAAAAAATCCTTTCCAGTTTTGAAGTAGACAGAAGACGCCGAAAGAATTTTGAACTTTTGCAACTTTCGAAATAAACAACAACAGGAATTTAAACGCCAATAATTTCGGCGCCATGTTAAGCGTCATTTACGCTATATAGGTACAAATTAATTCAGAAGTTTTGAAGCCATTTTGGGGGAAAATATTTAAAATATTGTTCAGGTTTTATGTAAAGTATTCCCAGAAACCAAAATATACGTTTCAAACTTGCAGGGCCTTGAGATAGTGAAGATTGTTTGGGAAATATCAATTTTGAAGAACTTCATCTGAATGATTAATGTGCTAGCGTTGAGAACAGACAGACTGAAGGGCGAACGGACGGACAGACGTTTTGAGGTCAATTCATTTTCGGTATCAAGGACCCACAAAACTACTTCTAATACTAGTTACGTAATATGACAAAGTAAATATTTATTACATACAGGAACAAGATTTATCCAAATTTTCGTTTCCAAGGCCTTGCAGTAAACGTTTTTCTGCCGAAAAATTGCCGACTTCCTGCCCGCGATTACAACGCTTACTTTTATTTAGAAGTAAGGCGAGAAGGTAAAAAATGAGGAATGAGAATTCTTAATCGAAAGGATTTGGGACATGAAACAGTATGTGGAAAATAAAAAATAGAATATGAATACGAAAAAGGGAATCGAGGTTGCTGATAAGATTGAGAAGTATTATCCACAAGATGAGGGCATTCAAGGCGAGTACCACCACCACTATAAGAATGTGTGAGAAAGTGAAGGGAAAGGGAGGATAAGATTGAACGTGGAACTAGGAGAAAGTGTAGCAGCTGTTGCAGTCAATAGACGTTGGGCGCCAAAATGTGGCTGCGAATCGAGCGTGAACTCTGACCGGGAGCTCCTAGGGTTCTAGTACTGACGGAGGCAGGATTTTCGACACAAACTGCATAACTGTACGGAATTCATCCGCATTCTGAACGAGAATTCTGTTGGCTGGCTGCTCTGATCGTCAGTTTTTCCTGGTATCTCCGATCAACAACAGGTGAATGTCGAAACAGTACCCTAAGAAACGGGCCACGGATCACGCACGATCTTTCCTTCCCCTTCCTTGTTTCCTCAATCCTTACATGAAATTCACTACCACACATGCCGGGAGACCTGTCAGAAGCTTGTCCCTGCTGGGAGGGTATCCCGCCGGTGGAAGATACTTGGCTGCGGAGAATCCCACTACCTGACGTGTAGGTTGGTGCAGGATCCCGTCATTCAGCGGAGGAAGATCATCGCCACCTCTCGCGATAAAGACATTTACAGGACTAATGACCTTAGTTGTTGATGCGTCCGGAATCACTAATCAATCAAACAATTAGTCAATCGGTGCGTGGTTTGCGGTGTCGCTGTGTCTTTAGCAAAACTGCTCAACGCAACGATTACGAGGGAGGCGGACCACACAGCCCCACAATCATTGTTTCCTTTTTATAGATTTAATTATTTTGAGACATCTCAAACTCATTTGTATTTTTTTATTATGTGCCTTTTTGTACAAATGATGCAATTTTTTATAAGAGTTTGTTATAATTTCGGTTAATACAGCATATTTGGCTTTAGGTAAAAACAATCAGTTCTATTAACTCGAAAAAATTTGTAGGATTTAAAGTCTTAGAATAATGAGATTAACTATAGTATTATATATTATTAAGAAGAAACATTGGATTACACAACATACACACAAATGTTACAGGTTTTCTCATAAAATAGAAATATTGATACAAGAAAGTCGACTAGTTTTGAACTTGGAGAGTCAGAAAATGAAACGTTTTGTTTTTTCGTTTAAATTATTGTACATGCGTACTATTAGTTATATGAATACTGAAGAAAACCTTGATCATATTTTATGTGAGTGCCCAATCAATAAAGAGCTTAGAGGACTATATAACTGATTTATTATCATTTCCCAATGTTTTGTTAATCTTAACACTGAAAGATCTAAAACTCTGTATAGCTTTATTTCATTAATTCTGAAATTACAAGAATTCATAACAAGAGAAAAGTTCAAGCTAAATTCTATAAGCGCTAATGAATGAGCTTATTATATCTGTAACGCGTCAAGCCTCACTTGATGCAGCTTGTTTTGTATATAGTTTGTATGTTCTGTTATCTCAATTATTTTGTACATGTTATTGTATTATTTTGTATTGTGTTACCGTATTATTTGTATTTGTTGTGTTATTTACACCAAGTATCTGTTCTAAAAGAATTTATTTGCTATTTATAACAAGTTATTTGCGCTGTGAATATATTCGGCAATTCGTAATAGGTAAATCCTGTAAACAAATTACTAATAAAATTGAAAAATAGAACATTGACTATTAGTTATATACTAATGTATTATATCATCTATTGACTATAGTTTATTTATTAATCTATTAATATCATCAAAAACTGCAAAATTATCAAAATTCAAAGGACAACTCGAAGCCTTCCCCTCGTAATGAGCGCCATCTTTTACATCATGGCGTTGCTAAGGCTAAGCCACGCCCCTCGCGTTCTCGCACGCAAACTTCGCATGGACGCGTCCACTTTGTTTTCGCTTCGTGATAACAGTGACAGAAAGCTCGAAATTCAAATATTAAGCATTGAAATGTTGAGAGATGAGATGTGATGACTTCTGTCTTCTATGGTTCTCTAGAATGTCACCGAGAAAATTGTTGGTTTTCGCTAATTGAATTCGTGCCTCAAGATAATATTTTTGAATTTTCAACACTTGAAAAATATCTCTTCGATTGGAAATTGAAATGTGCAGTGTAAACAATGGAAAATATAATTGAGAATATTTTTTCAATCATTTTGATAGAGTGCGTTTTGATGAGAATATAATTATTTATGTTTTCTAAGCATCATAAAGACGTGAATGATTATTAAAGAACGCAAAATATTAATTTCGAACGTTTTCGAATTTATTTTGTAATCATCACAACTTCCAATTAAAATATTTTACCTTCCATCTATGTTTGATTTGCACTTTTAGGTTTCCTAAACTATTTGCCTATACCGGTGGCGCAGTGTCTTTTAACATGAGGTTGTGGCGGGGGTGGCTACTCATACCATAAGGTATCGCATATGAAGAATCAACCAAACCATAATCATCTCTATTATCATCGTTCTTATCTTGAAATTATCACAATTATGATAAATGCAGTGAAGGTCATCATTGCTATTGCCTGCCCAGGAAAGGACAGTGATAACTAGTTTGAAGTAATTCCTCTTACCAATCACCTACCACCTGAGTCGTATCAATTTATCATAATAATGTAGTCAATATGTCAATTAATTCCTTTTGATAATTCCCGTTGACGATAACGAAATTATCTTAGAAATTGTAATCTTACTGAAAAACTAAATGTATTATCAACTTTTATTTGAGAAATACGACGTTACTTCCTAATGTATGGTATTATTTCGCAAATAATCAACGTAGAAGCAAAATTTCAAATATTCAGGAGCGATTATATTTAACTATTTTATTTCCGAATATCAGTATTTACTGACTGCCTGTTTTAACATACGTGTGCGATAATTATTACTGCATTTCTTAACTTGTAATCACTTATTCCAAGTTATTTCTTCAATTTGCCTTCACGTGGTATATATTTTTCTTCTGGCCTTTTTTGTTTGGTTTATCCATATTCATGAATAATTTTTCTTGGTCAGCTTCCTGTTTTTTTTTATTTTATTTTATTTTATTTTATTTTACGTCAAAAAACAGTTAAAAAACTGCGTATGACGTGCTATGGGGAAAAGTGAATTGTGTGCACATTTTCAAAATTCTGTGATCCCTACACTAAGTCATATACTACTTAAATTTTGAATTTTGAAAGGGAGAAAAAAAACTCCCATGTAATAAAATCTATTTTCAAGGATAAACAAGCAATAAATTTTGAATTTTGAAAGGGAGAAAAAAAAAAAAAAACTCCCATGTAAAAAAAATCTATTTTCAAGGGTAAATAAGCAATAAATTTTGAATTTTGAAAGGGAGAAAAAAACAACAAAAAAAACTCCCATGTAATAAAATCTATTTTCAAAGATAAATAAGCAATAAATGTTGGCTCTTATTACTTCCTGCCGCGACAACATGGAAACGATAATTTGAATAATTGTATTTCCCACTGAATTCTAGAAGACGTGCACAGAAAATGAAGTTACATTTATGTCCAGAAGCAAAACAAGGGGCCATCTCAGCATTTGCTCAATGGATCAGGGAAACTGGACGAAAAACCTGATCGAGATGGGGGTCATTGACCCGGAAGCTGTAGTACAATAGTTGTTACAGGTTGTTTATACTTATTTATACAGTCCAAATGGTAAATAATGCATTATGTATCATTGTTAAAATTAATGTTACTTTTCTTGTGATGCTCAGTATAGTCTCTAATTCTATAGAAACAGTTATGCAGCAGAAATGATTTCACTTGGGATTTAAACTTTTCTATTGAATTTAATCGTTTAATGTCATCTGGCAAAGTGTTGTAAAATAATGTACATGTATTGTATGTGAATTTTTTGTAATGAGCTGTTGATACTGTCACCTGATGAATATGATTTCTACGTCGAGTGTTATAGTAATAGACTTCGGCATTTTCTGAAAAATATTCCCGCCCTTGAGCAAGTCATTTTTTACAAAAACCACTGATTCGTAAATAAAAAGACACGGTAATGGTAGAATTCCTAGATTAATGAAGAGAGGCTTACATGAATCACGTGGGTGGGATTTGGTTATTATTCGTATAATTCGTTTTTGTAATCTAAAAGTCTGGGAGCTATAAGATGTATTTCCCCAGAATATTATGCCATATCTCAGGCGGGAATGAACATTCGCGAAGTATACACAACGAGCAGTATGAAGGCTGACTGAATTTGCAAGAATTCTGAACGCGTAGCATAATGAACTTAATTTTGTGTTCAATTCATTTAAATGGACGTTCCATTTAAGGTTTGACTGAATTGAGAGACCTAAAAATTTTGTTGCCTTAACATCAGTCAATGGTACACCGTTCATTTTCAATACTTCACAGAATTGTTTATTTGAAATGGAAAACTGCATTAAAACCGTTTTCTTTTCGTTTACTATTAATTTGTTATTTCGGAACCAATTTGAAACATCTGATATTGTACTATTTACGGCTTCTTTATTGCAAAGGATGTTCGTATCATCCGCAAAGAGAACCGTTCTTCCGTTTCGAATCGTCGAGGGCATATCGTTTACGTAAAGTAACTCTCTGAGATCGTTGTTTAAGGTACGAACATAACCAATCTAGAGCAATACCACGAATTCCATATGAAGGTAATTTGGAAAGTAAAATGTCATGATCAATGACGTCAAAAGCTTTGAGAGATCTATTATTGTGACATTCAACCAAATATCTTAATGGAATTCTGCAACTCTGCTTCATAATCAAAAACTCTTCGCAAATTATACAAAAATATCGACACGCTGTTCTCTTTTATACTGTCTTTTCTGAAAGAGACATATTTAAAAATAAATTTAAAATTTATTTATATGTATTTATTGATGTTTATCATCCTACATTACGGATCTTATATATTATTTCTCAAAGGGCTGTTTGGTCTTTTCAATAAATTGGGCGACATACGAAACCGATCTGTATAAAAAAGCAATGGATTGAAAAATCGTGTTTCTTTTCACCTGCACATGGGACATTCGTATTGAAAAAGTGCGTTAAAAATACGTAAATATTAAAAAAAACGTAAATTTCGGGATCAGCAGTTACTGATTGCCGCGCGATCTTTCGGAAGAAAATTACACTGTCGGACGGTGGCGGGAGCACACAGCGTTCAGCTGTGCCAGAACTTGCCAGTGCGCGTTTCGTGCACGTTAATGTGATTTTTTACATTGAATAGAAATCTTGAAATAGAAGAGGTTAGTAAATCTTAATTTTTGCATACATACAATAATTATTTTATTAACTGATTCCATCAACTTATTTATACATGTAGCCTTTGGATGAAGGTTAGAGAAATACAGTATTATTTTTTCACATATATTACGTGTATTCAGAATGTTCACGTTCACAGCGATTTTGTTTGTTTCTGTTTTAGTCTAGGTTGTATAAGCATGTGAACGTGATCGTCTACATTGAATAAAAATCTTGAAATTGAAGAGGTTAGTGATCTGATTCCATCAACTTATTTAAATGTAGCCTTTGAATGAAATAACTATTCACTTAATTGCCCTACATTATTAAAATGTGTTGTTTGGTAAAGTGAAAAATTTGTTTTCTTCTGCAGTATGGCCATAAATGGTTGTGGAGTAAATTGCAGCCACATTGGGGTATTATAGAAAAGAAGAAAAGGTTAGTAGATACATAGTTTAATAATTCATATAGTGTGAGTGGTAATAATATAATTATATATTGTGTATGAATGCTGTTAATTGCACTACATTATGTACATAAATTAAATGGAATATCATTTACAATAACATTATTAATAAATGTGTGTGTGTTTGGAAAGTGAAAATTTTGTTCTCTTCTACAGTCAGTATGCCTCGAGGTAGAAAGATGACGATGGCTTCGGAGCGTAGAAAGAGGAAGCAAATTATGTCGGAAAGAACTCCTGAAGAGATAGCAGAAAGTTCTGAACGCCATTATCAAAATCGTGCCAAACGCCAATGTCTTGAGACCGAACAACAACGCAGGACCAGACTTGATAAACAAAGGCAAAGACAGAGGGAGCTGCGACAGAAGGAAACACAGGCGGAATGGCAGCGGCAGCTACGCATGTGTAGAACCCAAAAAAATGCACGCAGGTTTGTTAACAGATTGTGTGGAGCAAGATATTGGTTCGGTAGAACAAACCATAGTGACTGTAATGTAGATGAATTTTCTTTGGGAGAAATGAATGAACAGTGTGAGTTTTGTGGGGCTTTACATTTTGCAGCTGAGAAAACAGGTGGGGGATTCAGTAGTTGTTGTCATAAAGGGAAAGTGAGTGAGGAAGTTCTATCACTCATTGAAGTGCCTGATCTATTAAAAAATTTGATAACACGAGGTGATGAAAAATCTAAAAATTATCTGTTGCATATTAGAAGTTATAATAATGCTTTAGCATTTGCATCAATTCAGACAAATTTATTACAATTTTCTAATAGTAGAGGTCCTTATTGCTTTAAAATCCACGGGCAGATTTATCATTCTGTTGGAAGTTTGCATCCTGCTACTGGTGAGCTTCCATCGTATGCTGGATTATTTATTTTAGATACTGAATTTAGAATTGAAAAGATAGAATTTCTTAATTCATTGAATCCATCTGGCTTACCTCCTCACAAACTGACTCTTAAAAAAGGAGCAGTAGTGATGTTGGTTAGAAATCTTAATGCCAAGAAGGGATTGGTGAATGGCACTAGAATGGTTGTGCACAAAATGCACAACAATTCCATTGAAGCAAAAGTTCTGACAGGAGAGGCACAGTCTACTTTGGTGTTGATACCTAGAATCGATCTGACTCCATCAGACCACACCATGCCCTTCAATTTAAAAAGACGGCAATTTCCAGTAAGGTTGTCGTTTGCCATGACAATTAATAAGTCGCAGGGGCAGACTTTCAAAAAAATTGGCATCTATCTTCCCTCTCCTGTGTTTACACATGGGCAACTTTATGTGGCATTCTCTAGAGTAAGTTCGTTTGCTGATGTTAGGTTACAAATTGAAGATGGCACAAATCAAGGAAAATGTAAAAACAGTTCTAAAGCTTTTACATTGAATATTGTTTATAGTGAAATATTAGATTGATAGCTATTTTAGGATCAATAACTTGGTGGCAGAAATATACATGGACTTTATGGTGACAGATAATAAGTACTGTAAGGGAATGAAGGATGGGTATGTGTAATAAAATTTGTGTAACCTGAATTTATGTGATCCGAAAGGGAAACAAATAAAACCTTCAATTCAATTGTTGTAGCGATTCTTACTTTATTTGTAAAGTATTACCAAGAAACAAATTTTGGAAATTAGCTGATTAATAATTTCCAAATACTAGCCTTCAGTTTTTCGCGTGACAAAAAAAATGCATAATCTTTGGATCCTAACTAGAAAGAACCAATCTCTTGCAATGGATAACCTGTGAATGCATTCTTGAATCTTTGTATGTATCTGAGTGTGCTTCAATTTGCCTCTTCTGTCAAGGAAATGATTTTGCACTGATGCTGCTGACTACTGACGTTAGCACAAAGTGAATTGGTAAAATGTTTTGGATATTAAACAATGTTCATTTCAGGAAATATAGTCCAGGTCGTGGTGCTTCTACAATGAAATCTTGCATTACATTCTCTGTGGTTTATAATAGGACTCTGAGTGAAGGTTTCCACTTTTAAAAAAATCCTAACGCACCATGGAATTTACTCCTTGGGTGGTGGGGAAACTTTTCCTTTGTACAAAGTTCATGAATCTGGAGATATTGGTAAATATTGAAAATGTAATTAAATTTTCATAAAAAACTAAGTGTATGTTAACCATGATTTGTTATTCTATTTTTGCAGAATTTGAAAATCTCGCTGTTTTTTATTAGTCTTGGATAGTTGTTGCTAAAGGATTTCATCAAGAAATTATAACATATGGAAAATACAGTTCTCCAGACAGCACTGTGTTGAAAAAGAACAATATGTTCAGCAAACCGAACAAGAAGGCTATAAGCGTCATAGCTTATGTATTAAACTACATCACAACTTCGAATGGATATAACAAATGTATTGTTTACTTTAGTTCATTCATTTATTTCTTTTATAAATTGAAATTGTACATTCTTTAATTATACACAAGGAAATATTGTATGAAGCGTCTCATTTACTTTCTCCCTCATATACTTCATATACTTAACTCCTCCTGTGTGTTACCTAATACAGAACCAAACGTACTTTGTTTCCTTGAGTTAAGCAATATTCAAATGTCATGTTACTGTCAATGATAACATTATATACCTTAAAAAAAGAAATCAATGATTGTTTGAGGTGTGCGTGTCCAATTGGAGCTATTTCCATCAAAGAAAAGTTTTCAGGAAATGGTAAAAAAATGTATCAGTAATATTTTATAAGAAAAATGGAAGTAGTCGGTTTTGTTCATGTTTGTTCATTAGAGCATAGTTTTTGATTGATTTGCTATTGATTTCTTCATTGCCAGTTATGTTATTAGCCACTTATTGACAACACGATATTCACATCGCCTAATTATGATGAAAATTATGGCATATCGCCATTTTTTTTTAAAACATTTAACTCGGTTCACAGTAATTAGTATTCAGTTGTTTAAAAACTTATATCATTTCTTTATTTATTGTGTATATACAACAAATGAAATGAAACTAAATTTTTGGGGTTTCAACATTTCATATGTTCTGTTGTAACTTCCTACAGGTTTCCCTTCAGTGCGATGTAATCGCACGGGTTCACTAGTACACCATTATTTGGTAATTACTCCCTTCATCCCACTCTCTCCTCTTCGTCTCTCTCTCTTTCTCTTCATCCCTCTCTTTCTCTTCGTCCCTTTCTTTCTCTTCATTCCTCTCTTTCTATTCATCCCTCTCTTTCTATTCATCCCTCTCTTTCTATTCATCCCTCTCTTTCTCCTCGTCCCTCTCTTTCACCTCGTCCCTCTCTTTCACCTCGTCCCCCTCTTTCTCCTCGTCCCTCTCTTTTTCCTCATTCTCTTCCTCCTCGTTCTTCTCTCTCTTTGTGCCTCTCTCTCAGTCCCTCTATCTTCGCCATTATCCCTCTCTTCGTCTCTCTCTCCTCGTTTCTCTCCGTCTCTGCCGCTCTTCCTCTTTCTCTCTCTCTCTCTCTCTCTCTCTCTCTCTCTCTCTTTCCATTTCCGACTCGGGTTCACGAATTCCAAAAAGTTAACGTGATCTCAAGAAGCCTGGAGAGAAAGGGAAATAAAGTCAGTACGATGTTAACTGCACCTTTGCACCACGCGAGTAAAAAAGGGATGCTGAGTAATAGGACAGTTTATGGCAACACATATATTTGCGGTGTTTCATGCCAGAGTAGGGACGACTTTCATTTGCTCTCGTGGTCCTGCGATAAATGCGCTGAACTGACCACGAGATTCCTCTGTCCATGTGCTCACAGACAGCTGTCTCTATCGCCGTTATGGAATACAGAACAAAAACAATTCACTGCACCATTCCGAAGCTTAAAAAAATGGGATTGAACAAAGTTGATTTATCATATATAGTGAGAGCAAAAGCTTTCATTTGCAGACGACGGTATCTCAGAGTCAATAAGCTGTTGCTTTTCCAAACGAGAACAATGCTCCTATAGTGTTTTGTAGTTGCAGTGTTTTAGCAATGAGGAGAAAACCTGAAAAAGCTCACAATTTAACCATAAACCTGGTAAACTCTGCCTAGGATACGGAGTCTACCGGACAGCTGAGAATTCAAAGCTTTTTGTTACATGGTAACACGAGCCATTTCCCAATTTCAGCTTTTGGTGTTTGGTCTTTATTTTTATTTGACTTCTTGAATTGTAAAATTTTGTTTGCTGCTGTTTTCGATATTGTGAAATTGACAATGTTCCTACTTCTTGCTTACATAAACTGTTTGAAGGGTGGTCTACGAGAGTTTTGTGGTCAGCAGCCAGTCACGGCTCTATCTGAGTAAGCAACTTGCTGCTCACCTTCAACTGGGCGGCCTGGAGCCGTAGTCTGACAACCGCGTGGTTCGTTCATTTCCGGGCAGAGCATCGCAACATACATCAACAATTTCTATTCACTTTTTCAGTATCAGGGACGCACAATATAATATTATCTGCCAAAAAATCGCCATCTTCTCATCAGTATTACATAATTTTCTCTACACTAAGTAGAATGTGAGAAATTAAAAATCAAAATACGATGAATGTTTCCACAATTACGAGGGTGTGAAAATATTTACAAAGTTGACGGAGAATATTCTCATTTTTCGTGCGGTCGAGTACCTTTCTTAATTAATTGATAAAATTAATTGAGTACGAACCTTTCGTAATTAATTGATAAAACATATCGGTGTTGCTTCGTGAGTAATATTAGAACTAAACGTTGTGACCCAGGTCAGATAAACGAGATAATTCACTGTCACTCTAATTTTTTCAAAAATAATAAAAAATTGAGAGGGAAGGATATTACCTGCGAATATTTTTCTCCATTGTTTTATCCTACAAAACGCAGCGAGTAGTAAAATTAATGCAACTGTTGTGTGGGTCATCTCCATGGAGAATGCCAATGAAAGCAATTAAACAAGAAACCGGGTGCAGTAATTGACACATAGCATGTCCAACGCACACGTTTTGCGCATTTGCAAATGAAAGGAAACACATTTGCGAAATCGACCTCATTTACATGTACGGAAATCCCAGAAATCGAAACCCACACACGGCTGAAACACCTTGTCAACGCAACCAAAGTTATGAACAATAAGCCGTCGCATTGGACACGCGCGCCCCGCAACCGGACACCTAAATGTAACACTTTCATCCTTCTTCATAACCGCTTTCCAACTCCGAATCGCGTATGTCACAGCCAACGCATGTGTTGCGTATGTATCGGGTGTATGGGGAGAGACACATTAATTCAACTGAATAGCAAATTAATTGCTAGAACATGCCGTTCGCTCCAGAACTAGTACCTTGTCAAATCCGACCCTGACGCACTTGGTAATATTAGCATACTGTTTCATTTGCCATCGATTGGTGAACGCGTTCCTGAGCCAAAGAATGAACCGATCGATTGATAGGCGGAGCGAAAGACTTCTCCTGAACGCGCGAGCACTTCTTGTAAATGGAGACAGAAGAGGATTTTGAAAAATGGTTCACATTAAAATTTTTCTTCACAAAATTGAAATGAACGTAACATCTGCGAAGTGTTTAGTCTACGTTTGTAACGTAATGTAGAGAGTAGTCAGGTCGTATGAAAGACCTAAACGGCATGGAAATTTTTAAATGTGACGTGTTTCGAATTGTTTTTCATACACTGTTACTGGAAAGCCTAGTGACTCAAAAGGGTCTGTACGATCCAGAAGAAAATAAAGAGGAGACAGAGGAGGAGGAGGAATATTATGAATAGAAAGAGAAGATGAAAAGAAGGAGGAGAAGATGACAAAAAGAAGGAAGAGCAGGAAAAGAAGGAAGAAGAAGAAGATAAAAAGAAGGAGATTGGGGAATGAGGAGGAGTTACAGAAAGAGATTGAGAATGAGAAGAGCAAGGAGGAAGAGGAAGAAAAAGCTCCTTGGATCTCACGTCGCCAATTGTTGTTTTCTGAAGTCTAAATGGTAATGTAAGTAGTTCAAATAGCCGTAATCCCCTAATCTCGCAACGCTCTAGAAGCATCCTGTGCCAACGCACGAACACACGAACTACAGGGCACACACGCGCGTGCACAAACATTACACCCATTCCCTCCGGAGCGGGACTTTGATTGAATCGAATTATAACATTGAAAATAAATACTAATTATTCGCTTATTACAGACATTGTCCGATAATGCTTTTCCAGCTTCAAATTACTATCGAAACCTTGTGCCTCACCAGGGCTGTGATTACCTGTTTTCATTTAATGAAATAAAAACTGATTGCAACCCTTTTTATTAATTTGACCCAACTGATAACTAATATAGTTTTTGTCGTTCGTATTTTCAAGTGCGGCGTAATTAACAGCTGAATGCGAGTTCCAATTACGGGTGTAAAATTAATGATTCTATTGCCGAACCCGATAAAATTGCCAACGTTTATGGTTACTTACATTTTGCGGTTTGATAATTAACAATGTTGTTTGTTGATAAACTTAAAACTGAGTGGAATAAATAGTTTCATTATTCCAAGATGATTCTTACCACAAACTATTATAATTGTTAACGCTTTTAATCCCAAAATATAAAGGCGGGTTTCACAGATTTGAATACATCAAATAAAATATTCGTCCATAGAAACAATCTCTCCAGTTATATTTGTATATCTGTATGGTTACAATTATACATAAAACTAATTTATAATTCGCGGAGTAATTGAAAGAATCATGAAGAGATGTCTTTGGTATCGCCAGATTCCAAAGTACTCGTAAACAATACAAAAACATCTTTATTAATAATTTCCATTGCATGCAGACATTAAACAAACCTATACATCCTCCAGTATTGTGAGAGGTAACTATGTTTATTTTAGATTCCCAGATACTCGAGAAAAAATCATTAACAACAAAAAACCTTCGATTCTGAGTGAATAATTTTTCATTGGGTTCCTCTTATTTTCATATTCAGTGCGGCTACATCCCACGACAGAGCTGACGTCATCGACAACAAGGCTTCCAGGAAGAGGCCACCAGCCATTAAATATTATTGTCCATCCGCATTGACGTGTTGAGTCATGGAATAACATGTATAGAAGGAAGTACAAGGGCATCGAGAAGTCTCTCCACACCTAGCCGAATCCGGCTGAAGACCTCCTATTAAAACCTGCATTTACGTTGGTAGCAACCTGATGACTGGGAAACAACTTCCAGCATCTGTTATGAATGTGGTGAGTGTGCTATTTACGATTTCGTCTGTTACAAGCTGCAGCTCGTTCAACTAACATTACTTGAGCAGTGTGCGTGAGACTCTTTGAAAAATCATTTTTGTGTTTTTTGGCATTTGTGTTGCTGCATAACACTAAAATGGTAAGAACTACATTTTAATTATGTATTCCATTAATAATGTATTTGAGAAAAGATAATTAGCTTCAGCGAAAGAATGTACATTTTTCACGATAGTTTAGCAGTTTTGAAGACATACTTTTAAAATGTGACCTTTTATACGACCAGAAAAAGGTTTACATGCGTTAGTCTTTTCTATATTTTATTAAACTATTTTTATTACTTATTTCAGTATTATTAATTACATTTTTTCAATTTCGGTAATTTATTATCAAAGAATATTGAATGCATATTATTAGCTCATGTTAATACACGTCTTGGTCCAAATAAAGTCTCTTGTTCGGGATCACCTTTACATACTCCCAATCCATTTCATTATCCTTTACAAATAACACTGTAAACAATATCTTCATTTGAAAGAGTCTCAATAGATAGAAAGTTTAAATCCCATAGATAGATAGAAATCAGATAGAAAAGCCTAAATCCCAAGTAAAATCGTTTCTGCTACATAACTGTTATACAATTAGAGACTATATCGAGCATCAAAATGAAAGTAACGCAAAGTTTAACAATAACATTTAATGTACTTTTTAGCATTTGGACTGTCCCATTCTAAACAACCTGTAACAAGTATTGTACCGCTGCTTCTGGGTAAATGACCCCCATCTCGATCAGGTTTTACCTCCAGTTTCCCTGATCTTTTGAGCAAATGCTGAGATAGCTCATCGTTTTCCTTCTGGACATCAATGTAATTGCATTATCTGTGCACGTTTTCAAGAATTCAATGGGAAATATAGTTATTCAAATTATCGTTCTCCATGTCACGTCAGGAAGTATTATTCCTTCACGGTGGTGATGATGAGTGATAAGAGCCCAATTTTATAGCTGATTTACACTTTAATTTAGATTTTATTACATCGGAGCGAATATTTTGTTAACAATCCTAGCAAAAAATGCTCATTTTCTTTCTGTATCCAAAATTCAACTAGTATATGGTTTAGTGTAGAAATAATAGAATTATGACAGAATTAACTTCTCCCTGTAGTACGTCATACATAGTTTTAACTGCTTTGTCGTAAAATTATTAAAAATAAATTAATGCTGTCCCCATCATCAGCGTTACTGTGACCTAGAAACACTTAACGTTTCCGATGCTCACCAGTAAAGGTGAGGCCACTTTCTATTTTAAGTGCTAATAGAAGCCACCCATAGAAGGGCTCTTCGATTTTATGGGAGTATTCTCGTGAAATATGGGAAGCTTACCGCCATACCCCTTCGTCTCTCTAATGTCTAACGTAATCTTCTCTACACAGACCTCCTCTGCAAGCCCCTCTTTTTAGTATAGTTATTGCAGAAGCTGTAGGTTAAATGTATACCTAAGATTCCATTGCCTGAGTCAATTACGTCTTGGCTGTAGGTTAACTTGATCGTCAGCTTTTGGTGAAAATGAATCGGTGGAAAAAATCTATTGGTCCGAAATTATTAATTTTGGATGATCAAGTTTTTGGTTTTTTAAAAAAAGACTTCTTCTACACATTCAAATCCAAAACCCATCCAGAAACAATGTGTAGAACCGCTCGTGCACTCAAAATTTAGATATAGTCGTATTACATCAAAATTATTTTTGCAAGAATGGCGAAGTATGTACTTGAATAATTCTTCTGGACGACTCAGTATTTTTCATTTTCCAGTATTCCGAATTGAAGTTCAAAGTTCGCACATGCCTGATCTCTTTTCTTTCATTGTTTGGCTATTGTAACGGGTGCCGGCGGCGGCGTGTCCGTACACCGGCCTAGCCCGAGCCCACCGTTGTGCGGCCACTTGTAATACTTTCTACAAGCCCGGCACGTTAAACTGCTACTTGTAATAGATTGCCCTGCTCTAGCCCTTCTTATAAACAAACAAACACTAGCCTCGCGTTGGGTTGCCACATATAATAATCTTCCCGTTCTCCTACTCACAATTGCCCGTCTGCTAGCTTACCTGGCCTTTTGACTCACCTGGGCGTGGTCTGCGGTGCGTCTGTACAGACGCGAGCAAGGTACTGCGCTCACGTGCGTGGATCAGTTCTAGTGCTACTTGAATGACTACGAACACATATTGATTTTACAAATCATGACCCCATAGGTGGCCATGAAATTTATTCAAATTCCCTCTTTTCTCGTATTTTCCTTCAATTCACAATATCTAGTGCTGTAATAGCACTGGTGCCTCTGACGGCACACATTGACATAACCCAGCAACAAAAGAAACAACAACAAATAGATAATTCTCTTCCCACAATACACGAAACATGGACATATACTTTCTCATTCACACAGATTATTTACAACAAAAAACAAATGCCATTCACACATATGATTAAAACCCCAGAATGCATTCTGTCGAAATTTACGTATTAAAAATCTATTAATCACATAACTTGATCTTCGACAGAGCGTTCTTCACTTCGTAAAAAAAAACAAATGTCAAAATACTTTTGCTCACGTATGATGCTGCTTCCGCGAAGAATCCGGGTGTTTTGTGCGATTATCCACGCACAACAGCGCCTCCCGTTGTCGCCACCAGTTACGGAACACACTCGCGTACGCATCACTGTTCACGCAACATGTCGGAATTCACGCTGCCACCTTTTTTCATAAATATTCCAAGTTATTTGAAAATCTCTGAGTCCCGAATTGAATTCCGCGCCACTAATCGTAAATGCAACGTCGCGCTCCCCACCGTTGCAAAATTTCTCATATGGCCACGCTCATTATCGCCCGCTCTCGCGAGTCCAACGGGCGTTGCCGAATTTCACAGTAATTCCGAAAACTCGTTTTTTTATGAAATTCTTTTTCACGAAATATTAAATAATTTACATGAAGTATTCCCAGTTACTATTGCAAATTCTGTCCATTACTTCCGCACTTTAAAAAAATTTCCAAACATCGCCTACGCGAACACACGTCTTGCCTCCACCAAGTCCAGGCACACTCTGATAAAATTTTTCCAACTTAGCATTGTTATTTTTGCTTCAACACTTTTCCCGATCGCTTGATAACTGACGATCGCGTCACTTTGGTTCTCACAAAATATTTAATTTTTAACGTTTCCCGAAACACTTTATTTCCGTTTTTGTTTTAATAAAATTCTCCCGGCAATTTCCTAAAATTCGATGTTTTCCTCTTGTTTTCCTTTGGTCAAATTCCTTTTATTTTCCCTATTTTCCGTTTTTGGATGTGAAACGGAACGCACTGCAATTGTTCGCTAATCGCTTCTTCTTGCTAAACTTTTGCTTGAATTAATTTATTTGTTTTATTAAAATTTTGATACTTCCCGTCAAGATATTTAAATGGGATAAATTTTGCATGATGCCGCTAATTTTCTTCTTTTTTCCCCCGAAAGTCTGAATTTGATATCTTATCGCGTTCTCTTGCATTATTCGAAAAACCCTCTTCTTTATAAGCGTTTCATCGCTCCAACAATGGACTCCATTAATATTCTCCTTAACACAAATATACGAAATACAAAATTTTCAATTACTTCTTATGCCTGACGCGATTTTACTGGGATAACTTTTAAAATGTTCCTACATTAAAGCCGGATCTAATGTCTATGGTCAAAACTTGCACAAGTATCGGGTTCACTTTATTTTCTTCCCCAATCGGTTTTTTATTTATTATGGCGCCTTTGCTGTAAATGTTTTCAAATTGTTTATTATCCAAACGCATACTATCGGGGATCGTGTAAATCATTACAATATTAATTTATCAGAATGGCTTTGGTTTGAGTCTGACAAAGAACCACTAAATATGAAAAGTCCTTAATTTCTTCCCTAGGAGCATCAGACCATTGTATCAAAATCGAATCCATTCCTTTCCGTGGGACGCCAGAACACACCTCCCCGCGTCACACGAGAAGGACGCTGAAATGTCGTGCCATGTTAGAGCCATCTAAATTGGCGCAAGAATTTTCAGTAATTCGAAATTGGGAGTGGTAGCTTACGACGCGCAATTATCCCGTATATGTAAGAACTCCTCACGTATGTGCAAGAAAGGACACCGGAGCAAGAAGAGGCGACGAAGATGTTACAACAGTGAAAGAAATGGGAACGTCGTACACTTTTTTGCAGGCACGCCTACGGAGGGTTTAAAAAGACAAATGTTTCATGGAAGGAAGTGTTTTCAATTTTGTTGATGTTCTCATCAGTTGACGAAGAAGGCGTTTCGCGAATTTATTTCATCTTAGCTGTCCAATGAGCGATCTCATTTCATAAGACCTGCGGGTGAGCGTTCTATCATTTACTTAACCCAAATAGGTATTTTAATCAAAACTGACGTTTGGAACTTTTCACATGGCGTGTATTTATTCATATAACATTCAGGACAAAGCTCAGTCAAAAACTACCTAACATTTATTACTAAATGACTACACACTATAATTAAACTTCTAGTGTAATGTTAGCAAATCCAAGAACAGACGGATTAGAAACATAAAAATTTTTGTGCGAGCCACAGATGGTGAATGACACTAGGAATCTAACCAGATGAACAACTTGGTTAGTCCAAGCACTACAAACTTTACAAGCTGAACATGATAATTGTTACGTTCTAATGGGGTCAATTGTGACCGCTCCTTGTTCGTAGTGGGTCCCTTTTGTTCGCACTTAACTCTGATTACTATGGTGACGTCACTCGCGAGGCGAACTGAAGCTCCAATTTCGTCATTCGTGGCGCGACAACGGCCGTCGTCTCTGCACGTGACCTTTGCATGATCGATTAACTGCTTCTTTTCTACGCACTACAATACCAAAGTTAGGCACGAAGGTTGCACGATTCCAAATACATGTTTGATGTACTGAATATATTGTAATTTTTGTTTCAATATGGTTAGATTTTGTTAGTAAGCGACCTCAACTGATTGAAAAGAACTACGATTGTC
Source organism: Teleogryllus occipitalis (assembly GCA_011170035.1). Lineage (NCBI taxonomy): Eukaryota > Metazoa > Arthropoda > Insecta > Orthoptera > Gryllidae > Teleogryllus > Teleogryllus occipitalis. Next base: position 83,683 of record BLKR01002548.1, read on the forward strand.
ATAAAGAGGATGGTCGACATTTGACATCCTTTCGACTTGCTTGTTCTAGTACTTTCACGGCATTTCTGGTCACGAAGTTTTAAATGCGGAGACGTCACAGCCGACAAATTGTTACTTTTCCCCAAATGTTACATCCTTTTCCACAATATTTTGTGATGAGCACCTGCTTATACGTGATGGATAACGTCTACAACAGCAAAGTGAGGTCTTTCAAAAGCAACTCCTTCTGATCGAGTCGATAAACGCTCTGTTGAACTACGTCTCTTTCAAGGTCGCGGCCGAGGCTAAATTAATCTGGTGTTGGGTCATGCCTGATGTGACAACCGCTTAAAGAGGAAAAGCTTTTCCAAACACATGGCCATTATTTTCAGTGGAACATATTCGTACGTAAAAAACACCAAATGTTACGTGTTACACCACCTGCAACCTTTCAAACATTTCAGGGAATTCCTTTCTTCGTCAGTCAATGAAGACACCAGCTCTTCGTTTTTCCGCCTGGCCCTGAGCTTAGCTGGCTCTTTGTAAAAAAATGTTCTATTACTGTCATCATCTTGCATTATAAAATAATATTTTTTACCTAGTTTGTTAATTTAACAGCGTTTATTTTATCAGTATCTCTATTAAACAATCATATTATGATTCAGAAAAACGATTGAAATAAAAACACTTTTGTGTTTTAAGTTAAAAACTTCGCAATCATTTCTTTATTAATTAATTTAGATTTCCTTTTTTTAACAAAGATCTACGATATTTTTTAATTTCTTTATTTTAAATTTGTGTAAATGTGTTTGCGTGAACTTGTTTGAGTTGTCGCAACTGGTCGCACTGCTCACCTTTCCAATAAAAACTTCTGCTTTAGAACATCACTAACGTCCCATTCTATGATTTTACACTTCTGAAGAGTTGACCGCTCTGAAGAGTTCTCCGCTAGACCTGAGTCAGTAGGCTAAGCAACATATGTTATTGTACAGTGTGTCTCAGAATAAATGCTACAAACTTCAAGGGGTTTGGAGGGATAAGAAATTATTCTTTTTTTTTTTTTTTTTTTTTTTTTTTTCCAACGAATATGAAGTGGAAAATTTCATATACCCACTTGTGATACGTGTGACATTTACCCTCGAGTTTTACGCAACTTGTTACGTAAACTCTCCCTGCTGGCATCAGAACGTGATCTGTCGAGCTTTGTGCGTACTGCGTTGCCTGATCAGGGACAACAGTCAATGCATAAATGCATACAACTCCGTTATATACAATTTCCTACCACAGTAAATCCTCCATTACACGAATTCCAAATTGAGAGCGGTGGCTCAGTGCATCAGCTGATGTCACTGCAGTGCCTCTGACCAGGAGGTCCTACGTTCGGGTCCCGACGGTGGCAGGATGTTCAACACTAGCTTGTCAGCTACGTCGAATTCAGTCGCTGTTTGGAGGAGAATTCTAGCGGCCGACTACTCTGATCGGTAGTTATCCGTGTTTTTTCCGATTAACACCAGGCGAATGACGGAGCAGTACCCTAACAAAGGGGCAACGCACCGCGGGCAATCTTCCCTTCCTCTTCCTTGTCCTATCCTCTCCCCTTACACACACACTTACACTAACATGCGCTACATTACCACACATGCCGGGAGACCGGTCGGGTGCTTAGAGCTTGTCCCGGCTGAGGCGGTCTCCCTCTGGTGGGAGATACCTGGTGTAGGTTTTCGACCCTTCTGCATGCCGTAGTATGCATGTATGTAACATTTATTCTGAATCTTACCTGGTTATGTTGTTGATGTTTATCTGTATACTTCCTCGATAAAATGACAATGAAATGTTTCTGAAGTCGTTCCTTTTGTGAATTAAATCACATGAGTAGTGCTCCAAAAACAGGAAAACAAGAAGAGAAAAAAACAAAGACTATCAGGAAATGAGCAAAACTAAAATACAGAAACCTCTCAATAATGATCACCTTAAACAAGAGAGTGAAAGAAAAGGAAGGAATTACTTAAGAAAGGAACGGAAACGACAACCCACTGGAAGAACTAATGAAGGCACGAAATAATGAAGATCGTTCGCCGAGGCCTCTGGGCGGCCACGGCGCCCCTCGCGCTGCTTCTGCTCGCGCAGGTGGGGGCGACCGCAAGCGAAGCCGCGATAAAGAAATGCAAATACTTGCGGGAAGCTCTCTTATGAGAGAGGCCGGTCGGGCCCCCGCCCAGCCCCGCCTCGCCCAGCCACGCCCCGCATCGCCCCGCCCCGCCCCGCCCCGTCCATCCCCGCCCTGTCAAGCCCCGCCTCGCCCAGCCCCGCCCCGCCGCGCTCGGCCCCGCCCAGCCCCGCCCAGCCCCACTCGCCTCGCCCAGCGCCCCGCTCAGCCGCCCGCCCAGCCCCCCGCCCAGCTCCCGGCCCAGCCCCCGCCCAGCCCCCCGCCCAGCCCCCCGCCCAGCCCCCCGCCCAGCCCCGCCCAGCTCCCCGCCCAGCCCAGCACCCCGCCCAGCCCCGCCCAGCTCCCCGCCCAGCCCCGCTTATCCCCGCCCAGTCCAGCCCTGCCCCACCACACCCCACCACGCCTTGCCCCTTCACCACCATCTCTATCCCCTATCGCCATGGTACCCTCTTTTCCTCCCTCTCTTCCCCCGAGCCTTGCCTCCGCACTACCCAGCAACACTCCTGCCAACCCTCTCAACCACGCACAACACCACTCTTTCACCTGCGCCGCTCATCTTGGAACACACTTCCCCGCTTTCCTCCTCCCCTCCTCTTCCCCACCGTACACTGCACCAGGCACAACTCCTCTCCCCTTCCAACAAATTCCCTTCCCTCTCCCGGCTGCAGTAATCCTCCGGCAGCAGCTCCCAGGCCTTCCTTGGATGGAGCCATACCTTCCCCGCTCAGCACCTCCTCGTCCCTCGCGCCCCCGACCAGCCCCGCTCTCCCCTCCCCTCTCCAAACCCTCTCCACTAACCCTCTCCTTTCGCCTCCCCCTTTCCTTCCCCCTCTCCTTTCGCCTTATCCGCCCCTCACGCTTATTCCTAATCACACCACTTTCTTCTCTGCCATTTCCAGCCTTTCCTCGCGCCGCAACGACCTATCGCATTCTTTTCCCTCCCATGCACCTATTTCGTTCACCCTGGCTTCAGCATTCCCCGCTTCCGTGGGTTCGTTTACGTCCCTCCTTGTCTTTCCCCCTCCATTCACCGCCCCGCCTTTCCTCCCCCTTTCCTAACCGCCCCGCCCCCTTCCCTGCCCCTCCGCGTTTCTCGCGGCTGGCGCAAGTTTGTTTTACAAGGCACTTGAGATTATTAAAATCCAGGCGGACGAGTGGCGAGCGCTGCGCGGGAAGGATATATTAACTTACTTAGTGTTTCCTTGGCGTGGGCCCGCGCCGCTCCGCGCCGCCCGCGCAAAAATTGCGCTGATCTTGCGCGAGGCGCAGCTCCCCGGCGGCCAAGCGGCGCGCGCTCATGAGCCACAAGTCCAGGGCGAGGGCGGGGGCGGGGGCGGGGGCGCGGGCGCGGGCGCGGGCGCGGGCGCGGGCGGGGGCGGGGGCGCGGGCGGGGGCGGGGGCGGGGGCGAGGGCGAGGGCAAGGGCGAGGGCGGGGGCGAGAACGACGGTGAGGGCGAGGGCGAGGGCAAGGGCGAGGGCGAGGGCGACCGGTGAGGACAAGGGCGAGGGCGAGGGCGAGGGCGAGGGCGAGGGCGAGGGCGAGGGCGAGGGCGAGGGCGAGGGCAAGGACGAGGGCGAGGGCGAGGGTGAGGGCGAGGGCGATGGCGGGTAAAAGCAAGGGCGAGGCGAGGGAGAAGGCGAGGGCGAGAGCCAGAGCGAAGGCAGGGGCAAGGGCAAGGGCGAGGGTGAGAGCCAGGGCGATGGCGGGCGAAGGTGAGGGTGAGAGCAAGGGCGGGGGCGAGCGCGGAGTCAATGGCGGTTACGCGTGCGTGCGAATGTCGCTAGTTTGCTTTCGTGGCGGACAGTGAAAGTCAGTGGATGAGCCGACCTTGTTGGACGAGGTGGCTGGAGAGAGTGCCGACTCAGCGCCTCGGTCAGAAGGGTCGCGGGTTCGAGTCCCGTCGTGGGCAAGGTTATTTGTCAATTGTCTTTCGCGTATGTGTGTCGTCGTGGAGGGCCTTAAGAGTTTGTTGACCACAGATCGAGGAGCCCGCACGTGTGCCTGTGACTAAAAGGTTAATGCGTAACTCCATGAGCGACGTAGGGATTACCCGGTGCGAATAATCAAAATGGACCTCTCCTGAAGATAGATAAAGCCGCAAGAAGAAAAAAGTGAATGTAAATAGATGAATTGCACACGTAGGGTTTGAGTTGTGTAATGGGTGCCGATTCAAGACTGTAGGCTGAGAGGCATATCTTACAGTGTAGCAGACATACCACGTACCATGGGCGCCTCTCACAAGGAGCGCTATTTAGAGTATACGTGCTAAAACATTTAACAACAACCCTAATTTGTAGTAACCTGACAGTATCGCAAATTCTATTCTTGCCATTGGCCCTGAATTCCCTGAAACGCCTCCGGTTACATTTGTTGATGTAGTTGGATCAAGTAAGCTTAGCACAAAAATGGGTAATTTCTTACGGCTATTTTGACTTGCTACGTTCGAGCAAGTCCAAATCCACGGCGAGATATTGGCGATCGCCCTAGGCGCTTAAGATAAGTCATTCTTGTACGCAGAAAGGGCAACGTATTTTTTAAAAAATGCAGATTAGACTACTCTTGTTTCACTTTCTTTGCGCAGCTACTAGTAACGAATTTCCACATAATTAAATACGCGCATTACATGTTCCAATTACTCATATGCTTTAGCGGTTTGTCAACAAAATACTCGTGGCGGCTCCGTCCATCATGAAGAGAAAAGCTGACTGGCCCTCGATTTTTAGTGATTCCGGGCGCGTCAACTATTGAGCGCATAAGTCCCGTAAGTGTAGTGCATGTTTTTCCTTATGATATGACGGTCACCTTCCCCTGATGGATGGCAAGATCTGAAGCCACGCTACCGTCGTCTAGTGGGGCTTTCCCTAACCAGGTATCTCTCACCAGCGGGGCACCACCTCAGCCTTGACAAGCTCTAATCCCTCGACCGGTCTCCTGTGTGGCGGTGTAGTGCCTTGTGTGCGTGTGTATGTGTGTGTGTGTGTGTGTGTGTGTGTGTGTGTGTGTGTGTGTGTGTGTGTGTAAGGAGTGAGGATAGGACAAGGAAGAAGAGGAAAGATCGCGCATGGTCCGTGACCCGTTTATTAGGGCACTGCTCCGGCATTCGCCTGGTGTTGATCGGCGAAACCACGAAAAACTACCGATCAGAGCAGGCGGCTACTAGAAATCTCCTCCAGACAGCAGCTGAATTCGACCTAGCAGAAAAGCTAGTGTCGAAAATTCTGTAGCCGTCGGGACTCGAACCCTATGATCTCCAGGTGATAGCCACTTCAGTGACATCATGGTGCCCTGAGCTTCCTAACGAGATCAGTCATTGGGGATGCACTGCCGTGACATCAGTTGATGCACTGAGTTACATCTCCCGGTGGTTCCCCATGAGTACACATTTCCTTAGGCCCTCCTTTTTGCTATCTCTTCCCGTGGATTTTTAAGGGCGAAAAAATCCTTCGTACGCCTTCCCTCGGAGGGACAGTAAAATTAGCTGTCCCATGTAGTATATTTACTGCATGTAAAAGATCCTCAAGCCTAAATGAAGCCTCTGAGCTAAATTCAAATTCCTGTTTCGTCGCCCAAGTAATACCTTATTTCTCCCCTTGTAGGTGAAAGGAGCGTAACGAAATTTGCGTGGTCAGACGGAAGAGCAGGCCTCATGGCCTGAGTCTCGCCACGTAAAATAAGGCATTCATGCATTCATTCATTCAAATCTAGTCAAATCTCCCTCCACATGTTTGTCTCTCTGGCTTCCCTTGCGTTCCTATTTACCACTACTTTTCCTCTATTTTTTCTTATCTCATTTTTTATTATTTAACCAATTTTCGTCCAATATTTTCCACTTTATTCGTTCTATTTTCTTTGCATCATTTCTAGTTCGAAATTCATCTTACTTTTTCATTTCTTAACTTTCCACTTCTCCTATATGTTTGTTATAACTTTTTTCTTTTCTTTCCTAGTATTCTAAAATTTTTATGTCTTTCCAATCTCTTTTCTAATTCTTTTCTCATTCCCCTCCCTATCTCTTTTTTACACTTTTCTCCACTTTTTACTAAATCATACTTCCTTCTGTTTTCGTTTCCCACTTTTCCATCATCTTATACTTCCCCTCCCATTTGTTTCCTTTTTTTGCATATTGCAATATCATTTTTTGCCTTTGTATTGTTTTATTAAAATTCTAAATGTACCAGCATGCTTCTTAATTACGTGCACTTTTCGTATTTATGAGTTGTAAATGTTATTCCCAATCAATGGTAGTGCTAAAGGTACTCCAGTAATCAATAAATATGAACTCTCAATGCGGTTCAGAGTATTGTTCCTTTGTCGCGAATATCGAATAAACCCTTTGAAGGTTTTCAGGAAAAATGTTACCTGTCTGCTAGCAAAATTCCTATAAATAAGCTCCTATTGACATACGAACACTCGGTAAAAATCTGTACCACTCCTAAGTAGGAAAGTTTTAGTATTCAACTAGTTCATGATAGTGTGACGTACTAGGATGAAAAACACAGACGACTGTTCTGATTGATATTTACAATATATTTACAGAATATTTACAATTAATGTACATAGATTATAATACAAAAATCTAACCCCTTGGCAACCTTTCAGTTCTCTTAGCCACGAAACCCCGCGACCGTCCCTAGGCCTCGCCCAGAACCACTGCTTCGGAAGCAGCAAAAAGCAACGCGAGGTGCGAAGCTGTCGGACATAGAGTCCCGTAACTACACCAGTTACATGGCTTGTCGCCAAACCGATCTTCGACCTGAAGATCACGTGCAATGATAGCACTGGAGATACCTCTTGTCTTTCGACACCCTGCGTATCCCCCGAGGCGCTTGTCGGCGCAGCCTTAAATATCCGTCGGCTCGCCCCCACCCTACAAGCAGCGGGCGTCATACGGCTCGCTGGCCAGCCTTTCCAGGGTTGCTACCGACATCTCTTAAACTCGCGCCTGCGCGCGTCCTTTTCTCCCAGTTATTTGCGTACGGAGATTTTCCAGCCGGCGCGGCGTGGCGCCGCCGCCTTTCACCCCCATTCTACATCCGGCTTAGGGCGGGTTTCCCCGAAGCGGCCCGACGCAGCGGCGCCTGACCACGCGACGCTACAATAGATTGTTAATTTTCTGTTCATTTCTTGCATGGAAATATAGATCCTTACTTTGCAGCACAATTTTGACATTCATGAATGGGAATTTTAATCCATCCCATTAATTATATTCCTGAACGTAAACCACATTATTTGTTTTTGTGGTCTCGTAGCAAGGAAAGCACACAAACACGTACTTCAGAAACTCTAATAATGAGAGAGAGAAAATTTACCCTCATCATAATTCTCGAAAAAGAACGTAGTGAAAAAATGGACCGTTTTCGGGCATCAAATTCTTGGATGATCAATAATTCAGTGAAAGAAAGCAACATAAAGCGATGCATTTTTACGTATGAGAAATTTTTTAATGAAACTATTTATAAACCAATGCGATATTTATATACAGAACTTGTAAAAATTTTAGAAAATGCTGTAATTTGCAAAGTATAAATGGCAAGGAAAAAAACTCGAATCTTCTTTCCATGTGATAGAAAGAAGAAAGTTGTGAATATTACAAAGAACGAATTTAATAATCAATATTCTAGTGCTGTAAGAAGTCAATGTCATAACACCACTTGCATGAAATATTGGTTCCTGAAATGATTTTGCATTTAACGTTTAGTGGCCTTTGGGATGATTTGTGCGTAATATTGATCCACTGTTACAATGGGATTTAAAACATTTCGAAAACACTTGACATAGAAGGGAGTTCTCGGAGGCCAAAACCCTAAAATAAACACATGCGCTGCTAAATGACCCATCTGTTCAGCACAAAAGCCACGAGGTAACGCGCTGCCAGCCAGACACTTCTTCCTTTCCAAACAAATGCGCAGCGCTCCGCCCCTTCCTCGGCCCCGCCCCCGCCCCCGCCCCCTGAAGAGAAATGAAGCACGCCCCATTTGTCCCCCGCCCCCAGCTGCCCACGCCCACGCAAAGCCCCACCCGGGCACGTTCGCGCTCCGGCCCCACGCAGGCCGCTCCCGCCTGCTTCTCCACTGCCCACGCGTGACTACACGCGTGACTACAGCCTCATTGGGTCAAATCACTCCCTTTCCTTTCTATCTGCACGGTGCGATCCCTGCTGCCCCGTTCCCGCACACCCTCCCCCTCCCCGTTCTCTGACCCAATGCTACCCGCGACAATCGCGGTGCCGAGTTCCTACCTATCCTACCATACGGTAGTTGCGTCTAATCTGCCTTCCATCCTCACAACTAGCTACCGATCTGCTGCCCACAACTACTCAGGAAGCGACCCTTCCCCGTCTCATCACTCCAATCTCGCGCAGTCTGTTTCGGCACTGCGTTATCCACGCTCTTCTCTGTCTACTCCATTCCCCTTCCTTGTACCCGCCCTGCCCTCACTGACACACTTCGCCCATTCCGCTCACTCTCACGTTCCCCTCCCACCGGCGTCGCACCTGCTCCCGCGCTTCGCAGCGGCGCTTTTGTGCGCCCGCCACCAGCTACTGCGCTTCGCCGGCGGGGCCCATCTCCGGAGACATTGTCCTCCGGTGCAGCGGGTGGGCGGCTCGTCGATGCTCTCGATGGCAATCGGATGCGCGGCCTCGCACGCGTTCCCACGAGGGCAACGCCAAGGGCAAAAGGCCGACTCTGCCGGCCGAACAACGCCCCGCCCCCGTTCCCCGCCTCCGTGCCCCGCCCCCGCGCCCACCCCCGCGCCCGCCCCCGCGCTCGACCCGCCCCGCCCCCACGCCCTGCCCTCTCGCGCCCCGCCCTCTCGCGCCCCGCCCTCTCGCGCCCCGCCCTCTCGCGCCCCGCCCTCTCGCGCCCCGCCCTCTCGCGCCCCGCCCTCTCGCGCCCCGCCCCCTCGCGCCCCGCCCTCTCGCGCCCCGCCCTCTCGCGCCCCTCCCTCTCGCGCCCCGCCCTCTCGCACCCCGCCCCCTCGCGCCCCGCCCTCTCGCGCCCCGTCCTCTCGCGCCCCGCCCTCTCGTGCCCCGCCCTCTCGCGCCCCCACCCTCTCGCGCCCCGCCCTCTCGCGCCCCGCCCCCTTGCGCCCTGCCCCTGCGCCCCGCCCTCTCGTGCCCCGCCCTCTCGCGCGTAAACAATGCAAAGCAAACAATGCAATGTAAACAAAGCAAACAGCCACGCAGTAGATCTTTTCAACAGACGAACGGTACTACCTTACTCTCAACGTTATTACGCCGGCAAAGATGGCTCAGGGCATCAACGGATGTCAGTGCAGAATCTCTGACCGGAAGGCCCTAGGTATGAATCCCGACGGGGGCAGGATTTTCATCACTGGCTAGACAAGTAGTTCGAATCCAGCCTCTGTGTGGAGGAGAATTCTAGCAGCCGGCTACCGTGATTGGTAGTCGTGTTGACTCCGATAAACGCCAGGCGAATGTCGGAGCAGTGCCCTAACAAATGGTCCACGAACCGCGCGCGATCTTTCATTCCTCTTCCTTGTCCTCACCCTTTACTCACACACCTTTACATTCACATGCACTACAATACAACACGTATCGGGAGTCCAGTCTGGAACTTAGAGCTTATCCCAGCAGGGGCAGAGGCCCGCTAGTAGGAATACCCGGTTGGGGAAACCTCGCATCCCGAGGTGCATTTCGCTGCCGGACCTAGCCAGCCAGCAAGGGAAGATCACCACCACCTTTGCGATAAAAACAGGCACTACACATACGCAACTAATGACCTTGGAAGTTGACGCGCCTGGAATTACCAATCAATCAATATTATTGCGTCAGTTTAAATTGCAGTTATTTCAAATTGCCGTTATTCCATGATTGAGGTCTCGCTAATGGGAGCACTACACACAGTGCAACACTTTGTGTATCATACCAGTTCTTCCTTTGTTTAGTATTATTTGTACGTTTTGACAAGGGTTCCATTAACGTCGATAGGGCAATAATTTTGGGAACAAGTTCTCTTATGGTGTGATGAGGCTGGGCAAAGCAGATAATAATAATAATGCAGGTTACCTTTCCCGAAGGCAACTGGCAGTTCGCGGCGTGGGGGACTCTGGAGGGCTGGGGGTGGTGGAGGCGGTGCCAGGACGCGCGCCCTCGCGGCCGCACTAACCGTCCATCTCGGGCACCGCGCGGGGCCCCATTGGGGCGCGGGCTCGTGATGAAACGGGGCCCGTGCCAACGCTCCCTTCCCGTCCTTCTACCTTCATTTTGTCTACATTGCTTTCTCCTACGCGTACGTGTATATACGGAGTATAGAGAAAGTTATGTTATGCTGCGCGGAAATACGGAGGATTTTCGGCAGGAAAAAATTCATTGCCGGGACGTGATAACGAAAAATTGGATTAATCCAGTTGCTAAATTAAGAGAAAAAATCCTCTAACACGTGGAGTATCCGGAATCCCTGTTTTGTGGGTCCTTGATACCGGAAAGACATTTGACGCCAAAACATCCATCCGTCCGTCCGTCTGTCCGTCCATTCGTCCATTCATTCGTCCATCCATTCTTCCGTCCATTCGTCCGTCCGTTCATCTGTCCGTCCATCCATCCGTCCGTCTATCCGTCCGTCCATCCGTCCGTCTATCCGTCCGTCCATCCGTCTGTCCGTCCGTCCATCCGTCCGTCCGTCCGTCCATCCGTCCATCCATCCCTCCGTCCATCCGTCCTTCTATCCCTCCATCCGTCCATCCGTCCGTCTATCCCTCCATCCATCCGTTCATGTGTGAACACCACTAGCGCCTAAACCATACGTAGGAGATTTTCCAAATTGAAGAAACGTCTGTCCATCTGGCACTAGCTGAAGCTTTGATATTTTGAAAAACATTCTTTAAAATTTGAGTTTACTTTACATGAAGCTCCTGAGATATTTCCAACTTTTTTTTCAAAACGCACTACACTTTTGTTTTCATCAATCATTGTTTGCTTCTCCTTCTTCGCTGGTCTTAACCCCTTGTCGCGTTTATTCCTTACCGTCTATTATTGTTGCATTCTTTCAGTGTTTGTAGGCGCAGTCCATCGCCCAATTCAGTTGCTTTTCGTTTCTTTTCTCTCTTGGTTCTTATTTCCGTTACTTCGGCCTCTTTTATTTGACTTAGCTGCCCCTTCTTCACTATATACGAATATATTCTTGCATATTACCTTTTCTCTATCATTTCAAAATCATCCGCTCTCGGATTATCATTCGCAAGTCCTATTTTTCTCCGTCCGTCTATCCGTCCTATCCGTCTATTTTTCTTTTGTTTCCTACAGTGAATGTCACTGTTGGTGAATCTGGTTGAATTTAACATTCCCGCTAATATTGTGACGCAAACTGGTGTCTGAAGCTCTTTGGTTGAAGTTAGAGCATGAATTTGTTAACATACATGCTCTTAACTTTTAAGTTTAACCGAAATATTCTAAGCGTATCCATTTTAAATAACTAGCAAAATAAGATTTTTGGTATACCGAGTGCAACCACAATGAGTAGATTAGAGTACCGACGTGAGTCATTGTTGGTGTTCCGCGCCGTGGAGGGAGGGGGCGGGGGCAAGCAGTGCGCATGCGCAAACCAGACGCCTGTTCCTGGAAAGCGAGCGCCTCAGCCGCTGGGAGCAGCGGGAGGGGGCTGGCGACCTCAAATCACGACTCCCTCGATTCGGGTGCCAGCGCCAACGCCTCCGCCCCCGGCGCAGCGGTGCCCGTGGCAGGGCGGGGGTGGGGGCGGGGCTGCGGGGCGCCGACAAGTGAACGGCGGCGCGGAGGACAAGCGCCTATCGCCGCGAAGCTCCGCACACAATATACCGATACGTCCTGCACACGCGGGCGCGCGTCGGGGCGGGGCGGAGGCAGGGGAGGGGAGGGGAGGGGCGGCGCAGCGGGGAGCCGCGACACGTGTTGGTGCGTCGAGTGGAGCGACGCGACGCCCCGGCGGAACACGGAGGGGCGAAGTGAGCCAAAAGGAACCGGAAAGGACCTCTCTTACAAACGTTGTATTGGCAAAAGCATTTCGTATGAAAATGAACGACTGCAAAACATAGACTATTCTACACTAATTCGGTGGAAATACCTCAAACACACACAATCATTCATGGATAGTGGCCTCTTGTTTCATGCACCGCACAACCCAAATCAACAGAAAACACGCTATATGAAAATCACGCGCAGAGGACATTGGTAAATGTATTTCGTATTGAAATAATACTATGCAAATGCCCCTTACACACACTTACACTAACATGCACTACACTACCGCATATTTCGGGAGACCGGTCGGGAGCTTAGAGCTTGTCCCGGCTGGGGCGGTGCCCCGCTGGTGGGAGAGTCCTGGTTAGGGGGAAATCCCTCTAGCCGACGGTAGGTCGGCGCCGGATCTCGCCATCCGGCGGGGGAAGATCACCGCCATCTCTCGAGAGAAAAACATGCACTACATTTACGAAACTAATGACCAAAGCAGTTGACGTGCCCGAAAACACGAAATAATCAATCAATCAACCCTCCCTCTGTTTTGCTTCACTTCTAAACCACGCCCCGTCACGAGAATGGTATAAAAATTCAAGGGCGTCGTCGTGGAAGACACTAGATCAAAATAAGGAATGGCTAGGGCAGTAAAACTGTGACTTTTTAATACACAAAAATAGATGTGCAGCGAGCACAACTGAAATACTACAGAAATTTACACAACCTTCACGACCACTAATTCGAATCCTTTGTGATCAATTCCAATGCATTATGGCATGTCCCCAAAATCCAGATGATGCAGTATTCAGGTGATTCAGTGTTAAGTAATAATAAGAATAAATTCAGTAGTTTAATGAATTGACAGCGGAAGATAATTCAAGTGTTGATATACTCCAATCTTCCTTGATCATCTCAACACGAGCAGCCAAATACTCTAACACTGAACATAGTAGCTTGACGTAACGAAAGCAGATGGAATTATTTTCTTAGAAAAGTTGCATGGAAAGTGCCCGTGTTCTTCCCTGATTCTGCAGCTACAAAAGTCTCTTTATGTATCATTCCTTAAGATATCTCCTCCATAATTCTTCCCCCCTCCCCGCGTTCTTCGGAATCTAGATAATTCCTGATCTAGAGAGACTCCGGCAACAGTGCGTGTAAGCCCAAAGTCGAATTAAACAGTTGTTCTACGGGAAAAAATGCGGCAACACGCAATTCACGAGGACCAAAAATCAAATGGCGAAGCAGCACGTCCGCTTTAAGGCTTACAAATGGAGCGAACTTTGCCGCACACCGAAAGATGACGCATTGAACCACGTGCTAATCCGTATGAAATGCCCAGAAATCGAAGCAAAATGTGACAATGCGGTTGTAACGTTCCTCGCGGGGGCCATGTGAGGCAATAAAGGCCCTGTTTTAATTCACGCATCCATTGCTGCATAATGCCAGGCGGACTTTAACACGCTCCCAGGACATTATCGACTCAATTCGATAAACTGTCGTGAATGTAGCAGTACATTTATCTAACTGCTATCATCATGCAAAGTACTACTTATTCAATACTCAGAATGCTACAATGAAAAGAAATCCATGTATCAATTTGATTCATCAGATACGCTTGTTTGGATGACTTCAGTCATCAGCTTCTATAAATTATGTAAATGACGTATATCTGATGGCGGTATACATCGCAATCGTTAGGTTATGTAAGGGAGAATTAAGATATCATGCTTTGGGCATTGTTGAGAGTACTATATCGACAGAGGTGTACTAGTTTAGAGTACTATATTGACAATGGAGTATTTTTGACGCAACTGCTCTGTGAGAATTTTAGAGGTTAGTTCTTATTTTCGGTGGTTTCTAGATCAGTTCCAGATGAATGCCAAGGAAGTATATTAAAACAATTTATAAACAATTATTATAATAGCGTATGTATATAAATTACAAATATTTATAAACTAATCCACAAAATATACTAATATATAAATTATAGCTTTAAAGATCATTATGATTCCCAAAAATTAAAGTAAAACACTACTTATATATGTCAGTAGCATGTTTAGATGCCACTTTTTATGTTTCTCCGTATATTCGTTCAATTTATTGTAATTTTTCATGTACTTGAAAGGCAAATTTTGTCTAATAAGGGTTAATAAATATTTTTTTAAATCCTTAGGACTGAGCAAACCTATTCATCACCACATGACCCATCTACTAAATAATTTTTGTTGTACAGAAACTTTCTGCGGCTCCAGCGCCCAACCAAAGTTAACAAGCGAGTTCTCCAAAAAAAGAGAACTTCAAGGGAAACAAATAATAGAACCTTTCTTTATACACATTCAGTATTTGTGAAAGAAACCAGACTTAATTATGTAGGCACAAAAGCAATCTTGTAACCATATTTGCCACCTCTCCGGATTTGACCCGGATTCTCCGGGTATCAGGAGTGATCTCCGGGCTCCAGGGTACTTTTGAAACCCTCCGGATCATATAAAATTGGAATAGGAGTGCATTAGTATACTATAAGAATAGTAATACATTAATACATTAGTATTTCATAAAAGAATACATTACAACGTATGTAATAGCGATATAATAATGTGAGCTGTTGATAAAACAGAAATGGAGTCTTAAATATTGTGTTTCATATTTGATAAATTGACGATCGATGATAATAAAACTCATAAATGATACTACTAATAATTATACGTGTGAGGAAGTGAAAAAATATTTTCAGTAATAACTTCACTAATCAGTAATAACTTGTTTTCAACAAACTTATTTTGCATTCCATATCATTAATGTTAGGGAAAATTGAGAAATAAATTTTGTTAATACGGAAGGTGTTAGTTTTACACACGGTCTCTCTAGACTAGTGTATTTTGAACTACTCATGTTTATTGAATACTCATTACTTTTATCAATGATTTCAATCTCAGTTACGGTTACATTCTTTAACGTTGCATTAATTCATCTTTTCGAGTGGTATATTAATGTATTGAACGAAAATACAGTCAGACAGTTTTACATGTCCACTACAATTATATTCATAATTGGCGATTGGGACACAATTGGCATGGAGGAATACGATTCATATGCCAGACATGCAATATCGTATTACCGACATTCAGGATATGTAGAGCAAAGCTCAACCTCATGAACTTGGCTCAGCCCTCGAGTCCAGTTCATCTGAATGTTAATCGCAGTAAAAGCAACAAAAAGGAGCAATTTGCATTATTAGAACGGAGTAGAGTAAACTTGCAAGCATTATAAAACAATGTCATTAAAACATAGTAGAACATGTATTGAAACAGAAACATAACGTCTACAACAATGAAAATATTTTAGAATTTTCAGCTAAGTAACTGGTGTCGAAAATCCGCCACAATCGGGTCTCGAACCCAAAGAACCCCCAGTCAACGCTTTTGAAGAGGCAACAGATGCTGTCTTGGAGCCATCGTCACCGGCACTTTTAGCCGACTCGCGAAGAATATTCAGAGCGCACAATGCACCGTGGCATCTCCAAAGGAAGATTTTTTTTTTCGTGTTTCCAGGCGCGTAAACGGCATGGGCACTAGTCCCGTAAGTGTAGTGCGTGTTTTTTTCTCGGGAGGTGGTAGTGATCTTCATCCGCTGGATGGCGAGATCCGGCGCCGACCTACCGTCGGGTAGCGGGGGTTCCCCCTAATCATAACTCTCCCACCAGCGGGGCACCGCCCCAGCCGGGACAAGCTCAAAGCTCCCGACCGGTCTCTCGGAAAATGCGGTAGTGTAGTGCATGTTAGTGTGTGTAAAGGGAGAGGATAGGAAAAGGAAGAGGAAGGACAGTTCGCGTGCGGTCTGTGGCCCGTTTGGTAGGGTATTGATTCGGCATTCGCCTGGTATTGATCGGAGAAACCACGGAAAACTACCGATCGGAGCAGCCGGCCTCTAGAATTCTCCTTCAGACAGCGACTGAATTCGACCTAGCTGAAAAGCTAGAGTCGAAAATCCTGCCGCCGTCAGGACTCGAACCCAGGACCTCCCGGTCAGAGGCGCTGCAGTGACATCAGTTGATGCACTGAGCTACCGCTCCCGGTCCCAAATGAAGGGAACAGCGTCACAACAAACGTACGATATTTCCTAATGACAGCAGTTTACCCAACCGTGCGTGAAACTTTTATGGCTTCTGAATATTGTACCCTCGTTTCTTGTCCCTCGTATTTCTGAAATTAGCCCCTTGTGATAATTGTATGACTTATATTGGTCAAATAATGATGTAATAATTGAAGTAAAAACAAAAATATTCGTGACGTCCCAAAACAAAGATTACATTCAATCCTCCTACGGCTATTAGCGACTTAAGTGATGAAGACGAGACGAAGTATCGAGGATCAATGCGAGTTTATCTTTTTATGAGGGAACAGCTAATGTACATTACGACACCCACCACGATACGGAATGTAGTTTGAGTTTCAAGATATCGCTGTTGATGTCGTCAATCATCACATAGACGAGGAATTTGTTGATATACATCAACACGTACGTACATTTGACACTGTATTCATTGTCGGTCATTCTTGCCGTTTTCTTCAGGTCCTTCAGAATCATCCTCCAGCTTATCTTGTGTGAAGATTCTCAACTGAACCAAAATCTCTACGTTACATATTCTAGAAATTTGCTAAGTAAAAATTATATAACTTATCACACCTGGAAGATGCTTTCATTGAAAGAATACAACCGAACCAGCTGAAAGCAATGGAGCGACGTAAGTTGTGTTGCTTTGGCTTGTGAACGGAAATCAAAATCGAGTAATAAATGAAACGATAAGAAATGTAGGAACTCACAGTAAATCTCGCTATAGCAGGTGGGGACAGTCAGTAAAACATGCAAAATATTACAATGGTAAATAACTCAGTTTTGTAAATTAAAAAATTATTATACCTAATGCAACATATCTGAAAGTAATAACGACTCGTAAATTATTGTCATTTTCAAGATGAAAACTACACTCATTGTGCAAATAGAAACGCCACAGGTGCCGAAATTAAACTTTCTGGTCTTGATGCCTTGATGCATTTAAATATACTATATAGTTTATTGTCTCTTTTTTGTAGTACAGGGAAAGCTATGAAACCAAAAAGGCGAGATTTCGAGAAAAATACGTTTCGGGACCATCCTTAGTAAAAATGAATTACGAAAACTGTGTCCACAAGTCCGGCAGTCGACCTGGCTGTCATTACGTGTATTAAAATATTATTTTACGCAATATTTTCCGCAAAGTCATCTAACTTTATTAAATTGTTTATAAACGAATAAGTGGTGCAAAGGTTTTTAAGCCAACGATTCATTGTGGACATTGGTTTCTGTGGCAACGGAGGGTTTTGTAGGTCATTGAGATTCAAAGCTTGAGAATTGAGCAGCTCAGTATTGGTAATACATTCATTTTTAATTTACAAGGGAGGGGGACTGGGAGCCGTGGCACTCCTGAAACGTTTGACTGAAACCCTGTCATCCTCAGTTATCACACTTTATTTCCGCAAATTGGTTTAACGCCTGATCTTTTTTTTTTTTTTTTTTTTGGACCCTTAGAATTCGGAGAATAATTGTTCAATTGGAGAAGAAGCTCTCCAAGACATTTGACAAGCCTGAAAATGGTTCAACAAGGAATCAATCGTATATATTAAATGTATCATTAAAGGTATAATTTCATTCTCCGTGCATGTTTTATTAATAAAATTTGTTTTTCTACTCCAATTGTATAATTCATTTGATGGCTGCAACCGGTTGCATAATGATATTCATTACGATACAGATTTCATTAGCATACAGATTCTTGACCAATCACAGAGAATATTACAAACCAATAAATCATTAACAATCCTTATAGTAAATGTTTCGTTCGATTGTGTACAATAACATTGTATTTACTCTTATATTATACTTCTCAGTTTGAATCTCTCTTATTATTATTAGTAATTGTTCCTGAAATATTATTTAAAATAAATTGGATCGTAATTTCACTCTGATCCTATTGAACTCGCGCATTGATAGTTATTGGAGAGCACGTTTAATTGACGTTAAGATCTGAACGCAAGTTATTTTGTGTTATATGTTGCTACCGTGTGGTTGTCCTTAAAAACCGGCCAATCCTTTAGTTTAAAATGTCCAGTGAATCAGAGGTGGAGGTGACACCTCCAGAAACACGAGAAAACCCGAAAATGGTGACTTCGGAATTATTGCCGCAACTTTCCTACGCCCTCGCAGGCGGTCTGATGAACCAAAGCCACCTGCGGTGGTTAGGATAGAAAACCGTCCGCTAGGTGGTCTTGGATGAATCCTTCAAGTCAACTGCCTCGATGGGATTCAATGTAAAAGTTTAAATCCAAAACGCTAAACTACCATAAGACGTTACGTTACCATACATAGTTAAGTTATCATAAGACAAGAAGTTCCGTATGAAACTCACCGGGAGCGGTAGCTCAGTGCATCAACTGATGTCACTGCAGCGCCTCTGACCAGGAGGTGCTAGGTTACACTCCCGACGCCTGCAGGATTTTCGACACTAGCTTTTCTGCTAGGTGGAATTCATTCGCTGTCTGGAGGAGAATTCCAGCAGCCGGCTGCTCTGATCTGTAGTTTTCCGGGGCTTCTTCAAACAACACCAGGTGAATGACGGAGCAGTACCCTACTAAACGAGCCACGGACCGCACGCGATCTTTCCTTCCTCTTCCTTGTCCTATTCTCTCCCCTTACACACACACACACACACACACACACACACACACTTACACTAACATGAACTACACTACCACGTATTCCGGGAGACCGGTCGGGAGCTTAGAGCTTGTCCCGGCTGGGGCGGTGCCCCGCTGGTGGGAGAGCCCTGGTTCCGGGAAACCCCACTAGCCGATGGTAGGTCGGCGCCGGATCTCGCATCCAGCGAGGCAAGATCACCGCCATCTCCTGAGAAAAGCATGCACTACACTTTCGGGACTAATGTCCAAAGCAGTTGACGCGCTCGGAAACACGAAAAAATCAATAAATCGATCAACCGTATTAAACTCGATGTAATGGGTAATTAATACACTCGTGTGAAGTTTACGATACTCGCTTGTTGCTCGCTTGTTTTGTAATATCACACTGGTTTCATATCGTACTATTATTCAAGTGCAGAGCGTATTGGCAAAGGCGCCGCTTGGAGCGCTAGCGTGGCGCATTCCAGGCGGGGCTTCCCCGGGAGGCCGGCTCGGCGGCCGCCGACAGCGCGCCGCGCGGCGGACGGGAAAACAGCGCGCGTTGAGATGCAAGCGGCGTCGCGCGGAGGGGGGGGGCATTGCGGGCGGCGGGCCTCGAAGCGCGGACCGTAATGCGTGTCAGGCGCTGAATCCCAATTGTGACGGGGCGGCGCGCGGGCGGGGCGGGGCGGGGGCGGGGGCGATGGCGGAGAGCGCAGCAGCCGGGCGGACACAAGGGCGCGAACGTAGGGGAGTGACGTCGGGCCTAGAGGCAGCACAGGGCGCAGAGGCACACGTACGGAGGCTCGTATAGCGGGGAGGGGGGGGTCGGTCAAGAGAAGTGATCGGATGGGATGGTTCCATGGCCTGTGCAGCGGTGCTGTCTAGGACGTCCGAGGATCCAACGCTGGGGAATTTCGACTCTAGCTATATAGCAGGATTGCATTGAACCTATTAGCTATAGAGATAGGAGAAATCTGGTGGGAGGCTGCTCTGATCACTGGTTTTCTGTGGCTTCTGCGATCGACACCAAGCGAATGCTGGAGCAACACACGGGTCACGGACCGTGTGGGTCGTTCTTTCTCCAATTGTGACCCCCTTCCCGCCCCTTACGCACACCCACAAACACTTGCGCATGTAATTACTGATATTACACTACACTACTACAACTACGTCGATAGCCAATTGGAAGTTTAGATTCTGACCTGTTTGGGGCGGTACCCATCAGGATATCTGGAGAGGAAAAATTTTGCCAGCCGACGTGGGCAGTTTGGCGCCAGATTTCACGTTCCAGCGAAGCAGAGCACCGCCTCTTTGAAGGGTATATCATGTACTACATTGACGAGACTGAAGTCCTCAGACGTCGCGTCCGAAAGCAGCTCTCACTAACGCAGGAGCGCCAACAGAAGAAACAACGCGAGTGACTGCTCTCCTTCGTGGTGCGTCCGCCCCGTGGAAGCTTCGATTGGGTCTGCGCGGCGGGACGTAAACGGGATCACAAAGGGCAGCAACGCAACTCAAGGAGTTTGGTTTGACTGATGGATTGGTGTTTCCACACCAGTAACCTGCTATGGTCATTAGCAATGCTAGCTTACTGAATGCTTGAACTCGATATGTTGTTATCGATGTTCCCCCCCCCCGCTAGGTAGAGAGATTCGGAACCGACGAACACGTCGGATGCCGTGGTATTTCCTTCTTCAGGCATTCCCCCCAATGGCGCACCGCCGCACAAAGAACATTTCCAAGCTACACTGCCAGAACTTACATTAAATTTAAAGTGGATTTAATGCACGACTGTACATGAATTTTAATGTACATTGTACATTAAAGATAGATTAATGTACGTGTACATTGATTTTAATTTAAGAATTAAATTTAATGTAGATTTAATGTACGGCTATTAACTTACTTCTGTACATTAAATGTAATTGTACACGTACCTTGAATTTAATGTACACGTTCATTAAATTCACTGTACGTGTACATTACATTTAATTTACGTACATGAAAGTTACTTTCATGTACTTTAACATTAAAAGTAATGCAGAAATTTCTGACAGTGTGGTATCTCTACTTGTGCAGTGGTGTAGTGAATGCAAAAGAAAGAGTGTATTAGTGAGGAGAGCGGGATAGACAAGGAAGATGAAGAGTAGATCGTGCGCGATCCGTTTGTTAGTGTACTACTCCGGTGTTGAGTGAAGTCGCAGGCTTCCGCGGCCGGAGTCATGTGGATGATCTTGGCTGTCCGGGTGATGCCGCGTCGAAGGCTTTGTTGCCGACGTGTCGACCATCTTTTCGTGGTCTTCCTCAGGGCTGGACTGGTCTGCAGACCAGCCCTGAGGAAGACCACGAAAAGATGGTCGACACGTCGGCAACACAGCCTTCGACGCGGCGTCACCCGGACAGCCAAGATCATCTACTCCGGTGTTAATCAGAAAACTACGGATCAGAGCAGCCGGGTTTAAAACTTCTCCTCTGCACAGCAGCGGCCAAATTCGATCACGTTATGTAGCTGGGGTGGAAATACCCGTGTGTCGGGGCTGGAAGCGAAGGGGCCGCGGCAGGGCTGGCTGTGAGCCTTGCCAGGCGGGGGGCGTGGCCGAGCGGTGCGCGACGGGCGCCCGAAAGCCCTCCGCGTGTCGCCGCCGCGCGCGCTGAAAGCGGCGCAGGACCAGGGCTTCGCTGTAATGCGGCCCTGGATTGATTCCCGCTCGCGGCCCTCCGGATCCATCGGTCGAATGGCTGAGGCGGCGGCGGCGGCGGTGGCGATGGTGGGGGTGGGGGCAGAGGCGGCGGCGACGGTGGAGGTGGCTGTGGCGGATCCGGGGACGGGGCCGGGGGCGGGCGCGGGGAACAGGGCAGGGTCGGGGAGGGGGCGGGGCGGGGCGGGGCGGGGCGGAGCGGTGGCGGTGGCGATGGTGGTGGTGGCGGTGGAGATGGAGGTGGAAGGGGTGGTGGAGAGGGAGGGAGTGGGAGAGGGAGAGGTGGAGGGGGTGGTGGCGGTCGTGCCAATTTACTCCCTGAGCCCCGCCCATTTCATTGTTTCGCTGTCTCGCTCAAGGTACAGTGTCAGAGCAATTTTGTTTTGAACTCACAGGCATGGAAACTGGCACTACTTACCTTCATTGTTTATTGATTGGAAAGTGTTGCTTTGCGTATGTGCACCGCAAAGATGTCATGGCCTACGTAAAACAACTGGGAACAGCAAAGTAAACAACATATTGCGGCTACAGGAATCAATATGTCTGCCGCCTCACGTACTGAGAGTGATCTCAAGAGTATATACTTGTATTGAACTAAAAATAAAGTACACAAGGTGTACAAAAGAACTCACATCAAAATGTTCTTTCATGTTCTCACGTCAAAATATCGGACTTTGTTCCTGTCGCCACCTCGTCCATCAATATTTCACTCACATACCTCACTTTCTTAATTAGTTATGTAAATAACTATTTCCGTAAAATAGCATATACTACCTTTTTAATAAGTCTTTAAATAGCAATTTGCTATGGCTCCAATTGAAGCAAATGAAAAATTTACAAAATAATAGATTATAACAAATGTTACAAGCCGAGATACGATAATAACCAAGTAGATGCAAAAGTGTCCAGATATACAATGTTCAAGGAAATGTACAAGGTATAGAAATAACAGTAGTCTAATCACACGCATTGACAATGTAGAACATGGGAAAATAATTTACTAATCACAATCTTTTAACAACGGACGATTATAAATAATTAAAACAAAATATATTAAACATTCACTGTGACCTGCAGGCGTTTTTCACATACATTTCTAATTTTCTTAACGTCTTATGAATTTCTTTTTAGAAAAGTTAAAAGCTGACAAATATATCAGATGCATTACAATGTTTGCAACAAAAAAACACAGGAACCCATTTTAGTTATAAAACTATTCCAATTAATACATTTGAAATGAAATGACTACCTAAGTAATAAACTACGAGGACAAATTATCATTTTAAGCTATTCTCTCAATACACCAGAATCACTTTATTCCCTACAATGAATCTATGACTTAGCTATTGATCTTCAGAAATTGCTACGTTCATATACTTCGTCTATTTGTTGTCGTGTAAAATGTTTAAATATTTTAATGAGACGTTTATAAAATGTTAAATACCATTGTATTCTACTAATGTTAAATACTTTAGACAATATTCTCATAAATGTCAGTATTTTTTTAAAAAAATCAATTACAATTAACAAAAATGTATATTTAAAAAACTAGAAATATTTTTTTAAACAGCTTCCTTAAAATACTTATAAATAATGAATCTACACAAAAAAAATTTAAGTCTGTAAATTTAATATTTCTGAGACAATACTCTTTTTATTAACATTGGCGAGATAGGACATTCTGGCTCCCCTGCATCTTGTATTTTTCTACCATAATTAATACGAAATGTATACACGAAATGTATATAACTTCCCACTTTATTAGGCACATATTTCATTTTAACACTACAGGTAAGCAAGTTTTTGAGATCTTCAATGTGCTAAAATAGTGTGTGTGTGTGTGTGTGTGTGAGTGTGTGGTTAGCCTCAAGTTTTTCATGAATGTGTTGTGTTTATTAATGCAAATACTAACGAGACAAAACTATCTATAACTGTTTATTACAGACTAATTCAATTCCGTAGGGCGGGAGTTATTTGCAAAGAGCAGCACATAAGGAGAAGTTTGCTTGGCACTTTCCAAAAGTTTTACGGAAACTGCAATAAATATTCGATACTTCTGGCAGGTAACAAGACGGAAGAACACCTTTGTCATAATATATAATTGTTTAATATGTAATATCTGCAACCGCGCGTAATATCTGTATCAAAAACATCGCATTGATTTACGAAGTGTGTATCAGATTTAATCGGCAAAACGTTTTAAATTGAATCAGTGTACGCTAGAAAGAAGAAAAGAACTTTTGCAACATGACAATGCAATCAACCCTATTCATGCATCTTCATGAATCCAACCCCTGCAGAAGAATAATATTCGAATAATAATAAACAAATGCCGTCCACGTGATTCCTGCCTCTGTATTGAGTTTGGAATCTTACTATTACCTTATTTATTTGCGAATCTGTTGATCAAAACTGACTTACTTAATGGTGGGAACATATATTCTTGAAATACTGATATTTATAATTACAAAACACGACGAAGAAATCAAATTCATCAGATACGAGTTAAGTCCAAAGTAAAATCTTTTCCGCTGCGTAACTATTTCGGTACAATTAGGGATTACACTGACGAACAAAACGAAATTAATATTTATTTTAGTAATGATATTTTATATCTTTTAATTTACATTTGTAATGTTTAATTTTAAAAAAGTCTTAATATGTCTCTTATAAGTAATGTACTTCAGCTTCTGGATCAATGACCCCATCTCGATCTGATTTTTCGTCCAGTTTCCTTGACGGATTGAGCAAAAGCTCAGATGACGTCTTGTTTTGCTCTGGACATTGCTTCACTACGCACACGTTTTGTTGAGCGCACCTTTCGCTACTTGTGGTAGAAGTAGATCCGGAGGTATGAGTTACTATTTTGACAGAAATATTAAAAACCAAATCTGTAGTTCGTTTTCTGATGCAAATACGTTTTTATATCTCAGGAGCGAAAATGTCAATCTGTAAATTTACTAACCTCGGTTCGGTTCGTTGATACTTTTCTATTCATCGTTCATCACTTATGGTTGAACGTTGGGAAAGAGATTTAGAAGCTCAAGGCAACGTGCGTGTTGCACTTCTCCCCATCCATCGCTAACAGTTTTTACTGTTTTTCGACAAAATAAATAAAAATAAATCATCTGCGGCGGGACAATAACTTTTTTGCAAATTGCAGCGCGAAGTTATCCCATTGATGCAAACTTCATTGAAAGTCATTGTTTGTTTTTCCCAGAAGTAATGGTATAACCATAATTCCTCGAACTTATGAAAGAGATATCTGTTCCAGGGTAATGATTTCATGAGTAAATAGATGGAACGTTCATTGAACAATGGAGGAATGACAGGGGAAACTGGAGAACCGCGACGTTGATTTCTGCGAACCCGCTTTGTTCACTGCAAATTGCACACAAGTGATCGGGGTTTGAACTTTGTATCTAGAGATGAAAAGCTATCACACTGGTCGCTACCCAACGGCTTCTGTCAAATACATAGTCCACATTACAGAGTAAAACCACGCAGAAAATGCCAGACTCATTCCACGTCAAGGTAGTTTTTCCAATTCCGACCTGCTCTCAATGCGTATTATTATCCGAAATCCACGTTTGGCGTGTCACATCCATATCCCACGGGCAGGCCTTCCCGCAATCGGTAGCCGCTCACCAGAGTAACAGGACCTACGCGCAATTGTCGATTGCTCCGAATTCGTCTGGAATTCGCGTTGATGGCGCGGTTCTCATGTTTGGTGGACCGCATCATCAGTCTCCGGCAAACGCCGCCCTCCGCTGTCCCTTCCATATCTCCCTCAGCCCTCTCCACCAGTGTCTGTCACCCAGTACCTACGTTTCATCCTCCCCTCTCTCTTCATCGTCGCCTCCCCCACACTCGCATCACCCTCTGCCGTCACCGCCCCTCCCTTCCCTGGCGACCTCACCCTTACGTTCCTCGCCCTACGCGCCCTCCCACCGCCACCGTTGCCTCCTCGCTGCCCCCCCCCCCCGTCGCGAACGGCGCCGCCTTCACCGCCGCCACGCCCTCCCCTCGGCCGCCACCGCCGTTCGACCGCGAGGTATTTGGCGGCTGAGGGTTATTGCTGCGCGCGGCGCAAAAGCCATGGCGCCCACTGCTGCTGCTGCACTCTGGAGGCATCCGAAGACTGCGGGCGACACGACGCCGCGAGGTTGGGCGGGGGCAGCGGTAGGACGGAGGGGGTGGTGGGTGGCCGTGCGGGACGTGGCGGCACGGAGCGGGGTGGGGCACGACGCTGTGGGACGGGGCGGAATGGGGGCTGGCGGGATGGGGCGGGGCGTAGCAGGGCGGTGCGAGGAGGGGCGGGACAGGACGGGACGGGACGCGACGCGACGCGATGGGACGGAATGGGTCGGGTCGGGTCGGGTCGGGTCGGGTCGGGTCGGGTCGGGTCGGGTCAGATCGGGTCGAATCGGATCGGTTCGGGTCGGGTTGGGTCGGGTTGGATCGGGTTGGATCGGGTCGGGTCGGGTCGGGTCGGGTCGGGTCGGGTCGGGTTGGGTCGGCTCGGGACGGGACGGGACGGGACGGGGGCAAGACGGGGGGCAAGGCGTGGGGCGGGATGGGATGGGGCCCGGGGGTACGGCGGGACGGGATATAACTGGGCGGGTAGGGGCGTGGCGGGGTATTGGGTGGGGCGGAACGGGCGAGAGCACCGCGTGGCCTGGGGAGGAATGTCTGGCGGAAATAAGGAGTTCCAAGTCGCTGTACACCTCTCACTTCTGTTAGAGCAGCCGCCCGCTGCTCGGCCTCCGTAGAGAAGACCGGGCAGACACCGGCCGCGCGCTGCACTCTCGTAAATCTTGAGGTTGAGCATCTGGGCGAGCGGCCGTCAGCAACCGTCTATCGCGAGGCGCATGGCCCAACAAGTAATAGAATTCTCTGCTTCCATAACAAATGCCGCGTTCTATACGGCAGGGCCTTACTGCGCGCAATCGCAAGTTCGATGTAGCTGATAAATTCAATTATTATCATAATACTAAAAATATTAATGTTATAGTCTTGTTTCTTCCACAAGTTTCTTTCATCCACTTTTAGGCAAAAGAAGAGATAAATTATTATCCAAATTTTCAAGGGATCAGATTAAGAGCAGGGGTACCTCAAGGTTCTGCACTATTGCCGCTCTTATTCAATGTTTATTTTTCACACATTCCCACATTAGGAGACACAAATCTTGCGCTAGTCGCATTCGATACTTCAATATACACAACTCATGCTGATATAAAAATAGCCAAAGATAACGTCGAGGCGGATATCTCATGCTTTCTAAAGTGGGCTGAATATGGGAAAATAAAAATAAACCCAACCAAAACCCAGGCCAAAATGTTTACTCTTTGTAAACCAAAGTTACTTTGCTCTCTAGTATTAAATAACACTATTATCCCATGGCTTCTATCCGATACAACAGTGAAATATCTTGGGGTTTACATTGATAGCAGGTTAACTTGGAAAATGCACATTAAAGTAATAACTGATGCAACATATCAAGGCTATATCCATTAATTAACTTCCGCTCAGCCTTAAATTTGGAATGTGGTATTTTAATATTTAAATCTATTATTAAACCATCACTCGCATATACCTATCCCGTCTGGAGTAACACAGCTAAAACAAAGATTGAAAAACTTCAGATAATATAGAACAAATTTTTATGAAAATGGGCAAAGGCTCCTTGGTTCATTTCGAAAACACATATTCAAAGGAACGTCAAATATAACCCCTAATTGAACATATAAGAAAAAAGTGAGACAAATTTTTTACACTTCTTCTATCCTCTCCTTGGAGTATAAAATGGGGAAAACATTAAATAATTCCAAAAGAATACGCTTACGATATCCCAAAGACATGTTAAAAATCCCATAAAAATCACTATAATAATGTATATTAAATATAAAAATTTTTAATCCAATATCATTATATTTGCTGAATGTATGTACAAAGAGTATCTAAATTTAAGAATGTATAATGTATTGTAAAATGTGTGTATTGTATGTAAAATCGTTTAGATGAATGTATTAGAAATATAAGTATGAACTCCTGTAAACTAGCTAGTAGTAAGATACAAGAGTAATTGGTTGTATTCCCAAATCGTATGTATTAAAAATAAAAATGTACAAACCCCTGAAAGGTAAAACTGCCGAACAGGAAGAAAATAAATTTAAAAAAATTAATTATAAGATTATCAGAATCACCACGCTCGTGTGATACCACGCCGAGTAATACTTCAGTATTTAAGCCTTTTTTAGCAAAATGAACATTTTCACAATGGTGTGGTACCTTTTCCCATGCATGCTACAATATAATAATTTATACATCTTACAATTATACAGCACTATATTCCAGTCTAATTTTCGTTAGGGTGTGAAGAAACGTCAGGACCATAGAATCTATCGAATATTTGTGAACAATATCACTTTTGTATTTATCATTAAAAACTTCAACATCACTTCAACAAATTCATTCAATTTTAAAGAATTAAAAGCGCATGCATTACTGCATTTACATAAAATTCAAGGAACTTCGTTTAAATATACTTTGTTCATCTAAGAAACGTAAAACAATATAATTAAATGGATGAAGGAATTTATAGTTATTAATATTATTTTATTGTTATTTTATTATATTATTGCATTATTATTGTTGTTGCCATTGTTGGCAGAGATAGAGTTAATCTTATTTCTTCTGATTACGCAAAACAATTATTGTCACCAATAATTTTCCTTTCCCTTTTTTTCTTTAATCCAGGAGAAAAAGTTGTCAATTTAGATCGTCTCTTCCTCCACACGTCATCCGCTTCCTGTGTAAAACACGCATTTTTTATTTGTGTGTTGTTTTATTTTATTTTATATCCGGTGAGCTACTTCAAATACGTAGCACAGTCGCCGCCCATTCCACAAACTACGTGCATGCGGTGCCATTCAAAGAACTTTTATTTCATTAGTATTAACAATCTGTCGTTCGTAAAGCCAAATAACTAAAACTCACTTTTTGTCAACCCCATCTTCAACATATTTTTGTAAGTGTTGGTGTCTGTAGTTGAATCGTGAAATTTTTATTTAAAGTAAGTCGACACATTTTAAGCAATTTTTATTGGATAGTTTCTCTTGGTTTTCAAAATAATTACTATAGAAGGTTTACAATGTTTTGCTTGTTGGTTTTTATCGTATGTTTTAAAATCTCTCTCATTTTAATTTGCAAGTCCCAGCATCTTTCTATGTGTCTTGAATTATTTTTTCGTCGTTACAGTGTTATTTCTGCAAACACAATGTGGAAACGGGAAGTGTTTTTCTTGTAATGTACGATTTATTCGAAAACATTTTTAAATGGAGAAAAAATGTAAATTATTTAAGGAAAAACTCTATTAAATACTGTTTTCTAGGTCTTCTCACAAAGCATGGTTCTCAAGTTGATGCTTTGCACACCTTAAGGGGGGATTATGGGTGAACACTAGGTGTTTGCCCTAGGGCCAAAAAAACTCTTATCCTTACAAAGCAATAAACTAGTCTGCAGACTTAAACAACACCGATCGCTTAAGATATATAAACAACGACATAAATGTAAAAATTCCCTCCGCCATTTACAGTTTAATTTAAATTTTAGAGACTTTTGTCGCGTGACAAAATCAGAAATTTTTAACGGAAGTGGATAGACTGTAAGATGATGACAGTCCTCGTTCTGCCGAAGAGAAAAAATCATGTACCCTAGGAAGAAAAAATTGAATCACATAAGCGAAATTGATACTGTCCTAGTAATTAAAATATATGTGTCGATTTTATATTATCACAGCAAGTATTCACTACACACAGAAAACCGTTAGAAGAGACGCAGGTACACTTCAGGAAGATACGAGATGTGCAGGAGGAAAAGAAGAGGAATAGAAAGAAACTAGTGGTGCTACAGAATGACACAGACTTACTCGTAGCAATTTTTTCTAATTTCCTTGGTATGGACTGGCTTTAAGGTCTTGCTCAATTCTCTGGCCAGCTTCCATTTATCGTAGCCCAAAGTACATTTATTTGACATTTTCTCAACTTTTCCGATTCGTAATAGTGGAACCAAAATATTACTTTGAGAATATTAAAGAACAGTAAAACCTCGTTTTAAATAGCAAATTGAATGAAAAATTTAGAAACGTTTTTAAGAAAACTAGCATTACTCAAAATGCGAAATTTGAAGCTCATTTCCACAGGAATCAATTGAGATTTCGAAAGACTTAATTTGAAGTCATTGTAAATACTTCCCCTCAAAAATGCAATAATGTATACAAATCAATGGAAATGTCCATGTTACCGGCGTAAGATATATTTGAAAAAAAAATACATTTGAGTAATTTTTCAAAAACAAAAAAATACAGCAAAATTAGTTCTACGTCATCTTAAACAGTGCAATTAGTACTATCCGTTGAAAACGTTTGTAGAAAAAAATTGAAGTAATTTTTTAGAAAATCGCGTTTGAGCATTTCTGAAAATGCGGAATTTTGGGCTCATTTTTACAGAAAACTGATGAAGTTTCGAGAAACTTTACCTGATATTATTTAAAGTACATTTATTCATAAGTGCAACAACGGGAAGAAATCGCCTGTAATGTAAACGTTTCCGTCGTGGGAGACAAGTAAAAAATTGATTTATGTAATTTTGAGAAAAAAAAGAATAGAGCATTATGGCGCTTATGTCATCGTATAGGATTCGTTTGTCATTAACCTTACCAAAAATTATAAGAAACAATTTGAAGTCGTATTGATAAAATATTGTTCTTATTTTTTAAATTGCAAATATTTCTCGCACTATTACATGAAAACTATTAAAATTTTCAAAACAATATACACGACCTTTATGAAAGAACTATTTATGCGCAACAAATTTCACTTTAAGAAAAAATCTGTCCTCAATTTTGCAGTTGTAGGGAGACGCCGAAAAAAATTCAAACCTTTGCAATTATCGAAAATTTAGAGTTCACCGTAAAAATCAAAGCAATGCCAACATTCTAAGTGTATTATACTCTATTCTTATTTGAAATTTAAAAAGAAAACTTTCAGCCGTTTTTGAGAAAATTTTGAAAATAACCGGGAGGCTTCGTGTAAACTATCCACAAATTTTGAAAAATATTTTTCAAAATTCCAAAGCTTGAACTAGAGCCAAATGGACAATGATTTCTTCAATTTTGAAAATATCCTACTCGTGGTTTAGGCGCTATTAGTGTTCACAGACGGACGGACAGTGAAAGTTTTTGAAAAAAAAAAAACACTTTTCGGTATCGGGGGACCCCAAAACATGTATTTCCGTTGAAATCTTGAAATCGATTTACACACCGCAGAATTACATAACTTTCTCCATACTACGTATATTACTCCGTGTATACATACGTATACGAGAAAGTAAGAAGAGTTATTAAAGGTGCGAAAGTGGTGCCAAAACGAAATCCTTAAAATTAAACAAACAAAACAAAAACACTATTTTTCCTAAAAGAAACAAAAGTACACTGTAGACACAAAAATCTCTAACCCGATAAAATTGACAATACCAAATAATTTCATTAAAGTTCTAGTTATCTTTTGACTTCACCCTTTATTGCAATCAGAGAATTATACAAATGCCCTTATGTCATGGAATTACATGCTTAAGTCTTAAAAGATCGCCATATTCTGCTGTGACATTGCCGGCGACGACGTTGAAAACGACGGGGGGGCGGGAATCGACACGTCTTAATTCGCCGTGTGGCGGAGTGGTGGGCGCCGCCTTCGCGGGCCAATAAGACGAGCGAAATCATAAAGATTACCTCGCGGCTGCCAAGGCCCATTCCCGCCCACCTACTCCGCCCCGCCCCTCCCTTCCCCTCCCCGCCCCACGCCGCCACGCCCCGCGCCGCTCCGCCTGCCCCGCCCGCCTCACCCCGCCCTGCCCCATCCCGCTCGGCCCCGCTCCGCCCCGCCCCTCCCTTCCCTTCCCCACCCTGCGCCATCACGCCCCGCTCCGCTCCGCCTGACCCGCCCCATCCCGCTCGGCCCCGCTCCGCCCCGCCCCTCCCTTCCCTTTCCCACCCCGCGCCGTCACGCCCCACTCCGCACAGCCTGCCCCGCCAGCCCGTCCAGTTGAGAACCGTCCCGCCCCACCCCACCCCGCCCGCGGGCGACGATAAGGCGGCGAACGCATTAGGGTAAGCGGCCCCGCGGCGCGGCGCGGCGTCGCCATGCCAGTTTCTTCCACGCGACGCTCTCGAGTAATGCGCCACCGTCGCCCCCCGCCGTTTGCGCCTTTCACCCCCTCAAAGCTGTCGCTGCCACCATAGGAGCCGTAAACATCCCGCGTTTATTGATTTAGGGCGCGTTCACTGCTAAAGCCCGTAAGCATAGTGAAGGTTTTGTCGCGGAAAGTGGCGGTTATCCTCCGCTATGTAGTGAGATCCAGCGCCAGCCTACACGTCGCCAGTCGCCAGCCTACACTGATTAACAGGGGCAAGCTCTAAGATTCCGGTCTCTCGGAATATGTGGTAGTGTAGTGGATGTTAGTGTGTGTGTGTGTGTGTGTGTGTGTAAGGGGAGAGGATAGGACAAGGAAGAGGAAGTAAAGATCGCGCGTGTTCCGTTTGTTAGGGTACTGCTCCGGCATTCGCCTGGTTTTGATCGGAGAAACCACGAAAAATTACCTATTAGAATAGCCGGTAGCTAGAATTCTTCCACAGACAGCGACCGAACTCGACCCAGTTTCTAGCAGGTATGAAAAAACGTGCTACCGTCGGGAGTGGAACTCGAGGACAAGAGCCACTGCAGTGACATCCATTAATGCTGAGCCAACGAAGCAACGTCATTTAGACTTCCCGTAAACCACTATCCCCACTATATCGTTCTCTAAGTCCTTGCCCTCTTCATTACCAAATATCCACCTTCATCCCCATTTACTTCACACCGGCCCATTCCTACCTCTCCCCGCTCCATTTCCTTTTGTGTCTCATCTTGCCCCGTTCCCTTACTCACCTTCGACAATATGCAGGCTCTTTGCCTCCATATGCCTCCCTTCGCTTGCCGTCCACTCCCTCCCTTCCATCTTTGCCACCCTCCCCTGCCCTTCCGTGCTATCACCATCTACCTCCCCCGGCTACGGCCTACACTCCTAGCGACAGCAACCAGCGGAGGAGAAACGTCACCTTCTCCCAGGATATATCATGCACTACACTTGCGGTACCAAGGACGAGAGCATTTGAAAATAATCAATGTATCCAAGTTTGAAATGTCACCTTTTTTCTCGCAAACTCTTTTCTCACTTTTGCCATTTCCTCTTCTGACTCTGAATCTTCTTCTCTTTCGCAGTCACAAGCACAGACATAGGTCGGCGGCGCTGGGGAGATGCCTGGTAAGGGAAACTCCGCTAGTTGACGATACGTCCTAGCGGACCTTGCCATCCAGTGAGGAGAGATCACCGCAACCTCACGATGAAAAAACATGCACTAGACTTACGGGACTAACGCCCTCATTTGATGCGCCCGTAATCGCAATGAATGGATGAATCAATCAGTGAATCAATCTATCAAACTGTCGCCTTGGTGTTCGCTTTCAGCCCGCTACTTTTCCTGTCGCAATCGTCTCTGCCACCTCGGAACCGTCTCACCTTTCCTCTTCAAGGCCCCCTTCCCACAAGAGTCTCACACCTTATTTTCTCCAGAACGTCATTATGCTCCTTTTCATCTTTCTTACCTTCCTTCACATGCCCGGAACATTCTCATCTCTTAATATTACGTATCGTACATTTTCTTTTACTGTTTTATTTCCCCTCTCCTCTATTTCATCATTTAATAACGTCGCACCTGATACAGATCTGAAACATTCATTTGTTCACTAGACTGCCCACATTCCATTTGCTAACAAAATGGCTTCTGTAATACTTTTTTGCTAATCACATCTATAATTCTTTCTTAATATTATTATTAATTGTGTACTACTTTTCATTTGAACCACTCTCTAATTAACGTCTTTAAACTTCCATTATTCTTTGTAATTTGTCTGCAAAGTGTTCGACGCAGTCAGGAACATCGTCTTTTGTCGTTCACCTTACCGTGTCTGCAACGCTTTCACTTTCTCGTGCCTTAAATATCCCCTTCCTCTCACTGTTAATGTCCTGATGCATCGCCTCCACGTACACGCTTGCGTTGGCCTCCCTCTCCGCTTCTCCCCCTCCCTCGCCCCTCGCGAATCGCTCATCGCTCGCCTCTTGGCGGTCGTCGTCCCCTCCACACTCCAGGGCTCCTCCACGTGCAAGTGGAGCAGACAGCCCCGCCCCTCCCCGCACGCCGGGCTCCGCCTCGCCCGCGCAGGTCGAGGTGTAAAATATCTGCCGCCTAATGTATTCGGAAGGAGCTGTTGAATAAAAATTGTAAAGGGAAGCCGATGCGGCGGCGGCGGCGGCGGCGGAGGCGGTGAAATACTACGTCGTCGCGCCGCGCCGCCCCGACCGCTCGATGCTCAGCCCGGCCCCGCCCACTCCTGCCGCCAACTCCACCTCCACCTCCGCCTTCTGCCTGCACGTTCATCCCTACTCCTTCAGGCGCTTCCGTCGCCCCGCCGTCACCACTGCCACCGCCAACCTTTTCCACCCGCCGCCCTAGCTCAACATCGTTCCTCCTTCCCCGCCCCTCCACCCTCATCCCCACTCCTTCAGGCGCTCCCGTCACCACAGCATCCGTCCGCCCCATTTCCATCGCCGTTTGATTGATTGACTGGTGTTTCCGGACGCGTCAACTGCTTTGGTTATTAGTCCCGTAAGTGTAGTGCATGTTTCTCTCTCTCTCGGGAGATGGCGGTGATCTTCCCCCACTGGATGGCGAGATCCGGCGCCAACCTACCGTCGGCTAGTGGGGTTTCCCCCTAACCAGGACTCTCCCACCAGCGGGGCACCGCCCCAGCCGGGACAAGCTCCAGGCTCCCGACCGGTCTCCCGGAATATGTGATAGTGTTGTATATGTTAGTGTAAGTATGTGTGGGCAGTTTGGTAGGGTACTGTTCCGGCATTTGCCTGGTGTTGATCGGAGAAACCACGAAAAACTACCGATCAGAGCAGCCGACCGCTAGAATTCTCCTCCAGACAGCGACTGAATTCGACCTTGCTGAGAAGCTAGTGTCGAAAATCCTGCCGCCTTGGGGAGTGGGAACCTAGGACCTCCTGGTCACAGGCGCTGCAGTGCCATCAG
The DNA here is from genome assembly GCA_011170035.1 of Teleogryllus occipitalis. Classification (NCBI taxonomy): domain Eukaryota; kingdom Metazoa; phylum Arthropoda; class Insecta; order Orthoptera; family Gryllidae; genus Teleogryllus; species Teleogryllus occipitalis. Next base: position 118,388 of record BLKR01002548.1, read on the forward strand.
TTGATGCACTGAGCTACCGCTCCCGGACCACCACCGCCCTCTCTCAACCTCGTTCCTCCCACTCAGCTCCCATGACACCTCTATCTGCGTCACTGCCCCTCACCCTACACTTCCGTCAACATCCCACGCCACCCGAAGACCTCGCCGTCTTCTCGCCTGGCCATGTTGTCACCCTGTTACCCGCGATCCACTCACCCACTAGCAGGCATTGATATCACCTCGTCCCACTTCGATTCTCGCTCACCACGTTTACTTACTTATCGACAAAACGAGTTCATCAACTGTAAGTGGTGAATGAAGCTGAAGTACTGTCTGTGGACATGTTATTAAACTTTCAGATTACAGCATGTAAAATATCCTCACGTGTAATGGGAGCCTCGTACGTTAATTCCAAATTCCCCGTCGCACGAGTGATCAGTCCTTCACTGACACGGGTCGCAAGGAGCGTCGCGAAATTGGAGTGGCCAAACGGAGCAGGCCTGAAGGCCTCAGTCTTACATCATTGATTGAACATTGATGATATCATTGATTGAATTGAGGAATCCCTCCTCTTGCTCCTTTACTACATTAATTTCCGTTGTGAATAAAGGCACTATCGAACTACCATCTAACATCACTCCGCCTCTACTCCATTCCTAGTTTCCTGTCATCTCATCCCACCACACCTATCTCGTTACTCCGCCATCCATCAACCACCCATCTTTCGCTCAGCCCATCTCATTCGTTTCGACTTCAGTCCGCAGTCAAGTTGCCACTTCCCGACCACACTCAGCGCCCGCGAGTCTGCCGATTCTCTGCCACGTTTCACCGTTCCACCTCTTCGATTACGACTCTCACCAGCCTCTTCTTTCTCGTTCAATATCACCATCCCCATCCTCATCCCCATCCCCATCCTCATCTTCATCATCCCCATCCCCATCCCCATCCTCATCCCCATCCTCATCCCCATCGCCATCGCCAATGCCAACGCCAACGCCATCGCCATCGCCATCATCCTCACCATCCCTCTGGCCATCTCACCCTAACCCTCCTCACATCCCGCTCCTCTGGCCCGCCCCGCTGCCACCACTCAGCACTTGCTCTTAGAACGTCCAGACTCGATCCGAACGTGCGTTCCAAGGTCTGCCAGCGGAGGATCAGTGCAAATACGAGTTGCCCCTTGCAAAATTCAATGCGGGCGACCGCACAATTCGCTGCTCTAAACACGAGAACCTTACACGTACGACGCACGTTCCAACGACCGCTTCAATTACACGTTCAAATACAGCGCAAATAGGATGCAGGGTACCCATGATGTTTGTAAAAAGAGCGATCAAAAATGTGACATCGAGTTTGTAATAACGTGTGCAAAGCAATTAAAAGCAAAACACAATAATATAATTTCTTTCTTTTTAATTTCAAATTTACATTGAATTATTGCTGAGCAAAGTAATTCTTTCATAAATCGAGGATAAAGTTTTAAGCAGTTAGCCTTTACTATTATTTAAACTACAATTTTCTCTTGGCAATGCATATCGGTCATTACATTTTTAAATAGATTTTGAAGGTATAAAAATCATCAAAATGAACAGATATGATACAAATTCTGAAGATGATAATGTTATTAAATTTAATTAAATACTTAGAGAACTTACAAATAAATATATTATATGAATACATTAACAGGTGAGTGATATGCAATTAAATGAGTCCAAAACTACTAGTGCCAAAATATAAATAAAACAAATAATTTATTTTTTACATGAGAATAGAATTTGAACTAGTTATGTCCTTGTGGTGCTCCAGAACAGAACATACTTTTTCATACTATTTAGTTTCCTAATCTAATCAAATTTAGTTAGCATTTTTGTTTTCCCAACGTCTTTCTAGCTGTTACTTATCGGCGACTAAAATAAACTTTTCCCCATATTTTCTCAACTTTTCATTCCTCTAAGAGCTAAATTGAAATACGACTTTAAGAAAATCACAGACGAGTGAAATATTTTTTATGAAGACTAGGACTATCTTTCTGTCGTATTTTGATGTGTAGGAGGAGAAAGCAATAAACGTTTAGGAAGTTTGACCCCCAACTGAATTTTCTAACGGCAACATACGAACGATTCTAACATTATTTTTAGAAGACGCTTATAAAAGCTTAATAATTAAAAGAAAATTGCAGCTCAAATGTCATTCATTAAGAGTTCAAAATCACTTGACGTAGGCATAATAATTTGTGCATTGAAAGTTAATAATCATAAAGAAATAATTAATATTTTCAAATATCAAAAACGTAATAGCAAAAAATGTATTTTCCGTTTATTGGCTTTTGTATATAACTGAAAGATTGGTTAATGTAATTAATAAGAATAATGTATCTACCATGTTCTCCAATTGGATTATCTTAATGGAAGAAATCTATTTTGATGCATCATTGCAAACGTATAATATTCTAGTTCTACTCATAAAAAAAAGTAATAGATTCCCGCAGTTTTGCACGACCCTACACTGCGCATTTCACAGCTAATGACAATATGCGGAAACTAACATATTTTTTATATATTAAAAACGATATTTCAGCTTGAAAACTATAGGGTGCAATTTATTTACGTAGCTCATGCCGTACACTTAAAATCACGCAAGGCACAACCAAAGAATAAACACTCTTTGAATACAAAACAAAAACCCACGAGTTGGGCATCGCAACGACACCTTTCTTAGGACGTCAATGTATAAGCAAATGCCTTCATCACAAAACCAAAAGTTGACGCCATAAAACACACGACACTCTTTTTGTAGCTGGAAGAAAACCTCGCCAAGAAACCCACCGCGGAGAATCGTAAACAATAAGAATTATTAAAACCTCTCGACAGCTTGATTAGATTATAAAATTCGCAAGAAAATGCATGGGAAGAACGTCCCAAATGAGAATTCAGTTACAGTGAACGCTGATGAATATTCCACGAGAGTCGTCTTAAGGGGAGGACGCTAAAAATAAGACAACGGCGACAGGAGCGCCGCGGCGGGCGAACTGCGTGACCGAGGTGGGGGGGGGAGAGGTTAAACGAGACCGGAGAGGGCGGAGAGTCAGGAATGCCTGAGGCGACTATGGGGACAGAGCGGCTGAGAATGAGAGGTGGAGCGGAGCAGGCCGGAGAGGAGATGGCAGCTTGGAGGCGGAGGTGAGTCGACGGCGCATGGCGAACCGGGTGACCGAGGAGGAGACGGGACAGCGCACCAGGGATGTCTGAGGTGACTACGAGGAGAGAGCCGCTGAGAATGAGAGTTGAAGTGGAGCAGGCCGGGGAAGAGAGGACAGCGTGGCGACTGATGCGGGTGGCCATAGACTAAAGAGAATTCTTTACTCTATGGGGTGGCCGCCTCTTGTCCAAGAGAGTGGCGATAGGTGAGGGTATATATCCATGAGAGGGAGTGGTTGAGTGATGGAACGTTGGGTTCCTAGAAGGAAAGGACGCGGAGGTGGGTGTAAAGCGACAATAAACGTGGGTGGTAGAAGTTGTAAAGGGGAGATCGGGAACTTGTCGACGGTGCTTAATTTATTCTATTTGATTAGAAAAGTCCTCAAATATTTAGTATTTAACTGTAATGTTTACCTATATAATAAACTAGAAGTGCTATAACAGCACGTAGTTTCTCTCCCTTACTTCGAAAAATAACAAGAAAAATACCTAAATTTTTGAAAAATTGTAAATAGCCTGATTTTAAAATCTATCTTTAAGAAACAGATTTCTTTATAGGAAAAAATATCTATATTCATAATTGTAGTTGTAGAAAGACACCGAAAAAATTTTGAATGTTTGCAATTTTCAAAAATCAGGATTTTCTACGAACATGAAACCGGTACCTTTCTCAAGATCGCCATTCATGACTTCACGTCCATACAATTTTCATGATCACATCCATTGTGTATTTTGCATGGTAACCAGGGTTTGTTAGTTAACTGTGATTATTGCCCATAGTAATGTTCGCTGCAGAGGAACTCTGAAACATTCGCGTATTTTGTTACATAAATGTCGAACAGAGGTTTCGAAAACTCTTGCAAATGCGTATGCTAAAACGGCAATTAAAAATAGGAATACATGAGGTGTAAACATGTCAGCGAGGAGCGTCATAGCATCAAAAATGATCCACGTACGAGCAATGAGTTCTATACTACCCGCTTCTCAGAGTGAACATGAATGAAAATGGAAATCAAAGAGTAGATGCTCCAATAGTAATAATAATAATAATAATAATAATAATAATAATAATAATAATAATAATAATAATAATAATAGAGTTACGCTTTAAACGAATTACACAAATTTGGGAGTATATGCGGTTAATATTAATGAATAATTTTAAAGAGTATGAATAAATGCCTCTGAATACCGTCAACAGATTTTTCATTGACCTCTGCAAATTTTTCAAGTCTCTCAAAATTAAAACTCCGATCGTCTTTCCAACGGCATAAAGGGTTTTGCGATGAAGTTCACGAATTTTGTTTTACTGAGAGCAATGACGTATACGCCATCACATACACATCACTATCACAGTGGCTGATGAGAATGCAATATAGCAATGTGAATAGGAGTTAGAAAAGTTATCTCTTCCCGGGAAAGTTAAGTGAGTTTCTTTACCGTTAAAAATAAGTTTTCTATAATTTGGCAACGAAAATATCTACTTTTTGAAATGTTAATCTCTCGCTTTTTTTTTAATTTGTTGTTGTTGTTGTTGTTATTATTATTATTATTATTATTATTATTATTATTATTATTTATTATTAATCTTTCAACTATTAATAGTTAAATTGTTGGGAAGAGATTCTAAAACTCAAGAAAGCGTGCGCAGATGATTTTCTCCCCCATACGTCACATACAGTTTTTGACTAAATAAATAAATAAAGTAAAGCCAGATGGTGCGCAATAGGACTTACGAGTCACCCGACCCCCGTCCTATGGCGCAGGGCAGCGCGATGGACTCACGATTGATTGATTGATTGATTTTTTCATGTTTCCGGGCACGTCAACTACTTTGGTCATTAGTCCCGTTAGTGTAGTGCATGTTTTTTCTCGGGAGATGGCGGTGATCTTCCCCTGCTGGATAGCGAGATCCGGCGCCGACCTACCATCGGCTAGTGGGGCTTTCCCCTAACCAGGACTCTCCCACCAGCGGAGCACCGCCCCAGCCGGGACAAGCTCTAAGCTTCCGACCGGTCTCCCGGAATATGTGGTTGTGTAGTGCATGTTAGTGTCAGTGTGTGTGTGTGTGTGTGTGTGTGTGTGCGTGAGGGGAGAGGATAGGACAAGGAAGAGGAAGGACAGATCGCGCGCGGTCCGTGGCCCGTTTGGTAGGGTACTGCTCCGGCATTCGCCTCGTGTTGATCGGAGAAACCGCGGAAAACTACCGATCAGAGCAGCCGGGCGCTAGAATTCTCCACCAGATAGCGACTGAATTTGACCTAGCTGAAAAGCTAGTGTCGAAAATCCTGCCACCGTGGGGAGTGGGAACCTAGGACCTCCCGGTCAGAGGCGCTGCAGTGACATCAGTTGATGCACTGAGCTACCGCTCCCGGTGATGGACTCACGAGGTGCAATGGATAGGGAGACTAGAGTACTCAGCTGGCATGGGGCTGGCTACACGTAGGCAGCGAAAAGAGCGTGAACGTAATAGTAGTACATCATAAAACAATGATGTAATGATACAGTACATTATGAAACGTTGATGTGTGATGGGTGGTACACGAGTGTGGTATAACCATACGAACGAGGTACGAGCGAGTATCGTAAACTTTACACGAGAGTATTAATATCATTACATCGAGTCTCATACAGTACTTTTTTTACGACCTTTACATGTTAAATATTTACATTGAATCATTTCATGGCAGTTGACATGTAGAATTCAGCCAAGGCCACCTAACCTTACCCTCGCATGCTGTCTCAGGTGGCTGTGGTTACCAGTCCGCATGCGAGGGAGTACTGCTCTAGTCAAGTAGGATCAAAGTGAAATTACGAACCAATTTATTTTAATTAATAATCCGCGAAAAATTAATTAATATGCTGATAATAAAAGAAATTAAAACTGACAAACATAATATAATATCAAATGCATTTTTAATGTACACAATCGAACGAAACATTTACTAGAACGATTCTCAATGATTCATTATGTGTCAATACTTGGTTTGTAAACTTCTCAGTGATTGGTCAAGAACCTGTATCATAATGAAATCTGTATCGTAGTGAGTGTCATTATGAAAGTAGTGGCAGCCAACAAATGCCAGCATTATATAATGAGGGTAGAAAAAATAGGATTACGTGATTATAACAACTTGAAAAGAGAGAACGTTGAATGAAGATGGAGAATTATTAATTTTATGTGCAGTTTCTAAAGAATTAATAAGTTTGCAATGAAAAATTCTTATTTATATTTCGTTTATCTAGGCTTGAATTCTTCAGTTGTCGAGCTGGTTCAACTGAGAGTACAGAAGTTTCTCGATTTTACACCAATGAGATTTGATGAATGAAGTGGTATATTTGGAGATGACTAGTTAATCGGTTTTTAATGTTATTAAAATGTTAATCAATCCTGGTTTTCATATATATTTTTGTTAAACGTATACAAAATCTATTACAATTATTTTCTTTACGATTGATTCCTAATACAATGCGTGGCTTCTTAACTTCGTAATTCATCATTCCTAGTTTCGATAATTGAGTTCATTTCAAGATTCACGTACAACATTGTCACTATATTTAGTAAGCAAGAGTTTTCATTTGTCAGTTAGATCAAAGCATATGGAAGAAGTACAGAACGGTCCAATTCTAAACTAAAATGGGAGGTATCGTACTGCAAAAATTGATAAAAAAGGATATCCTTTATCAATGAATTAAATTGCTTAACGCCCTTTTTTGTAAAAACTTTTTCAATCAATAATAAAATATTTTTAATATATATCTAAGCGTTATATATCTAAGCGTTATTTATCTTAGCGTTATTTATCTAATCGTTATTTAATCTAAGTGTCACTATGACCTTTTATTCGTGATCTGATACTCCCTACCATGTGTTGAAATCACATGGCAAAAAGATCTTTGACCTACATTTTCCAGAAGTTTGTAACATTTATTCTGAACCATCCTGGAGAGTATAATCGGACACCTTCTCTCTCTCCCGTTAAAATTCCCTCCCAGTCAAGCTCCACGGGTCCTTCCCTGCTGCCGTACTGGGAGACGCACCCTGTAACACGCTTCCCTTCCTGCATAATGGACATCCCTGCCTTGGCTGGAGCGTCTGAAGTGACGACGCGGGCGGAGGCGGGGGGGGGGGGGCGTCCCGGCGCCAGGTGCTAAAGCCGCAGCCCGCGACGCCGCCGTCGACAGCATGACGTCACATCCGCGGCGGAGGAGAAGAAGAAAAAAGCGAGCATCAAGCAGCGTTTACGGCTCCGCGGGGACACGTCAAAATAATTTACTCCCAGGCGCGCGCGCCGCGGTCATTCATTTACAAAGTGAATGTGAAAAGTCTGCCCACGATGTCCCTCCGTGGACGTCTTCGGCCCGTCCACCGCCTCCCCCGCGGGCGGCCGCCAAACTACCACTTCGACGAGGGCCACGGGCTGTTTAAGCTTGATCACTTCCGCTCCGCACAAGCCGCGATGTAGGTCGAATCTCGAGGAAGCCACTAAACTAGCAGAAACATTGTACTTTTACGTCCCTGTATCAGATGCCCCAAGAGAGAGGTGGTACGTTATGCGCTGACATTCCAGCGGTCACAGAGGGAGTGTGACACGGTTTTCCAACTCCAAGATGTTCATCTGTGGAGATTCGAGGTCGGGAGATCTAATTAGGACGAAAAAGCTGCAACTTACTTCATTGCTCTAGGGTGTCTTTTCCTAAGAAAAATGTTGGAATTTATTAAAACAAAATCTTCTTACGTTATTCCTTCTATTTCTTTGAATACATAATCTGACTTTTTAAAAGTCTTTTTTTTTCTTTTTGTTCTCCTAGTAATACCAAAAGTTCAGAAACTCAGAACGAATACAAGTTGTAATACTACATGAATATTTTAGATATATGCAAAACACTTATCTCGAATCAAGGCAGCTTCATTAACTCTCTCTAATGTACATTATTATTTTTAATTATCCTTGTATTTTACAGACCACGTCTACAGGCCATGTCAAAATAAGTCGCTTTAATGAACTTTATCAATAATTGTTTGTATTTAAATTCTCATTTCATAATGTGAAACGCAACTCCATATAATTAGTCCTTCGCTGTGAAATGTTTGTGGCCAGTTGCGTAATTAATTCATCTAAAAATGTCAAAGTATGCTCCGGGTTTACCTGTAGAGGTCGGAAATTGTTGTTTTTTGAGAAAAATATCAATCGTCATCACCTCTGTCTGCCTTCCATTCCAATCATCTGACCTCATGACCAGTTGCTCTCTCATCCATTTCTCTGCATCCAACACTTATCGTTCCCCACATCCTCGTACACAGTGTTCGTTTGGTTCTTTGGCAATGAAAAAAGAATAAAATTTCATTCATTTATATAATGAAAATATGAATATATTTAAACCATGAAACTAAAACAGATGCTTGTTAATAATAATAATAATAATAATAATAATAATAATAATAATAATAACAGTTATATTAGTATTATGGTATATATTATTAATTATTATTATAAATTATTATTACAAAATATTAACTGCTTCGGAAAAATGCTTGGTGGCAGCTCTTTGGTAAGAACATAAAATTCTATATAGTGTATACTTTTACAACAAAACATTAATACAATATTATTATGACATAATTTAAACATAACAATTACTAACTATAATTTGTGTTGTATATAAGTTGGGTATAATTTGTATTTTTAATTTATTATTGAATTTACCCACGCTCTGAGACACGCACGCAGGTAACTCATCACATTTTTTTATTGACCCGTTACAAAAAGAATCTTCAATGTGAGTTTTTGCCTCCTTCCCATAATTTTGGAATTGGGGTCCTGACGACTAGTGATCGATCATTTTAATAGACGTTCTTGCTTATCTGTCCAGGCTGTTTCATCTTTATAAGCCCTGAATAAACCATCTCTCTCTCTCTCTCTCTCTCTCTCTCTCTCTCTCTCTCTCTCTCTCTCACACACACACACACACACACACACACACACACACACACACACACACACAGTATCTCTCTCAAACAGTATCTCTCTTTCACACACAGTATCTCTCTCTTACACACAGTATCTCTCACACACAGTATCTCTCACACACACAGTATCTCTCACACACACAGTATCTCTCTCACACACACACTGTCTCTCAGTCTCGCTCTCTCACAGTATCTCGCTCTTTCACAGTGTCTCTCTCTCTCTCTCTCTCTCAGTATTTCGGTGAGTCGGCCCATATGGGACTATTCCCACATGAGTCTATTTTAATTTGGTTTCACTTGCATACATATTTTCACGTGACTTTGTATTTAATTCAATGGATTTATTTATTATAAACGATACGGATCCCAACAAATTTAGCCAATTTCTAAGATAGGTGTACTAGCGAGGCTCAGAGGATTCGATATTTCACCATATACGAATCTTCCATCACAAAATACGAAGCATTCGTGCGTTTTTTTGGACACATAATTGACGTGATGAACCCATCTCACAAGCTCTTTAATATTAACTCCTCAGAGTTAGTTAATTATTCATTAATTATAGACAGTGAAATACGTAAAATATTTATTAAATTATATTATGCAACGTTTCACAGATTTAGGTGTTTGCTTCTTCAGGTACATCACATAAAATTGTAACAATAGAATAAATAGTAAGAATAAAATTATACAGGTACATTTTGTGTACGTTACATGATTAATATTCATTTGTACAAGATAAAAATGAACAGTTATCACACTCACCTTTATATAATTTAATTTAAGCCTATATCAGACTAAAAATCAGTTTTCAAATATATTGATTTTTAATTTCTTTAAGACTGAATCATATGCAGAAATAAATGAATTCCATTATACTTTGGAATTCATAGTTTTATTTTTTTTATAGATAACGTTTCAGATATGTCTGGCACGTCCTTCAGGTTCACGGTCTACAATTGTAGGATTTTGGAACTCAAAATTATGTGAAAATTGTATTCTATGTTTAGAAATGGTATTGAGTTTTCATGAGTTTTCCAAATCCGAGTTAAGGATAAGCTGTTACTATGGAATTCAGGGTGTGACAATTTTATGGCTCTGTCTACCATGGCAATACATTATCAACAGAAATTAATAATATTATCAATTTTCTAGATATTAAAGGCACACATTAAAAACTAACTCGTGTCACAAATATTGCTTCGGTTAACTAACACTAAATTATCCTTCAAAAGATCCGTTCAACGACAAAAAATATATTCTCAAACTGAAGTTTTGCTATTTTCACATCATCGTTCACTTCCATAATGTCCCTGAACAGTTCACAGAACCATTTTCCATTGTTCAATTGATTAGTTTTTATGTTACTACAGCTGTTGTGAAACCATTACTCGCATATGTTCCACTAAGTTAACGACTTCACATTTCCGCAAGAAACTCTCCACTCCACATTGACCACATCGCCCGCTTCCATCGCAGGCGTTGAGTTTTGTTCAACACCACCGATTACAAGACTCTATCACTGATGAGAACATCAACGCCATGAGCAGCGCTAATAGCATAACTATTAATAGTTAAATTGTTGGGAAGGGATTCTGAAACTCAAGAAAGCGTGCGCAGATGATTTTCTCCCCCATACGTCACATACAGTTTTTGACTAAATAAATAAATAAATAAATAAATAAATAGCACGAGATTTCTAATAGCAAGAGACGCGCTCGTTTTTGCAATGGTGAATGGAGCTCTGGCCGCCGGGTGTAGAGCGTCTCGCACAGATCCTCACAGCAATCTTGCATCCAAGGCTGCCTTCACACAGGGCCACCCGGCGGCGCCACCGTGAAGCTCACACGAGGCCACTAAGCGGCGCCACCGTGAAGCTCACACGGGGCCACTAAGCGGCGCCACCGTGAAGCTGATACGGGGCCACCCGGTGGCGCCACCATGAAGCTCATACGGGGCCAACGGCGGCGCCACCGTGAAGCAGACACAGGGTCATCCGGCGGCACCACCGTGAATCTCACACGGGGCCACCCGGCGGTGCCACCATGAAGCTCCCAGCCCCTTCACACTCAGCCCCCGACCAGCGCCACTGAGCGTGGGAAAGGAAGGATACGTGCTTGAAGTCAGAAGCTGATTGGCCAAGAGTGCACTTCCATTTACAACTGTGTGTCGGTGTAGACGCGTGTCAGCGTTGCTGACGGCGCGAGTTTTCCACCAAGCACCACAGCAGACTACGCCGCTCGTGTGAATGCTCCATTTAAGCCCATGCTCTGCCAGCAGGCGCGCTTGTCGGAAGTGCTGCTGAGTGGCGCCGTGTGAAGGGACACTAGACCACAAACCGTGTTGAAGACATCTCTGAGAACGCGTCCGACCCCTACGTCTGCTACCTGCTTTTTATCTCAGGTGTTCTCCAATAAAAGGTAGTTTTACCTTAAGATTTACCAGTAAGTCATTGACAAATAATCCCTGATAGTAAATGGAAAGGGAATAATCGGGCAATCAGTTCGTTTTGGGATAATATAATTTTTTGCTTAAAGCCATCTTCAAGATTCAAAAATTAAAAAAAAAACTGTTTCTTTCTTACGAAGATTACACATTACAAGCTGGTTCTTCAAAACATTCCTTTGGCAGATTGGACAGGACTAGCTTACTGAAAACATTTTCACGCATGAAAAGTTTCGTTCTGAGAGGTTTGTCGAGAACGAAAATTTCGCTCCTAGAGGTATTGGGCCATTGAGAGTTTCACTCAACCAATCCCAATCCCCCAAGTTTCCCCCGATTTCCCTGAAGCCCGTTTACATAGACACTGTTGAAAATCACCTATTGCCTCCCTCCTGATCACTTTCAACCACGGTTAACTGCTATCCCACCTCCTCCCTCGCCACCTCACACTCAGCTCTGTTTTCATTTGCACACTACCCTCCTTTCACCCCATCCCCACCCTCCAGACTTTGTCCCGTCATTCACTCTCACCCCGCCTTGGCAGCGGTCACCGCGGGCGGCCCTCGGCCAGCTTTACTGCCCGGCGCCGCGCGGCACATTTTTCTCCGCGCTTAAACATGGCGGGCGGCGCCTTGAAAAATCCGCCCTCGGCGGCGGCGGTGGCGCTCGTAACGTGGCGGAACAACACGGAAATCCCGCGCGGGCGGCAGGTGAGCGCCCGGGACCGCAGGGCGGGGGCGGGGGCGGGGCGGGGACTCTGCGGGCGACGATATTGGCGCCACCGCCGCCGCCGCCGTCGACGTCGCAGCTGGGCAGCTCACGCCGCCGCCGGCGCCGCCGCCGCGGCCACGGTGACGGGTGGTGCCGTAAAGATGCCCCGCCCCCTCGCGCCCTGCAGCGGTACAGGGGCGCCGCCGCACAGTGGACTGGGTGGGCGCGAAGCAGGGCGGAAAAACCTGCGCTCGACAGAGTACTGTGGGCGGGGCGTCATTCGAACATAGACACGATTCTTCACTGTGCTCATTTGTGCGCTATAACCATTGGCATATGATGAGGCGCGAAAATATTTCAAAATTCTCAGAGTCCAAAATTTGTAATCAGATACCGTGAGCGGTGCATCAGTGCATCAACTGATGTCACTGTAGCACTTCTGACCGGGAGGTCCTAGGTTCGAGTCCCGGCGGCGGCAGGATTTTCGACACTAGCTTTTCAGCTAGGTCGAATTCAGTCGCTGTCTGGAGGAGAATTCTAGCGGTCGGCTGCTCTGATCGGTAGTTTTCCGTGGTTTCTCCGATCAACACCAGGCGAATGCCGGAGCAGTACCTTAACAAACGGGACACGGACCGCGCGCGATCTATCCTCCTCTTCCTTGTCATATTCTCACCTACAGTAACATGTCCTACACTACACACATGCCGGGAGACCTGATGGGGACTTAGAACTTCCCATCCCGGCTGGGGCGGTGCCCTCTTGTGGGAGATACCTTGTTGGGGACAAACCTCTCGCCGACCGTAGGTCAGTGCCGGATCTCGCCATCCAGCGGGGACAGACAACCACCACAACCCGAGCAAAAACACGCACTACACCTACGGAACTAATTACCATAGTCGTTGACGCGCCCGGAATCACGATCAATAAATCAATCTAACCAAGTCTCCCTCTCTATCGAAATTATTTTCTATTAAAACGCTTTGGCTGCCTTCAAACATCGCTAATAATGTTTGTTCTTGCAGTTCCATGATTATTATTGCCAATCTAACGTAAGAAGTAATTTTTGTAAATATTTATTTTCATGACAATGAATTCAGTAAGATGGTTAGAGGAAAACGAGGCTTTGGGAAGCAGTCTTCGACTTTTTGGAATTTTTTGGTCAACACATCTAATGAAGGTATGAATCTACTTTTGCGTGTGGCGTTGAGTTTAAAGAAAACTCTTTGAGTCCGGTTGGCGACAGGTAATGTTAAAGTCAAGGTCGATACCTATGTGTCCATGAAGGACCATAACAGGAAGAATGTACGGTACAGAACTGCTTGGGGAAAGAATTTCATATGAGAAGCACGAGATATGAGACATATTTCACCGCAGTGAAAACTCTACATTCTTCTGTTTGGCCCACCGCGAATACGAGGCAAGGAATCTTTGACCGCGAGTCAACCAATCACATGTGAGACATCGTGATGTCTACCTCCCTTCTGATATGCAACAAATATTTATTGCCTTAGACCTTGATGTAAGGAACAAAGAGGAATTACTAGATGTGTTTGGTGTACACAATTACATTGAATTCCATAGGTTGGCGTTAAAACAAAGAGACATCGATGCTTGGACATTTACAGCAACCTCTATCGGGACATTTAGCACATTTGGCCTCCCTAAATTTCTAGGAATATAGCTTAATTATCGACGATATATTTCCGAGCAGGTCATGAAGGTCAGCCAAACAGGGTTTTGTATCGGGTTGCAGTTATATAATCCCATGTGGGAATGTTTAACACGAGCTTTCAAATTCATTATTATGATACCCCTGTCCAATACCATGAAAGAAAGAATAATTTAATGGATACGTAATTGTACATGTATAATATGACCCATGCAGCAATGATGGAACCAGTTGCAAGAAAAATGGAACCCATTTTCTCCATCACAAATTTCAAACAGGAGGGTGAGAATTGACCACCGGACCCAGTCGTGAAAACTGAGCTACGGTAGGATATCCACAGCATTCCAATTATACTGAAAGTGACTTGTATAGCGATAACTTTGTATGAAACTTTGCTATTGAATTACAACTCCGACCCGAAATCTCAGAGTACTTATACAGAAACAATATGAAGCATAATTTTTTATATAACGAAATGTTCGTTATTGATTTTTTTGGTTCCTTCTTTAACTGGACCACTGCGCCGTCCTGTTCCCTCCCGCCCCGCTCCGCCCCGGCCCGCCCCACCCCGCCCGCCCCGCCCGCCCCGCCCCGCCCCGCCCCGCCCCGCCCCGCCCCGCCCCGCCCCGCCCCGCCCCGCCCCGCCCCGCCCCGCCCCGCCGTCGTCGCTCGTCGCCCGCCTCCTCCCCGGCGGGTTTATACCGGCAGTAACGTGGCCGGGATGGCGTCGGGGCTGTAATGGAGCCATCAGCGGCGGTGCTGCCCTCGTGTCCCTCGCCGGCGAGCGCCGTCCACGGGAACCTCCTCGCCCCCCCGCGCACTCTCTCTCGCCGCCCGCCGGCACTGCGCGCCTCGCGCAAACGCACTGAGGAGCCGCCAGCCGCAGGTAGCCGGCGCGTTAACTGCAGCCGGCAAGCGTCACTTCTTTCTTTCCTCCCGCCGTTCTTTGTCCGGGCAGAACAAATTTTCGACACTGGTTCTGTAAGTGTTGTGCATGGTATGTTCATGGACAAGGTGGTGTTACTTCTGCAATTGAACGTAATTTTCGCATTCGGGTATACGAGAATTTCTGACATTTTACGAAAGTAAAATTATTAAGTAACCACGCCTCTCTTATAATTAAGAAACACGAGGTCTCTTTATATCGTGTTAGCTTTAGAAGCCAGAAAATTGACAATGAAAATACATACACAATTTATGTTTTATTAGTTATGTGTAGCACACTTCTATTAGTTAATACGATCGTTGAAATTTCCTAAGTAACGTGAAAAGTCAGTAATCACTATATCCGCCCGAACGCCTCAATTGTAATTATGTAAAATTAAATATTTAAGTGGTTAGGCGGAAGAGCACACAACGGGAATGTACATCTCACCACCCTAAGGACAAAGAGCGGACACCTGATGGGGAACGAAGGATTTCACGCGGTCAGTGGCGGTTAGTTGAAGGAACGAGCCGCCTGGCCAGGCATCCGCTTGGGACTGGTAGGGGATGCAACGGAACCGTCCAATCAGAGCACCCCGACCTCAGAATTCTCTTGCCGGCAGTGGCATGATCGACGTAACAAGTCAAAAATTCACCTCCATCCGGACTCGAACCTGCGACTTCAGTAGGTAAAAGCTTCAGTTGACTCCAAATTGCATTCTCTATTGTGTCCAGTAGTTTCTCTTTCAATACCAAAATCTTTCTCTGGCGGAAATTTTAGGGGTTAGTTAGCTTGGTGTTGTAACTAATAATGTCGATAAACAAGTCGGCAGAGAATTCCGCTGATGGATGTGTACCATGACAAAGTATATGAATATGTTGATAAACGAGGATTCCCATCCAGAAAGTTGTGACGTCTGATCCAATCATTAAGCTGGAGTCATAAATGTGTTGCTGTTGGGTCTCTAACTTAGAACCTTTCAATCTCCGAAGTTTCACACAACTAACTCAACCACCATCGGTAGTTTCGTTTGAAATTGTCTGTTTTTTAACAAGATGTCTTACTGTGTTTAGTACACAGCACGCAACTAGTGAGAAAGAAAAAGAGAGAAAGAAAGTGAGAGAAAGACCAAGAAACAGAGAAAGAAGTGATAGAGAGTGAGAGATATAAATAGTGAGAGAAAGTGAGAAAGAATGAAAAAGACAAAGAGAAAAAAGGGAAAGAGAGGCAGACAGAAAGAAAGGGGGAGAAAGAGAAAGGGATAGAAAGAGAGAAAGAGTGAAAGAAAGAGACGAAGAGCGAGAAAATGAGAACAAGATAGACCAACGAAAGAGAAGGAGGGAAAGAGAAAGAAAAAGAGATAAAGAGAGAGAAAGAGAGAAGGGGAGGGAAAGAAAGAGAATGATAGAAGGGGAGAAACAGAGTGAAAGAAGTGGGAGAGATAGCAGACAGTGAGAGAGACAGAGTGAGAATGAGAGTAAAGAGAGAGAGAGAGAGAGAAGAATTCTCGTGCTTGATATTCTTGAGAGACACAGCACAATAACAGTATCGTGGTAAACGCATGGTAAATTCCACAACGACTCGCCACCACTTGGCTGCTTTGTAAACTGATCAGGAAATTTCACTTCCTTCTCCAGCCCTTAATAGATTTTAGGACAGAAACGTTTCTGCGTTTCATAGTTTAGCGTTTACAACGATACATTAGGATGTCTTAGAAAAGAGACTCTCTAGACCTTTTAATAAGTGGATTAGTGGGTTCGAGGTCCGTTGTAGAAACTTTGCAAAAATCAAAATAAGAAGAAAAAATCCTATAATTTAATGATGTATTCCATAAATAAGCAACTAAGAAAATAAAATGTTAGTAGTAAAAACATAATAGAATAATAATTAATATCATTAATTTTAACAGTAATACAAAAGAAACCTGACAAAACTTGACTTCTGTAGCACCAGGACGTCAGAAGTAATCTCGTTGAGAAGGAAAAAAGACGAAGAAAGAAGATTTTGTGAAATTGCTAGGGATTAGGAAATTGCTATTTGAGAGGGAGGAAGTGGAAGGTTTTGTAGGGGTTCTCCCGTTTCCCCTACTTCTCATTCGCCCCAATGCTTCTTCTCTATTCGAATCATCCATCCACAAATTTCATTCATCTCACCCAAGGATAGAGAATTTCACAACGAAGTAGAAATGGTAATAATGAAAATTGTACGAGTTAAGAGCTCTATAGTACGAGATATTAATAATGTGAAGCACAATAAAACTATTAGCGACTGCGCAGAGAAAGTGCTTCGCAAGCTCTTCACCCGCAGCAACCGTGCTTGGGGCACTGATCCGCGGGCGGAGAGAGGTGTAGAGTGGAGCTTTCTCGGGGTTCTCCTATTTCTCTTTCCACTCTTGCCACGAAAACATTCAGTTCATCCTTCCATAAACGCCAAGTGATGTCGTAGGCTTCCGCGGCCAGAGTCATGAAAGTGATCTTGGCTGTCCGAGTGACGCCGCGTCGAAGGCTGTGTTGCTGACGTTTCGACTACCTTGTCGTGGTCTTCCTCAGACCAGATCAGGCAGACCAGCCCTGAGGAAGACCACGACAAGATTGTCGACACGTCGGCAACGTAGGCTTCGACGCGGCATCACCCGGACTAGCAAGATCACTTCTATAAATGCCAATCACCTCAGGCATGGCCGACAAAACTAGGAACTGAAAATCACAAACAATTAGTAGTAATAATGTTATATATGTGTGAGTGAATTACTCGGCGATAGCCAATATTTCTATTTGTGCAGTAAATAAGTGCTAGAGTCAATTTTTCTTACTTTTTAGGAGATGACTTTTAACTAAACGAATTAGTGATAGATAACAGCAATTACAACGGCTATGCAACAACGACAAGTTACTACTATTAAGGTACATTTTAGCAAAGATCAATTTATTATAAAATCCCGATTGTACACAACTGTCCAACTTTAAATACTTCGCACTGTAAAGTAGTGATATTCGAAGACAACAGGGTGACAGGCCGATTGCATATCTGACGAGACCGAAAAGTCGGAAGGCTATCCACAGTGTTGTTTGTGATACCGACTGTTGTTTTATTTTTCATTATCACTATCCTCACTGATTCAGGTGTGGACTACACCCTTCAGGCTGGTCTGGGGTAAAGCAAGTTCGAAAGTTCCTCAGATGTGAAGGAATTAGCTCAGTAATGCAGTGATTAACAGTAAAGCCAAACCCAAATGAACCAACTTTGTGTAGAGGACCAGCAAGAATTCGCAATTACTGGGACTGGTTTCTCCTTTATTCAGTTCTTCTTTTGCGGACAAACACATGACTGACGTTCTTCGCACTTAACGTGTGTTAACGTCGTTAATGACAAGAAGTAAAGCAGTTCTTGTCATTAGTCAATTAACTCTACCATTATTCATTGCGCTTACAGATTTATAGTTCAGTCCAGCATTCAATCCAATTTCTAGCGCGTGCGCAGATGGGGTGTGTTGTACTACTCGCGCAACTTTTCTTGAACGATGACCTTGCTTCCCCCTCCATTGAGCAATAAACAGTTGAAGACAAAAGCTCGCAGCGAGCACTGATGACAATATTCCAAGAATTAAAACTTCGTTGGCGCGAAACAGAAGCTAGTCAAAGCTAGTTGCTTTCATAGTCGAGAACTTCTGTTTAGACTTATTACCATTTTATAAAGAAATGACTGAGGCAGGTCCAGGTCCTTCAAGGAAGGTACCTAAAACTCCTATCTAGCGTCCCTGCTGTTGCCTACCCAGAGAGTTGACCTGGCGGCACACGTAGCAGGAATGACGTTGATTTTTTCAGAGGTTGGCATTACCGTAAATACTCTAGTGGCCGACTTTGTAACTACTACCCCCACTCCGCCCGCATTTCTTCAACCCATCGTTCAAGATAATTTGCGCGAGTAGGACGTGCGCATCTCCGACAGGCGCAAGTTGCAATGGCACCGCTAGGTGCGCAGCGGGGGCGGGGCGGGGCGAGGTGCAAAAACGCTGCTATCATTAGGGGCGAGGGCGCGTGCGCTGGGCAGAGGAGCAGATAACGCGTGCGTGTAATGCCACGAGTGAAGCGTCATTTCCGGCGCATTTCTGCGCGCGCCACGGAAAGAGGAGAAGCTGGGAGGGGGAAGGTGAATGAAGTATAGAGGGTGCAGATGAGGGTTTGGGGAGTTGCAGTTGGGATGAGTTGAATGGTGATGGCGCTCCACGAACATTTGGATAAGAGAGAAGAGAGCGTTGTAAATCGTGGAGAAGGAAAGGGGATGTCTCACAATCTGCTAATAATGTTGGTGGGGAAGGTGAAAATAACGGTGGCAATGGCAATGGCAATGGCAATGGCAGTGGAGGTGGAGGCGGTGGCGGTGGCGGTGGCGGGGGCGGCGGTGGGGGCAGGGGCGAGGGCGGGGGCGAGGGCAGGGGCGGTCGTACGGGTGCTGGCAAGCAGATAGAGCAGAGTGGAAAATTGTCATTGTTTTCATCACTTTCATTGAGAGTTTCTTTCACAATGTAATGTATAACGCTGACGTGGACTGGTTGCAGAAAAGACGTGCCTAAGGATGAAACGATGAAGTACTGAAGATATTCTTTTGAACATGTTAGTGATGTTAGCGATATATCCACTAGCTGCAACATCGTGTGCGATTTCCACCAACCTTCAAGGGATCCAAATTAAAGGCACTTGGAAGTGCCGATAGGAATGGCCAAACGGTTCGGGAGGGGAGTATGTGGGGGTGCCGGCTGCAGCGGAGAGAGCATAGAGAGATGGTGGGTATCTTGGGGTCGGACGGGACCAACGTCGGAATGGGGAAGGGCAGGAGGATAAGGGTGGGATGGGGTGGGCACGGGCAAGGGAATTAGGAAGTGGAAGGGGATGTGAATGGAATTGAAGGGTGAAGGGTATGAGTTGGGGTGGGTATGGGGAATGGGATGGTGAAGAGAAAGGGAATGGGGATGGGGAAGGGAACGGAGATGGGGAATGGTATTGAAAGAGGATGGGGATGGGGAAGGGAATGGAGATGGGGAATGGTATTGAAAGAGGATGGAGAACGGGATAGGGATAGGGATGAGGATCAGAAAGAAGATTGGGAAAGGAAAGGAAGGAAGATGGGAGAAGGAAAATGGGAAGGGAATGGAGATCGGGATGGGGAAGGGAATGGGAGTGGGAATGGAGTAGAATTGGGATAAGGATGAGAATGGGGAAGGGTAATGAGGAGGATAGGGATGGGATGGAGATGGGGATGAGGATCAGAAAAGAGATGGGGATGGAGATGGGAAAGGGAATGGGAGGAGGAAGAGGTGGGGAAGGGGGGGAATGCGGTTGGGGATGAGGATGGTGAAGGGGAAGGGGAGAGGGAAGAGGTTCGGGATGAGGAGGGGGAAGTGGAAGAGGAGGGGAATGGGGTTGGGGAAGTGACCTGAGATGATGAGAGGTCTTCGCTGCCCGATAATCACGTCCCCTAATCGCCTCGCGAGCCGTTCATCCCCACCCCTATCCCCAGCGCGGTGAGCCGAGACCAGAGACAATCGGCGTAGAAGGGAAGAAAGTACAATGAAACTGCTGACAATGTCGTCTCTCCAACCTTAAATTCTTTGTTATTTCGAAATGTTTGCTGGATCCAAGCTCATAGAAGTTTGATGTTCTACATGTTAGGCACTTACTGATACTTGTTACTAATATTTAACACACTTAATTTTTGGAAGAAAAGATATGATGTGATATGAGGAGCAACTAATCAAAATGCATAACATCTACTGGTGGAAAAAGAATTGAATTTGATATGAAATCGTCTAGATTATAATACGTTCTACAAGCGCTTGATTTCATATCTTCTTTAAAAACGCATTTAAATTAATGTGTTAGAATGCGTTTTGAAGAAATCTCAAAGCAGGAGTGTGTAGAACTATTAAAAACTAAACAATTTCATATCTAACTTTAGTTTTTTCACCAGTTGGCAATATGCGTTTTGTTCCTTGTATGTGAGTGACAAGTGAAAGGGTATAAAGGGAACAGATTAACAATACTCTTCAGTGAAAGAGATTAATAATAGAAGTGCGGAAGAAAGAAAATAAAGTGGAAGGAAAGATTGATGAGAAACAACCCACACAGACCGAATCTTGCGGTACTACAAAATTGCACAGACAGTCTGGAACTAGTTAGTTTTCTAATGTGCTTAGTCTGGATTAGCTCTGATTTTCCGCACCCACTTCCCAGCTGCTACCTAAAACGCGCCTGAAATACATGTATTTCACATACTCTCAATTTTTCACTCCCCTAATGTTTAAAACTTTATGAATATCACAAACGTGTAAAACCTGTTTTTACACTCTCGATAAGGAGTAGAGAGAAAGTTATGTAGTGCTGCGCGAAAAAAGGTAAATTTTCGGCAGAAAATTATATTACTACGGAGCTCTGGTAATAAAGAGGTGGATATATCCTGTTGCTAAATTTAGAAAAAAGTCCTGTAAAAAGTGATGTAGGCAGAATCCATGTTTTGTGGGTTCTTGATACCGAAAAATTGAATGACGGCAAAACATCTGTCAGTCCGTCCGTCCGTATGTGAACAAAGCTAGTGGCTAAATCGTTCAGCCGATTTTTTCCAAAATTGATATTCCTCAATCGATCTGGCAGATGTCAATGATCCTAGAATTTGAAAGCGATATTTTAATTTTGAGGCGTACGGTACATGAAGCTCCTGCTACATTTTCAAAATTTTAAAAAATTACTCGCTTTTTATTAAATTTTGTTGTTGGATAGTGTGAAATACGTTTAAGAGAATGGTTTAGGTTTCCTGTTCGTTGAAAATCCTGATTGTTCGAAAATTGCAAAAGTTCGAAATGATTTCGGAGTCTTCCTACTTCTGAAATATTAAAGGTAGATATATTTTCCCTTAATGAAATCTGTTATTTAAAAATATATTTAAAAAAATATGTTTTTCGGAAATTTGAGTACTTTTTGCGAAATTTTGAGTGAAAATACGGGCGAGAAAGTATGCGCTGTTTCAGCACCACTAGTTATTTGAAAAGTTTTCAACTGAAAATTTGGAGCCGTATTTGTTAAAATATCGTTTTCAGGGTTTCTGAATATTCGCAGATTTGCGTTCTTTTTCACAGGATTTGAGTTACTGAGACAATCAGAGAACATTTGAAGATGATGTACTCGCAAGTGCAATAATGAGTAAAGAAAGCACGAAATGCAAGAGTGGTGATGTGAGAGATGTATCACAAAATTACATTTGTGTAATTTTTGATCTATCAAAAGGATACGTTAAAATGGGGTTTATACAGTACAGATCAGATTGTCTAGAGGACATTTATTTTCGCAAAATCCATATTATAGTTTAGGCGCAACAGCTGTTCGTGTGCGGACAGACGGACAATGGATGGGCAGAGGGACAGATCGAAAGACGGACGGTCGTTTCGACAAAGACACTTTTTCGACATCAGGGCACTCCAAAACGCCTGTGTCGTTGAAATGTCGAAATAGATTTCCCGCAGCATTACATAACTTTCTTTACAATACAGCAGAAAGTAAAAAGGCAAGGATGAGGGATAGGAGCTAGAGAGAATCAGAGAAGGATGGATGCAGCCTTCATTCAAGAGACAGGCTGACAACAGAGGAGAGCAACGGAAG
The DNA here is from genome assembly GCA_011170035.1 of Teleogryllus occipitalis. NCBI lineage: Eukaryota > Metazoa > Arthropoda > Insecta > Orthoptera > Gryllidae > Teleogryllus > Teleogryllus occipitalis. The sequence continues at coordinate 140,931 of BLKR01002548.1, forward strand.
GCAACGAAATGCACAGAAATGGGGGATGGGAGATCAGACCTCCGCGCCTCTCCCTTTGATCAAAAGATACTTCAAAAACATTATGCTTGAACATTTTATATTATTTGAATATGTTAATCACAAAGTGCCGAGCGAAGTGACTCAGGGCGTAGCGCGCTGTCTTCGCATTGGGGAGGTTCCGGTTCAATCCCCGTGCCGGCCATCCTGACGGGGGTTTTCGTGGCTTCGCTCAGACATCCAGGCGAGGTGTTGCTGATGAAAAGCCCGGAAAAGTACCGCGCATCCGGATTCGTTAGTCGAATTCGTTAACCACGTCAAGGCACGAAGGTACGAGACTTCGTGGGTTCAAGGTTGGGTGACCGACTAGGAACATCGGGCCCTTTGTCAGACCAATTTGCCTTTACGAGACAAGTAATGGCTTAATACAAAATATATTACAAAATCATAAGGCATTCTAAACGTATACGTAGTTTTCACGTTTAAATTTAAAAGATTTCTTGCAGAGAATATATAACCATTGCAATGATTTACAAAAATATTTTTTAAAGATTTTATACTCATATTAAATGTTTATAAATTAAAATAATTAAATTAAAACTAACACACAAATTGAAAAGTTGTACCATAAATCAAACCGATTGAAAATAATATTTCATTTATTTTTATAAACTAAAGGAAAATGTAGAAGGCATGAAAGCGTGGGGCCACGGTTGGGGTTGGGTGGAGTGGGGTGGGGTGTGGGTCTCCCAGGGTGTCCGAGGCCCCAAGCCCGATGACCCAAGGTTGTAACCTTTACAGCAGCAGCCGAATCTGGGCATCCCCCCCACCCAGCTCCACCCCGCGCCCCTATAAAGATCAACAGTAAAAGGAATAATCAAATGTTGACATAACGCTCCATTACCCTGCCCGAGGTAACGACCGCGCCAACCAGAGGCCTGCCGTGATCGATGGATATCGAGTTCAGGGCAGCCAACTCAAGACGAGCCGGAACGACTTCGCAAACTCTTGAGCAAGAAACAAGCAACAAACGTCACGATGATACAGTGCCTCCAATGAGGTACATAAATCGCTTGGGCTACTTAAGATGCCATGATATATTCACGATGTTCACAATTCAAATCAATATTTTTGTGCATGTTCTCGGCGAAGAAAGGTAACAAACAAAATGCAATAAATCATTTTCAAATATTTTAAAAATCTGAGAATGACAGATTTGTTATTATTTTTTTCTTTTTTCAGTTGATCCAAGGGAAAAAGTTTTTCAAAACTAGTAAGCAAATAGACTGCTGAATGCAATTTAATACATGCATGCAGATAAAAGGGAACTTATCATCGTCCTGTATTTAACATCAAGAATTAGTTCAAAAAATTATTTTTTCACGTTCTTGTAATTATTTACTATATTAATTTAAAATAATTTTGTTTTCCGTAAAACAAAATACTTAAACATTTTAGCTTATTCTAAATTTGTAGTATAGAGAATTTTCATTTTGGGGGAGTTCATTAAACTTTCAGTAATTTAGGAGGGATACACACTTTAAAGGGTTTGTGAGCAATTACTTTTCCTTCATTAGTAGCTCACAAAACATAATTAATAAATATTACACGCCTGTGTTATAATGGTAATAAAACTATTAAGTTTTTCAATTTTTTTGCAGAAAAATTGTTGAACCAAAGAACTCAAATATGCACAAGTACACGTCCTAATTAAAGATTTATAAGAACACTGATCAAACAAACGCATTTGTCCACAAACGATCTTTCAGAACAACTAAGTTTCCTGCAGATTGAATCTAGTAGGGCTTCAACAGCACCTACTCTTTCGGATTATTTCTAAAATTCAGGGTTCAACGAAAAATGCAAAATTTTTAAGCGTCCTTTGTTCTGTGTAAAAAAGAAAAAAACTTGGATCCCTTTAAGATTTTTTTTGTAAATTACACTAACTTCAAGGAGAAATTGCGCAAAAACAACTGTTTTTAAAAAATGTACCTATTCCCAATTGAAAGATCAAATTTTTTAAAACATTTTATTTTAGAATCAGTGATACCACAACAACATGTAAATTCTCGCATTAGTAACGGTTACGTAAAATTATATTTCCACAATTTCTGACCGTATTAACATATCTCCGACATCACATGTACAACGCATTACCAATCATAGTGCATAAGCCGCGAAAATTTAATTCATTTCAAATAAATCCATTAACACAAACTCAACAATCTAAAACTCCATTCCAAACACACCCTCAATGTTGATAGTGGCGCGCGCTCCGGCAACTAGGAGAAACCCTGCCCGCTCTCGGCTCAGCGAAGGTGAGTGCAATTTGTTAAGAGACGACAGCCACCTACACTGGTCTTGAATACTTCGATCTATTGATACACACATTTTTTTTTCGTTTATGGCCCTATAACATTTTTAATTACCGTATTTGTCGGTGTATAAGACACAGTTCTTTTTCCTTCAGTAACTCGTAAAAAATAGGATGCGTCTTTTGCAACGGATGGGAATTTTTGTAACTGTTTGAATTTTAGTACACAACATCACAAAAATCAAATTTTTGTACCCTAAGAAACAGGAATTTGTATTTCTACAAACTTGATTATTACAGAAGCTAAAAGTAACGCAAGAAGAAAGAATTCTGAAAATTTCGTTGGGTCGATGTCATGGTGTAGAAGATTTATGAAAAGGTACAGTCTTTCCGTGCACACTGGAAAAATATCATGAAGACTTCCGGCGGAATAAAAAGAAAAGATCGTTGCTTTTCACAGGTTAAAATTTCCATTCCTTTCATAAAAATAAAAATCACGTATAAAATTTAACATTAAAGAATGAAATTCTTCTTGAACATAGGGGTGTATCTTTCTGAAGCCTCTGCGACACTATGCGTCATTAATTGTGACTGTCTGAGAAACTGATCAAACGCATTCAGGTCAGCTGCTTCCAAAGTAGCAAAACATTTCAGGTCCGACCAGCTAGTTTTTGTCACTCAAGTAGTGAAATTGCGTTCGCAAAGCATACATACATACATACATAAACATAAAAAAGCGTAAATACATACATAGTTCCACTTAGAGATTCGTGTAATTTATATTCGCTCGGTGTGGATATACATACAAACATAGATACAAACATAAATACAAATATAGATACAACACACCTACAAACACACATACATACTACATTCTGACATACCATCCCAGTATAAGAAAATAAATTTCAGGGGCAACATATTTATGTAAAGATAAAATATTTGATTGATTACTCACGAAAAAGTTCGGAAATCTCTGCCCCAAATCCTTCAAGTGTTCACTCACCTAAAACAAGAAGAAAATAAAAATGGTTACTCCAAAATCTACGAAAATAGCATGTGATATTTGAGACATATTCTGGATTATTTACGAATATAAATATTACACCTTTGAATATTTGGTCTTTTCCCCTTAGTACACGACGATATACAAAGCAAAATCGACTTTAGATCAGTGTATTGGACATCTATCTACTGCCGAATGATCGACTGCGGACAAAGTATTTTTTACATTAATATATATCAAATACAGAATTCGTCTTAAAAACATATATACATAATGTCAAACATATATTCATTAAGAAAATAAGTAATGTTTGACTCATGTGCAGATATGCATACGTTTCAACCCTAAATACCCATGGAATGTAAATTATGTAAATTACGTAAACGCTACCCGGTGGCTGTTTGAGGTAGACCTCTAGCTAAAGACAATACATTTAGGCGGTCGAAGAATACTTTTGAAGATTTCTCTTCTCTTCTCGTTCTCACATAGATTGTCCACTTTTTTCTGCACACTATCAGCAATGACCTAGTTTTGCATCTACATATTGAGAAGAGGTGTTCAATAATAATTCCAGAGGATACTATCTCAGAGGAAGATCATCGCCATCTCCAAAGAAAAAAGTCAACCATGCTCTACACTTATGGGACTTATGACCTTAGCATTTGTCACGCCAGAAACACGAAACAATAAACCAACTAATCAATCCAAAATTACGGGTACTTGTCTACTCATTAGTGAGATCATAGTGGTAATATTCCTAACAAATGGGCAAAGATGTCTCTGACTCTAGTAAAGCTACGTATAGAGTTATATAATAAGACTTTATTTTTTTAATATGTTTCTCTAAAATAAATATTTAATTCGAAATCTTAAAATGTCATTTAATAATTGAGAAGCTTCTTTCTACACCAGGCAGTAAAATGTGAATTGATGAAATGCTTTGTACTGAGCCCAAAAATAAAAATATTAAGTTCAATACACAGTTCATATTGTTTCAGAGAATGTCTTAATTTCAAACGCTTCTAGATCTCGTTCACCATCGATCCAATCTTTTACGGAAGCAGCGGAGAAATAGCTTTCTAAAGCACTCTGTATTGCGATCAACAGAACAGCGATCCGTTCGGTAGAGCAGAGCTCTTGTGCTCCCGTATTCCGCATTGCTAATTGCTTATGCACCTGCAGCTCGGAGACGGGGCTCGGGCGACCCATCTATGAACTGGCCAAGCGGAAGTTCACAATTTCACAGAACAACGTAGGCTCAAGCGGCGTGCCGCAAAGTGGTAACCATTACGCAACTCCGCTGTCGGCTGCGTTGCCTCGCCTCTCCTCAGACCTCAACCGGCGTTGCTCGCACCGCCTCGTCTACAGTCCCCCCCGCAAACGGAGGCACGAGCTTCAGACGTCTGCTTCCATAACTCTTGCCGTCCCTGCAGCCTCAACGAGGGCAACATGGAAGAGCTCATTTCTGAAAGGGATGTCTCCCCGGGAAATACTATTCTTCAGGACGGAAAATTATTCAAATTCAATATTTTGGTTCGAGAGAGAATTTCATTCTTTTCGAATACCTTGTCAGGGGAAACGTCGTTTTAATACAATGTTTGGCAACATGATGGAGAAGTATGCCATATGAAAATATTGATAAGTAAAACTAGAAAACAATCGGAAACGGGGATATGTCACTTTGAAAATAGACTCAATGTAGTAATGATTTACAGAAAATATTTTAACTAGATATATCCAGTAGCCTGCAGCCATAAAAATACTACTGTCCCTTGGTTGAATATTGGGCTTCTGCAGCAGCGGTGTAGCATATATTGAACAAAAATGCTTTGCATACCAAGATTTATTTCAATTCAATTTCAATTTTATCAGTAATTTGCTTATAGGATTAACCTATTACAAATTGCCCAGTATATCCACGGCGCAAATAATTTCTTATAAATAACTTACAAATAACTTCTGATAGAACAGGTAGTTACGATAAGATACAATATAAATAACACAAATAATATAAATAATACAGTAACCCAATAACAAAATAATACAATAGCACAGGATACAAAATAATTGAGATAACAGAACACACAAATATATATAAAACAAGCTGAATCAAGTGAGACTTGACGCGTTACAGATACAATGTCATTTATTAATGCTGGTGGAATATACCTTGAACTATTCATTTATCTCACTTTGGCTTTCCCAACTTCCATTACTAGAGTAGTCGCTCAAATCAGGATGTCCAGTGACCGAGAAATCAGCATCAACAGTAGAAATATGTGGCACAAAATACACTCACACCAAGATATATAAAAATTGCGTAAATTGAAACAGCGTTCGTTTCAGAACAGAAAGTAATGAATCAATCAATTTTTGAAATGTGGAGTTTCTTATATATCTACTCTTTTATTAGTGGAAAAATCTGGTGGCTGCGGACGAGTAATTCAAACACTAAGCAAAGAGAACGGTTTAGATAGCTTAGCAACCAGTCGTTTTCTGGGAATAATTTACTCTGTACCCTTTATTTATGTACGCTATTTGCCTCTATGCAGAGTACTTGTCAACAGACACTAGAAATTGGAATGTCTTCGTGGTAAGAGGGAATGTGGGATAGGATCGCAACCGGACACGCATCTACTCGCGACCTCCACTCCACCGCACTCCGGCGACCAATGAAATCGTTGTCATAGTTTGTGACGCGGAAATATCTCGTTTCGACGTAGGACGGTAATAAACACAAAGCATGTCACCACAATTCGGACGGTGTACCCTGAAATCGGTTTTCAGCCACAGAAGCAGAGGCGCCAGCATTCCAGCGGGGGGGGGGAGGCGTAGTTTTGCTTATTGCCGGGCAACTACGCGGGAACGCAACGCAGGGGGAGGGGGAAGGGCCCGCGATGAAATTGTAATGAGGACTAAATATAGCGATTCGTGACCTGACATGTCGGCCAGCCATCTGGGAACTGACACAATTCCGGGTATTGCGTGTAACCGCACAGAATAGCTTCATTTGTCCCTGAGCTACACCGAAACACAAGGCAATTTAAGAGCATTGATGTTTCCTTGAATGAAATATTTTACAAAAGCTTTCACTCATTGCTCGGATTTCTGAACACAATGTGTCAATTTTTGAAAAATTTGAAATAATTTAATGTGTGGTCTCTTATAATTGTGGAGATTGGACTAATAGTTATTTACGCATCAAGTGCGTTTTAAGGGTTCTAATGACGACGAACTGCCCGAGGCCTTTGACCGTAATGCTTTTTGTCGCCAGATTGATTTTTTCGTATTTCCGGGCGCGTCAACTGCTGTGGTCATTAGTCCCGTAAGTGTAGTGCATGCTTTTCTCGGTAGATGGCCTACAAATGTTGACACCAATGATGAAGCGAAATGATCTCATGGGTAGATGACAGCAAGAATGATTAGGTGACTGATGTGGGAACAGTGGTGGAATAAGTGACTGCGGGACGAGAATTATCTGAGAAATCCTTCTGAGAGCTCCCTTTTTTATAGCACAAATTCCACGTATATTATCCGGGAATCGAATTCGGGACCCCGCTATGAAATGCAACGCGCAAGTTTCTTCCTTCAGCCAAAGTCTTAGTGCATGGTTATCTGTATGCATTACGCAAGCCTCCCGCATTTTCTGCCTGCAGCTCGAGGCAACAGCGGAAAAAATTAAGGTTCCACCCGAGAAAGCTCAGCGGGTCCTGCTCTAATTAACCTAAAACCTCCGCGCAAGTCGCAGCACGGAAAAGCGGCGTCCGAGAGAACTATTCTCCTTCCCGTCATATTCCGGCTGCGATCTAGAGCGGTGCCGCACCGTGGGGCGATGATTCATTGGTTGGTCGTTAGTGATTTCGGGCGCGTCAACTACTAGTGTCATTAGAACCGCAAGTGCAGTGCATGTTTATTCGTCGCGAGGTGGCAGTGATCTTCTCTAGCTGGATGGCGAGATCCGGCGGCTACCTACCGTCAACTGTTTTTTTTCCTCAACCAGGTGTCTCCCACCAGCGGACAACCTTCCCAGCCGGGAGAAGCTCTAAGCATCTGACCGGTCTCCCGGTTTGCGTGGTAGTGTAGTGCATGTTAGTGTAAGTGTGTGTGTGAGTGTAAGGGGAGAGGATAGGACAAGGAAGGGGGAAGAAAGAATGTGCGCGGTCCGTGACCCGTTTGTTAGGATACTGCTCCCGCATTCGCCTGAGCAGACGAAGAAAACACAGACAACTTCCGATCAGAGCAACCGGCCGCTAGATTTTTTTCTCAGACTGCTGAATTCGATCTAGCTGACAAGCTAGTGTCACAAAATTCTGCCCCCGTTGGAACTGGAACCTAGAACTTCCCGGTCAAAGGAACTGCAGTGACATCAATTGAATCGTCTATTTCAGAAATCTGTCAAACGCCAAAATTTAAAATGCGCTTTAGCGGTAGATAGATTTATTCGTGTCTACAGGCACATTGCTGTGTTCATTAGTCCCATTAGTGCAGTGTGGTGGGGTTTCCCCCACAATTATTTCCTTAGCCGAACCGTTCTCACCAGTACAGGTTCCATCTTCCGACAAGTCTGGTAGTGCAGTTTTATAGCGCAAATTTCTTGATATTCCATCGCGAAGGGTTCGGGAAGAGGAGGGCTCTGAGTACGTCACGGCTTAAAAGTTGGCAACTGTTGGTATTGTGACGTCGTGGGAATACGCAGCAATCACAGACACGAGCTTCAATTTTACAGTACAGAGTTATTCACAATATGTCCAAGTAATTAATTAAACGTTGGTCATAGCTCTGATAGACTTTTACTCCCCCGATCGCAGGAGCAATCCTTAACAATGCAATGTCTGACTAGTGGCCCGCGCCACTCCTCAGCGAGCCTACGCACACAGCATACAGCTCCGGCGACCTCCGTCACCCGTGGAAGCAGTGTTCCACCACGGCGTCCCAACACATGGGTTGCCGTACGAGCCTAGATCGTCTCCGCACCGCCCTGGGCGCAAGTTGTGTGCGTTCGCAGGAGGTTTCCCTTCAGCTCAAACCCCCTCCCCCGCACTCTGCGTTCGCGCTTATATAGCTCCCAACCACGTGACCTGAAACGTCACCGTGGTTTTGCACTCGGCCTTATTGCCGCACTCTTGTCGCGTTGTCAGGCATTTTTGACATCCATTTCCATGGATTCTAAGAAATTTGCGCGCGACACTATGCGGCAAAAATGCACTGTTTCGCATTTTGGGCATCCCTTTCCCTAGATTCTTAGAAATTCCCAAAATGCCTCGGCGTTTTCCGTTTCTGCCAGTTGCTTCTTTGTTCTGGCATCCTGCATGCCTCCCGTCTAATCCCCTATGACGCGGCGTGCACCGCCGGTCGGTCTGTGTAGCAGTACAATACGTTACAGTATTAACTTTGCGCCAACGCATGGTATGAGAAATGTGATTATTTTGACGGGAGTGAGATAGATGTTGGCAGAATTGTAAACTGGTACCTGGCGTTCCGAGTCGGACGGAAGTATCTCAACGGGCCGTGCTATTCAACGCTGGGGAAGGGCAAGGGAGCTCGCATATCAAGAAAACTTGCAAGAACAATAAGTGTAATTGAACATATATGGCAGGAAGAGGAAGAAAACTTCGCGCCAGGTCTGTAACTCTTTGTTAGGGTGCCATCTGGCATATGCCTGGTGTTATTGAGAATACCACCGAGCGAAAATATCAATCACAGAGGCCAGCTGCTAGAATTCTCCTCCAGGCAGCGGATGAATTCGGCCTAGCTATCCAGCTACAACCGAAAATCCGCCACTGCCAGTCGCTGCTGAGACAGCAGCAATGCTGCCTCTGAGCTAACTCTGCCAGTTCCGTCTTCGCGTCACATTCCGGGACAATGCCGGCTGCAATCCCGTGCGGGGCGGGGCGGGGCGAGGCGGGGCGTTCGCCCGGGTGGTCGGCCGGTCGGCGAGGAGCGGGGAGGGGAGGGCTAGGTGCGGTTATGCGGGTGGCGACACTGCCGAAGTTCGCTGCTGCATTATTCAACAGTACAATTACCGGCGCGCGCGGGAGAGTTTGGGCCGGTGGGCAGCGGCGGCTCGGGGCGTCTTGCAGACAGTTCCACTGCCCTCCGCTCCACGCCCGCCCGCCTGGCTCGGGGCTTCCGGTCCTGCCCCCCCCCCCACCCCCGCTTGCCAGAGCCGTGAAGCCACGCTGCTCCTGGATCAACCATCTTGGCAGGGCTGAGTCACAAGACACAAGCTGACATGAAAATGGTCACTCTACCTTCGAAAACGCGAGGGAAATCATGCGCGCAAACCGGCTGGTTTGGCTCAAAGCCTGTGTTGCCCTTGTTGATTGATTGATTATTAGTGAGTCCTGGAGCGTCAACTACTGAGGTCATTATTCCCGTAAGTGCAGTGCATGTTTTTACACCAGGGGAGGTGGAATGAACTCCCTGATGGATGGTGAGATCCGGCGCCAACCTATCGTCGACTAGCGGGGTTTTCCCAAACCAGGTATCTCCCAAGACCAGAGCACTGCCTTAGCCTGTACAAGCTCTAATCCCACGACTAGTTTCCTGGTATGTGTAAATGGACTGTACTAGCTAAATGGCTGGTACTTGCTAAATGGCCGGTACTAGCCGGAAAACAGCCGCTGTCTTACGAATCCTTTCGAATGGATGCTCTGTACAGCAGTTTTTGCTTGTTTCTTCTGTTAATACCTGGCGAAAGCCGGAGGGAGAATTACAACAAACAGGCCAAGGACCTCGCACGATCTTCTCTTCCTCTTCTTTCTCAAATTATTTCCCCTTAAACACACACACATTTACTCTTACGATTACACTCAAATGCACCACACTAGCCCACATGCTGCGAGAGCAGTGAGCGGCACAGAGCTTGTCAGTATTTTGGCGGCGCCCCACTGCACTGGGGAAACAACTCGAAGGGGAAATCTCTTGCAAGCCGATGTGTAGGTCACCGCCAGGTTTCGTCATCCGGTGTGGGAGGAAAACCGCCAACCCGTGGATGAAGTATTCACGACGCTAATGGGACTAATAGCTAGAGACCGAAAAAAATATGTAGTATGAAACGTCAAAATATGTACATAAATACAGATAGATAGATAGATAGATAATAGAAAATAGAAAGATATTCCACGTCATATTTTTCACTTTTTGTCGACTCCATCAAAATGCCATACCTTTAACCCCAGTGGTTGGGCACATTTTAATATCTTTGACTTTCGGTAGCACGTGATTTCAATACCTTCGCAATAAAAGTGGTTTTATATTATTATTCCATTTTGATTACATTGGTGCAGTGTTGTTGAGTCATAAATTGAAAACTGCCTATGCTGCTCGACAGCTGATGTGCTCAGAATGTTTATTCCTGTAGAATGAAAAATATGGCAAACATATAAATTTGGTAAACGGTTTTGAATTATTGTTTTGCGGTTTTGTTTAAAAATTATTAAGTTTGTAATTTTTTGTTACAAATTAAGGAATTTCATATTTAGACTTGGAAACTCAGGAAAACGTGATAAGTATAATTAAATTAATTTCAAGCCCTAATTGAAAGAAAACCATATAGTCAACACGTTCAAAGTGTCTTTAAATTTTAATTAAGAAAACATAATTCTAATAATTTAATGGCTGACTATAATTACATACGTTATCTTAGTTTGCACCTTACGAAAACACAATTTTCTTAATTTTACGAAAATGTACTTTTGAAAAACTTTTCGATTACTGGTACTAACACTCTAAACTATTTCTTAAAATATAAGCTGTATACTATATATAAGCTATTTACAATTGGCCCTATGCAGTAGCGGTTTTTACTAAAGGAACTGAACCTGATTTGTTTATTTTTCTTAACCACATTTACATGTATTGAATATCGCTAATAAAAATTGGCCATGACAGCTATTCCCTTTGTAAAATAATCAGGTCACTTCTTTGACGCCTAGGGAGATTAAAATGTGGTTAAATGAGCTGTGTGTTTTTATAGGAATGTAGTATCAAATAATATGATTACACGTTTATAGGTAGGCAAATTTATTCCACACTGTACATCCACAGCAGAAGATTACGAAATATTAGTAATGGTGAATAGCATGACGGCTTAAGAAGTAATAAAAATAGCATAGAAGCTATTCAAAGGATTTTTAAATAAATAAATAAATAAATAAATCGATAAAATCGTAGTAATTTTTCATATAAATTTGGTAATTTTTATTTGCAGTTTTACTATTTATAATATTTTGCGGCCAGGAGTTGAAGAGAAAAGAATTACACTGCAATATTTCTTTAATCTCGTCGTGGCTTTTAAGTCAACCTGATTTGCATGTGTAATTATCTTCGGGCGCGACAAGTGCTTTAGTCCTTAGTCCCTCAAGTGCATTTGCTTTATTCCGGGAGGTGTTCATTTCCCGCCGCAACTTGGGCTCCGGAGCGGATCAACACGTCCACTTTGGGGAAGGTGCCCCTTTCCAAGTATACCTTCCAGTGGGACACTGCCCATCTCTCAGCCCGAATAGTCTCTTGACACGGTGTCTGTGGAAGGGAGGACAATGATAAAGAAAGAAAGTTTGCACGCGATCCGTGGCCTGTTGGCGAAAGTACTGCTCCGTTATTCCCCTTTTGTTGATCGAATAAAACACACAAACTTACTCATCAGCGCTGCTCAGATCGCTGGAATTCTTCTCCCAGCTGTGGCGGAATTCGAGCTAGCTATGTATCTTAAAGTCGGTCAGCGAAGAGACTTAGGTGGCATCAACAGATGTCACTGCAGTGCCTGTGAGCCGGAAATCCTAGGGTCCCAGACACCTGACGACAGTGCCTAGGTCTTAGGTCCTCCTGACGACAGTGGGAGGATTTTCGAGCTACACAGCTGTACTCCGAATTAAACATAGCTGCATTTGAAGGTCATGAGCTGGAAGGACAGGGGGGCATTGTTATCTAATCGGGAGCTCCCATAGTAAAAGTTTAAGTCCTAACAAAGCTTCCGATTGGATGACAGTGTTCATCTCTCGTTCCATCTCGTGACCTTGAAGTTAAACTATGTTTAAATAGGAGTATAGGCCGAGTTCAGACGCTGTCTGGAGGAGAAGTTTACCGGCCGGCTGCTCTGATCGGTAGTTTTACGTTGTCTCGGATCATCACAACGCGAATACCGGAGCAGTACTCTAACAAACGGACTACGGACCGCGCGCGACTTTTCCTTCCTCTTCCTGCTCCTATTCTCATCCCTTTTTGACACACTTTTACACTTATATGCACACACTACCCCTAAATATCCCACACGACCCCTAACAGAAGGGAAAAATAATTTTTCTTCTTGCTAACGACCATCGATTAGTACTGAACTCCGCCCTGAAAGGAAGAATACGAGGTCGGGTGACCTTTAACAACCTCTATTCGGAAGATTCACAAATGAAATATCTAAAGGGAAAATGACGTTTTTACTTATTTGTGGCTGTTGATAGGTTGATTAACATTGACAGCTATATATGAGCGATGGTATAAATCGTTTTTTTTTTCTCGGGTCGCAATAGAAAAGAAAGCAAAAGTTTCAAATCACTGCCGAAGCAAATCTTTTGAGGTTATACAATAACTATTATATATTGGAATACCATCACAGAAGAAGGCAAACCGCTAGAACGAGATTGCGAACTCTTCTCTCGTTTACTGTGAAACTGTAAGATGAAGTTTGCAGCTTCGTAAATATGTTTACGATATTTTTATGTTTAACTGACCGCTAATGAATGATTAATATTATAAACGGTATTCAAATAATCATCATATAACGTTAATATTTTGTAATGTTTTATACAAACGAAAAACGAGTGGGAGTTCCTCTTACATTATGCTATAAATAGGTTATCGGAGCCACGATTTGATTCACAATTAATTACGTAATACGCGGAACACATGTGTGCAAATATTACAGAATAAAGTTATAATATTTATTTAGCCAATGAAATTAAATTACTGAAATTTTGCGAATAACATTATACAAGTTACGAAGTAATGTAATATGATGTATTTATTTTCGTTGGAAGAAATGTATTTATTGCGAAGAAGCACAAGATGTCTGAATAACACATATGCCGCACACTACAAAGGCAGAAGCATCAGAGAGGTGGTGGTGCAAGGGGAGGGATGGGGTGGGTGGGGGTAGGGAGAGTTGGGGAGCAACGCGAGTGAGGAGGCGGGGACGGGGGCGTCAGAGTGAGGGGGCGAGTGAGGGGGCGAGTGAGGGGGCGAGAGGGGGCGAGTGAGGGGGCGAGGGAGGGGGCGAGTGAGGGGGCGAGTGAGAGGGGGAGGAAGGAGAGGGAGGGGGCGAGGGAGGGAAGGAGGAGGAAGAGGGAGGAGAGGAGGAGAGGAGGAAGGAGGGTGGAGAGGGCGAGGGAGGGGAGGGGCAGGGCGAGTGGAATGGAAGAGTGGGTGGGGGTGTGAAGGAGAGAGGGCGCAGCTGAGGAGGAGAAAACGCTCTAGAAGATGACGGAGTGGTTGCGAGGGAGTCGGAGAGAACCGCGAATAAGGTCGGGCGGGGGGGGGGGAAGAGCGGCAGGAACGGAGGTGGAGGGGTGTGTGAGAGTGTCTGCGGGGAGATGTCAGGGCCTGAGGTGGGGCGGTGCTGGGCGGGAGGAACATGGGATGGGTGGAGAAGCGTCGCGGGGGTAGTAGTAAGCGGAAGCAAAGCTCAGGCCATGGGCAAGCAAGGAGTCGGGGCGGGGCGTGGAGGGGTGTGGTGGAGAGCGCCTTGCCACGTGCGCCGGCCAATTGGAGCGGGGGCGCGGGCAAAGAACCTGCGCCGGCACCTTTGGCAAGCGCGCGGCCAAAGGAAGCGGCGCTGGGAAGGCAGAGGGCGGAGAGCAAAGGGTGGAGGGTGAAGGACGGAGGGCGGAGGGTGGAGGGTGGAGGGCGGAGGGCGGAGGGCGGAGGGCGGAGGGCGAAGGGCAGGGCGAAGGGGCAGAAGGCAGTGTCAGGCAGAGGAGTGAGGAGGCGGGAGGCGGAGCGGAGGCAGGAGGAGGTGAGAGAGGCTTGGAGGCAGGGAGGAAGAGGGAGGGGGCGGAGGGCGGAGGGAAGGAGGGGGCTGAGGGCCTTGGAGGCCAGAGGCAGAGGCAGAGGGTGGAGAGATTGGCCGCCCAGAGGCGGGAGGCGGAGGGTGGAAGGCTGGGGGAATCAGAGGTGGAGGTGGTGGTGGAGGGCAGATTCCCAACGGATGGCGGCCAGCGAGCACACTACGACCTCTCCACACCCACTCACCACCGCCGCCGTCGCCGCAACCCCACCCACTCACCAGCCCACACACGCGCCACCCGTGTAGCTCACCTAATAAATATCACCTACACTCAGATGGCGATGGCCGAGAAGTCAGAATGGGGGAAAGCCTGGTATTGAATTCTTTGCGACTGGAAAGAACGCATGGCAACGGTGGTGTAGAGACGAGCAGGGAAGACACGCCGCCGACTTTGGAAATACGGAGGGGCAAAGTTGATGAACCACGTACTCTAGAGGAGTGTTAGAAAATGGCAGTGGAGCAAAAACAAGACAACATGGAGAAGTATGTAGCGATGATGATAAAAGAGAACATAAAAGGAGGCGGAGAACACGAATGTGAAATTGGTGCGAAGACGAATTAGGTGAACAGGTTCTCAAAGCTGCGCTAACATTCCCTTCCTCTCGCAAAAGCCGGCTGCAGCTCAACTGCAATCCTCCAACGTTGCTGAGGTTCTCAATATAACCACCATCACCACTAGTGGCAAAAACTCTGCGGTTACCGCCAGCTTTGCTATATTCTTGATATGACGTCACCGGGCGTCATCAAAACCACCACCAGGGTAACTGACATCGCCATTTCCATCACTGTCAACACGAGCACTTGTACCAGTGTCTTTGTTGTTGCACGAATGGAAGGGAAGGCCCTCCACCCCAATACTTGAATTTTGTCATCACCGTTTCTATGCTACCAGCACGACAGCATCCCCCCGTCACCACGCCACGCTAGTCGCAAGGCACCACCACGCAATATCCAACCCCCATCACTACTTCGGCATCACCCATGCCACTTCCATGACACCAAAGCAGCCTAGACGTTGAAACAATCATCACTAGTCTTTCGACAGCAGCCGCTCCTTTGATATTACACCAACACCTGCCAATCCTCCGACACGGCTGTCACTGTCACCACCATTCCTTCTACCACCGTCGCACACCTGCCGCCACTGTCGTCACAACCACAGTATCGCTGCTGTACTGCAGCCATGTCCCATAATTAGAAGCTGCCTTCACCATCACAAACGCCTAAGCAACCATGACTCCTCCACCTTCCCTCGCGGCTACCATTCCCATCAACACATCCAACTAGTGATTAAATACACCACCCTAGCTATTAATCATGCAATCTTTTTTACCTATGGCTTGGAGAAATTCGAGTAGAGTGGGAGTATGAGATACATCGGCCACTAGTTGTTATGAAGCAATGCCAATCTCTGGAATATCAGTCATTCCTTCGCAACTTTCTCAATAAATTGTGTTCTAATTTTCCCAGGAGTTCGAGGTATCTCCTGCGATGCATCGGGATCTGCCTTGGCCATTTCTATAAATCTTACGCGCCAATGAAGATGTGTTGGGAATCATGTCATTAGTGCTCGCTGCGAGCTATGGTCTTCAACTGTCGATTGCTCTAGGGAGAGGGAAGCAAGGTCATCGTTCAAGAAAAGTTGCGCGGCTAATACCACTACCACCACCACCACCACCACCACCACCACCACCAAAGCACCAGCAGTTCCGCCAACAGCATCGCTGCGTCGTGGCCGAAGCGCGAGGCAGGGGCGGGGCGGGGCGGGGCGGGGCATGGCAGGGCGGAGGCGCGTAGCCGTGAGGCCCTGTGTTTACGATGCGCCACCGCCACGCCCTCCCCCGTCCCCGCCCTGCCTCCCCGCCCCGCCCCCCGCCACCGCCCCGCCGATTTAATCAATGTGCGCTCAATAATAAATGGGCGAAATTGAATTCCGCCTCGTTACTCCCACAGCGATAGGTCTTGCGCCCCAGGAGCGCGGGGCGGGGCGGGGGAGGGGAGGGGAGGGGAGGGGAGGGGGAGGGCAAGGGAGAGCAAGTTCTTCCCTGTGGTGAGCGCCTCTTCTGACAGAAGCTGCTCCCCCTCCGGAAAAACAGCCTCCCTCCACAATCGCTTTTACCTGCACGTCCATCCCTTCTGTATAAATAATACCCTGAGGAGAAACTTCACTGTTTTGTGCGATTTATAGGACGCCATCCGCACGCACTGGAAATGTGCGTCCGTCGAATAGCGAATTACTGCCTAGAAGTAGATTTAAGGTGAACAATGTAGAATTTTGTAGATTATTATATGAAGAAGTTGGAAAACTTGCAATCTGTAACGCACGTCACTATCATAGATGGTTAGAAAATTGATGTTAGAGACCATTAAAACCCGATCTTTAGAAGCACATGTCACGTTTCTCAGACGTGGCTCTGGAAACGAGTTCTTACATTGTGAATTTAATTATTCTGGATATTCGAACTTCAGAGCACATGGGAACAGAAACGTCAACAATCTTGAAATCCATGTAAAATCAAATCAATTCCTTCATAATATGGGCAATCTAAGTACCAGTATTTACTGGGTTTAATAACAGTAAATATTGGGTAGAAATATTCGATTGAAGCATGACACTTGCCTCACCATCTTCACCCCACTTCCAAAGCCATAATAATACCATCTAGAAATACCCGTTACACTGTTCAGAGGGCCATGGGAAGTGGGTAGTAATAGGAAAACGGCTGAAAGAGAGGATATATATATATATATATATATATATATATATATATATATATATATATATATATGTATAAAATATGGAGCCGTTTAGAGAAACATTGTTTAAAAATTACCAATATTTCGTACAAATTTACGCGAAAATTACACTTATTTTCGAAACCTAGTTCATGATCTTTACACAAGATCATGAACTAGGTTTCGAGGGGGAAAGATTTGAACTTTTTTTAAATTAAGAGAAATATCGAAAGTGAGACCTGCATCATTTTTAAGCAACTTTACTGTATAGGGGTAGGGAATGAAATAAAAATTTGGAGCCTCCTTGAAGAAAATTGTTGAGAAATGTTGAGCCTTTACGTAAAGTACCGTGAAAATCAAAATGTTTTAAAATTTGAAGGACTTCAAGTTCTGCCAGACTGATCATGGTAAATCAATTTGGGG